>CM056060.1:79695805-80135805 GCA_029574335.1 Rana kukunoris
GAAAGGCGTTTTTTTAATATTTGAAATAAGCATTACTCACAGCAGCAGAATCGAGGCCGAAACTGCCAATATAACTCCCAGCATTCAAGGCAATGAGCAGAGGGAGGCATTACAGCAGGGCAAGACAAACCAGTAGGTCTCCTTTTTAAACAGACTGCAGGCTACCATTTGACATGCCAATGGCGGACACATTACTAATACAGAACTTAGCACATAAACAGTGTAAATGTAGAACTAAAACCAAAACATTTTTCATATTGGATATAGTAAAGGAGGATCATCTTTTTTTTGCCATCTTTGGAGGCTTCATGTGAGGCAAGAGATTATCCTACTTTTAACACACGAGACTTTCTGCATATACCAAAGAATTGTGACTGTTTCCAATGATTATTTACATGCTTCATCATGCTTTTTTGCTATTTATCACTGCGCTAGTTTAACTTGGAATTGCGCAGTCATGCAACACTGTACCCAAATTACATTTCTATCATTTTTTTTACACAAATAAAGCCATCCTTTGGTGTTTTTTTTTTTACCACTGGGTTTTTATTTTTCGTGCTATAAACTAAAGAATTAAGAGAAATTTAAAAATCAAATGTAATCATAAATTCAGGCCACAATGTATTCTGCTATATGTTTTTGGTTAACAAAAAAAAAACGGTATATATACACATACATATTGTCTGTATTCTACTAAAGACGACGATGATCACTGGCTTATAGTGTGACTGTGATAGTGTGGCAAGCAATCTGACACTAACTGATGATAGGGGGGGGGACTGACTGCCACTGACATCACCAATGACATTAATACAGTGATCAGTGCTAAAAATATGCACCATCACTGTACTAATGACAGTAACTGGCAAGGGGTTAACATTTAGGGGCCAATCAAAAGGTTAACTGTGTGCCTTACAATGGTTTACTGTGTAATGTTTTCACTATGCTGTTTTTTACATCCTGTAAATAAAAAAATAAAAAAACACATCACAACACCACTGACAGAAGAGAGCTTACCTATACAAAGCTCTCTTCTTTCAATCGTTCAGCCGATCAGTGGGTGCTGGCCATAAGTTATTGGCTGGGACCTTCTGAACAACTTGTCTGCAGCGAATGGCCTCCCCCCTTGAAGTGGATAAATCATCTTTATGACTCTCATAGCAAAGACAATGACCACATACAGCTTTGAAAATATATGATTGTATGTCTGTACATGCTATGCTCAGAAGAGAAAATAAACCGCCTTTATTTAAAAACAACATTTCAGATATCACAAGGTAGCTCCATAACCCAGAAAATAGCACATAGTAACATAGTTAGTCGAACTATAAAAAAAGTCCATCTATTTCAACCAATATAAAGGGGCATAAAAAATGACAATCCGATACCCACAGTTTATCCAGCACAAGAATGTAGGCAACTTTCAGGCACAACTTGGAGTATTTCTCTAGTTTTACAGTACAGGTAGTGATGAAAATGAACAGCTACAAACATGTTTGAAGTTCAATTCAGGAGAGCAGCTTAGGGTGATAAACATGGTTCATCTTCATAGATACAGTAGTGGAGTGATGTAGCCACCCAGGGACAAGAAATGCCTTATTTGTAGGATTGTAGGTGAAAAATAAAAAAAATGCAGCTACCACTCCAGAGACTAGCAAGCTGTAATATTTTACACATTTTAACAGACCAAAAAAGGTAGCGGTTATAAAGGTCAGTTTTTTATTTTCTAAATAGGTTCCTTTAAGCTAGTGCATTGTTGGTTCACTTACCCTTTTTCTTCGATTTCCCTTCTAAATGTTTTTTTCTTTGTCTGAATTTCTCACTTCCTGTTCTCCTCAATAAGCTGTTCTGGCTGACTAACCCCCAGCCAGATGATGAGGGCAAGTTTACTGAGGAGAAACAGGAAGTGAGAAATTCAGACAAAGAAAAAAAACATTTAGAAGGGAAATGGAAGGAAAAGGTAAGTGAACCAACAATGCACTAGCTTAAACCAACCCATTTAAAAAAAAAAAAAAAAACCTTTATAACCCCTTTAAGAAAAGTTGCGGTTTATAGACACTTTAATTGGCTACAAAATTTTAGAAGCTGCTCCTACAACCCAAGCAGTGAAAAAGCATTGGTGCACTGCAATGGAATTTTGACTCATACAAACCAAGGCAAGTGAAAAGTAAAAACATTACCAATAAAAGCCAAGAAGGTGGCATATGCACCCATGTCAAAGGACATGGCTTGGGATACTTAGTTGTGGCGAGTGCCCAGTTTTTCCCACAGCCTGGTCAAGCTGGCTGCACAGGTCAGTCTACAGCTCCTTTACAAGCATCCACTGTCAGTCGGGACATCCAGCCTGAGAGAGGGGGATCCCAGGTGCACCTGCATTGTTGGCGCAAGGCATTCCAGTGTGAGGTGACCAGTTGCGTTACCAGAAGTCTCTGCATGTTCTGGGATGTTCATTTGGGCCTTGACCACAGGATTATTGAGAGGGCACGTGCCAATTTGCAGGACACAAGGACACTGCACACAGAGTTACTTTACTTCGTCCACACTTGCCAGATCCCGGGTCTCACTAATGCCCTGTTAAGACACAGTATCCACCTTACTATCCGGATACTGTCAGCATACTGCAGGTACACTATCAAGCAGGAAGTTTAAGTGCACCAACTAAAGTGGCTAGCCGAAGATCCAAGGCCTCATCCTTCTTCCAAGGAAATGAAGTTACTGATGCCATACGGGCATGCACATGCATACTCAGGGTTCTGTATATGTAGTATGTGTGTGGGGTAGTCTGACTACACAGGAAAGCTCAGGCCAAGAAAGCTCAACAGACTCAGAAAGCAGCTTGTAGCACAATACACCCGACAGTGGCATCAGAGAAGGCCTGAACACCCACCTGGTAAAACTTAAAGTGAAACTAAAGTATTTTTTTCCTTTTGTTAAAAATAACAAACATGTCATGCTTTCCCATGGTACAGGTAGCCAAGCACCATACAATTGATCACAATAAGGAAGCTGTTCATGAATAGAAAGCCATTTATGATAGGTTGTGTACATCGTTATAATGTGATCGCTGTGACCAATCATAGTGGTCACATGATACCCAGTTATTGGATACCGGTAACAGTAATCCGCTGTGCCTGATGGACTGCGCACTCCTAACCCAGAAGAGGCACAATCACGTATATACACACACACTATATGACAGATCTGCCCCAAAGCAGTAAATGTACTGTGGTGGGGTGTCCAGTGTTTAAGGGAAAAAAACAAATCGAGGCTTTAGTATCACTTCAGCCCCAGAAGATTTTACCCCCTTCCTGACCAGAGCATTTTTTACAATTTGACACTGCATCACTTTAACTGACAATTGCGCAGTCGTGTGACGCTGTACCCAAACAAAATTTGCTTCCCTTTTTCCCTCACAAATAGAGTTTTCTTTTGATGGTATTTGACTACCTCTGCGGTTTTTATTTTTGCCTCCGGAAATCTTTTGGATATATTTGTCCAAATCACCACCACACAAACGTTCCCAATGAAAGGGGAATCCTTTACTTCTTACAAGGAAGCTCAGCTGACCAGTTCTTAACCGCTTCAATACCACCTCCATACCGGGCCTATTCTGACACTTCTCTCCTACATGTAATAATCATCATTCTTTTGCTAGAAAATTACACAGTACCCCCAAACATTATATATGTTTTTTTTAGCAGACACCCTAGGGAATAAAATGACGGTCATTCCAAAGATTTATCTTGCACGGTATTTACGCAATTATTTTTCAAACGCCTTTTTTTTGTAAAAAAAAATGTTTTCTGAATTAAAAAAATAACAAAACACTAAAGTTAGCCCAATTTTTTTGTATTATGTGAAAGATTATGTTACACCGAGTAAATAGAGACCCAACATGTCACGCTTTAATTATGCGCACACTCATGGAATGGCGCCAAACTTCGGTACTTAAAAATCTCCATAGGCAACGCTTTATTTATTTTTTACAGGTTACAGTTTAGATTTACAGAGGAGATCTAGTGCTAGATTAGTTGCTGGCACTCTAACGCACGCGGCGATACCTCACATGTGTGGTTTAAACAGCGTTTACATATGTCGGCGGGACTTGCGTGTGCGTTCGCTTCTGCACGCGAGCTATCGGGGACAGGGGCGTTTTAATTTTTTTTTTATCTTTTATTATTTTTTTTTTACTTATATTTTATTTATTTTTACACTTTTTTTCATTTTTTTTTCACTTTTATTCCTATTACAAGGAATGTAAACATCCCTTGTAATAGGAAATGTGTGTGACAGGTCCTCTTTATGGAGAGATGTGGGGTCAATAAGACCTCACATCTCACCTCCAGGCTGGAAACCATGAGATCGGTGAAAAAAAATTCACCGATCTAATGAATGGTGACTTACAGCCGCAATTGCGGCTTTGTTTACATACGGGGACCCGGGCGTGACGTCATCAGATCGCGCCCGGGTCCTCCGACGGTCATAGAGATGACTGGTGACCATCTGGTCACCAGTCATCTCTATGCTTCCTGCCGCCGCCGACGATTCGTTCTCCGGGCCCCCGAAGGTACAGGTAAGGTAAGCCCGGAGAAGCACCGGATGGCGGCGGGAGGGGGGGGGTGTCCCCTCCCGCGGCCTGTAAGAACGATCAAGCGGCGACGGCCCGCCTGGAAGAATGGCGGGTCGCCGATTTCGACGGCCGGCAGGGAACCTCGACGGGCGGAACGATGTGTTCTGCCCGTCGAGATTCCCTGCCTTGTGTACGCCGCCCAAGACATCAACAGCAAAACACAGTGTTCAAGGTATATCTGCTCTGCTTTCAGCAGGATTATCCTCTTGGTTAGGCCTGTCAGTCGGTCTGACCTGATCCTTTAACCACTAGCCGACCAGCCGCCTCAGTTATACGGCGGCAGGTCGGCTCGGCTGCCCGAAATCACGTAGCTATACGTCATTTTGCATTGTAGCCAATAGGGGCGTGTGCGCGCCCCTCGCTCGCCCCTGGTGCCGACGCGCTTGCCCGGCGGGCGCGATCACCACCGGGCACCGGCGATCGCTCGTTACAGAGCGAGAACCGGGAGCTGTGTGTGCAAACAGGGGGAGAAATGACTGTTCGTCTGTTCATACAATCTGTCATTTACCCGAGTCAGTCCCACCCCCCCTTCAGTTAGAACACACCTAGGGAACATATTTAACCCCTTCCTCGCCCCCCTAGTGTTAACACCTTCCCTGCCAGTGGCATTTTTACAGTAATCAATGCATTTTTATAGCACTGATCGCTATAAAAATGCCAATGGTCCCAAAAATGTGTCAAAAGTGTCCGCCATAAAAAAAATGCCATAAAACTATCCCCTATTTTGTAGACGCTATAACTTTTGCGCATACCAATCAATAAACGCTTATTGCGATAAAAATAAAAATATGTAGAAGAATAATACGTATCGGCCTAAACTGAGGGAAAAAAAAGTTTTTTTATATAATTTTGGGGGATATTTAATACAGCAAAAAGTAAAAAATATTCATGGTTTTTAAAATTGTCGCTCTATTTTTGTTTATAGCGCAAAAAATAAAAACAGCAGAGGTGATCAAGTACCACCAAAAGAAAGCTCTATTTGTGGGGAAAAAAGGACGCCAATTTTGTTTGGGAGCCACGTCGCACGACCGTGCAATTATCAGTTAAAGCGAGGCAGTGCCAAATCGCAAAAAGTGGCCCGGTCATTGACCAGCAATTTGGTCCGGGGCTGAAGTGGTTAAGGACTGGCAACGTCCAATTGCTGCAACAGCTGTCTGAATACCTGAACAGGCCAAACAAAAGGAAGCCTTTAATAATGACTCCAATTTCTTATCAACAGGGTCCTTCAAGCCCTGAGCATTATCCACCGGACAAGTTAAGTTCTTATTTAAGGAAGAGACTACTGCATCTACGGCTGGCATGCTCCAATTAAACCTTTCCTCCATGGGATATAAAAGGGAAAACCTCTTAGGAGGAACAAAAATCATGTCAGGAGGTTCCCAATCAGCATATACCGCCAGCTCCAACAGTGGATGCAAGGGGAAAGCCTGTGCAGCTTGGGGAGCGCTTAGGGACCGCAAAGAGGACATGGGGGCTCAAAAATCTCTGCAGGAGGCAACTTAAAGGCAGAACAAACCATCTCGGTAAGAGAAAGGGGTAGGTAGAACTTGCGCTACGGATCAGAATTTTCAAGTGTCAGTTGCTATATATGGAGCTAGTAGCATGTGCCATTATTGACTAAGTGGCAGCCCCTACGTGAAATTCCACCTAAATGGAATTGGATTGTGAATGGGGGTGAGGTAGTAGGTGTTGGCGCCTCTTATGTAAAATAATAAGTGTGGTAAATGTAGCCCTGAGACAGACATATGCTTACATCCACATTGGAAAAAATAAATAAATAATAAACTTAGAAAAATAGAATACAAAATATAAAATCCCTGCTAGTTTAAATGGTATTATATAAAGTGCTCAGTGCCATAAGTTGAAGTTATATTTAGCAGTCCATGCAATAAGTGCTTAGTGCTTCATGAAAGTAATTCAAATGGCTGTGATCATTCAGTGCTCCCTCTGATCATGCTCTGGTGGGTCCCTCACTCACCAGATCCAGGCCCCCACAAGGGGTTAAAGGCTTTCACAGTGTTAGCCCCTGTGTGGTCTCTGGCAGTCCCCTCTGGCTTCAGATGCTTTGGGTCTAATACACGGCTCAAAGAAGAAAAAGTGCCCACATAGCGTATATAAGAGTTTTATTGTACAAACAAAAAGTCAGGTACTCACATTCGACATTCAAATAACAAGCGTGTCAAAAATATGTGTTATCCACGAGTGTATACGACTGGAGGTTATCCCGCTCGACCGGTTTCCTCTGGTGACATCTGGACGCACGGATTTTATATTTTGTATTCTATTTTTCTAAGTTTATTTTTTATTTTTTTTCCAATGTGGATGTAAGCATAAATCTGTCTCAGGGCTACATTTACCACACTTATTATTTTACATAAGAGACGCCAACACCTACTACCTCACCCCCATTCACATCTCGGTAAGAGTCTAGATCAAAAGCCTCTGCGACTAAGAGGCCGATACCAACTGGACATCTTCTGGCCCACATTGCACTGAAGCAAACTCATCTGCCAGGCTCTCCACAGAATCCTTGGCATTTAGCTCTTCCCCATCCTCAACCCATTCCTGCTCCAAGACAGGCTCTGTCACACTTCTTACCACCCTGCGAGATAGAGGCAATCATGCCAGCAATCCTGTCCTCTAACCTGGCTAGGGTTGAGGACAGATAATCCCTGGTGATAAAGGCTGAAGCAGCAGAGTTGACCGTAGACACAATACCAGATAGGCGCAGCGGCTCAGATTTTCCCAAAAGCCTCTGGTTTTTCAGACGTGCCCTTCCCTGTAGTGTTAGTCCAGCTCCTATTTTTTGAAGACATTGCAAGCCACACAAAGTGAGTACCTGGGTTTAATATTTCCATACTGCAGAAGGGAGACCCTTTAATAGGGATTTATCAAGCCCCTATGCAACAATCCTGCTAAGCACCTTAGCCTGCCAAGCAACACCTGGTGACTGACTAACTTGACCTGGGTAAGGAGAAATGAACCGTTGAAAATGACTGGTTCAGAGTCTGCTCTGTGTCCCACAGCTGTCCCCTAGAAGCACTGCATGTCTGCCATACTTAGCCTAAATAAGCTGGCTGTGCGCAAGGATTTTTGGCGCATTTATGTCTTCTCGCGTCAATATTCTGCTACGATGCATGCGTGGCTCTGCATGCACACAACGCCTGTGGCAAAGCAGTGTGTGCTATGGCCGCCAACACTAGTGCACTTTGGTGAACGAACATGCCCCATGGTGAACCAAGATGCGCAATGTCACATCCTCACGCGCTGAACCATCCATAAGAAAAGAACAGCCAAGACAACAGGAAAAAAAAAAAAGTACTTTTCAAACACCTATAGCTAGCCCAATCTCCCTTCTGTGGTCACCGCACACAGGTGTCCAGCCTCTAGCTAGCTTGACTGATTGTTACAATCACTGGGGCACCCCACAATAAGTAAATAAGGGGGTTTCACTTACCCGTTCAGGCGCAGAAAAGCTTTAGAAATGAAGAGCCCAACCTTCACCCATGACGGCAGGTTCCGTCACTTGGGGACCTTCAAGGACTGGGTACCATTTCATGTTTTAGGGTCCACTCCCTTGGAACTTTACAACACCCTGCAGGAATGCCTTAGCTCTGTGGTGTCCAGATTTTCAATACGCAGTGTCCAGTCCCCAAAGGTCGCTGTGGCAAACCTAGCCACTTCTGGAACGCTGGACGTTACATGTCAAAAGGTTGTCTGTATTATATGCTATGTATTCTGCTGGGTCTTATGTGGGCATAGTAATTCGTATGCTGGCAGCCGTAAGCCACTAGCATTCAAGTACTTTGTTTTATGTTGCCCAATCGGTGTTAGGCAGTTTTAAACCAAACTCCCACAACACATAGCCCCAGACCCCAGCTATCAACCGACTTTTCCCTTTGTGCAGCAATGCCTGATGGGAGAATTATCCAAAATTTTAAGTTCCCCATGTGGTCCTCACTGTATTACCCCTGCTAAATCTGTTTGGTTGTTTGGAAACCCCTTGCATGGGGAATTATATAAATATGGAAGCCTGTGAATAAAAAGTCAGTTGACTCTCCGAGCTGTGTTTCGTCCGGTTACTGGGGGGGATTTGGGACATTGCCTTACTTTTCAACGCTGACTGTGGATTTACCCTGGTTACCAGCGGAGATCGTGGAGTTTAATATTGTACTCCGCTACAATTGGTGGGAAGCGACGGGATCCAACCTTACAGCCGATAAGCGCAATTCGTGCAATGTGAACTACCGATGTAAATGGAGACGGATTATTCTACGCTAAAGCGGCAGACATTAAAGAAACTGCTAGAAGCCAGGGGTAAGGTAGCCAGCAACAAATCCAAAGCTGTACTAACTGCCGAGCTGATGGAGGGAGACAAAGCCCGCAGCGCTACACCAACAGCAGCCATGGAAGAAACCCTCTACCAGAGAGAAATGAGGACCAGGCTGGAATTTTTGCCACAGCCTATATCAGATGCCATGCTGCACATGGTAATGGCAAATGTGCAGGAGTACGTGATGGCACACAGTCCGCAGTATACACAGTTTCGAGCAGAATCCACTACTGGGTCACTCTACAACCAGGTAAAACCCAAAATTCCCTATCATGCCTTTAAAATGTTTTGCGAGGAGAAGGATGAGATTGATGGGTATTTACAGGATTTTGAGAGACTGTGTGATTTACATGACTTGGAACGGACAATATGGGTCCCATTGCTAGCAGGCAAGCTGGCTGGTCGGGCAGCAGATGCATATCGTGCTGTACCCAGTGAGGACAGCAAGGATTATGATAAAGTGAAGCAAGCGATATTAGAGAGATACGCCATTACTCCTGAGGCATACTGGCGCAAGTTTAGAAACCTGCGCAAACCAGAGAAGGATTCACATACTGAATGGGCACACAAGCTGGACCAAGCTTCCCAAGGGTGGACACAAGCCAGCCAAGCCACTAATATGGAGGAATTGCGACAGTTAATGCTGTTGGAGCAAATCTTCAACGGTTTGTCCCCAGAGGCACAAGAATGGGTGCGAGACAGGAAACCTCTCACCCTAACCGAAGCGGCTCGATTAGCGGATCAGCATTTTGATGCAAGGACATCATGGGCCCCTAACCAAGAGTTATTCTCGACCCACGGGACCACCCAGTACTCTACCACTCCCCGCTCTCACAGCCTCCCCTTTTCGTCAATCCCAAGGGACTTTACCACCACCCTCCAGATATAACGGACGTGCCAACATCCAATGCCACACCTGCAAACAGTGGGGACATATGGCAAGCGAGTGCACCCAAAAGCGGGGCAGACCCGCCTGGAACCAAGGCCGACCGAACCCGGCACCAAGGGCTGCTGCCCATCATTATCAAAGGGAGCCGGCCACTCAAGAGATGTTGAGCATTCCAGCGGAAGAACCCCTGGGAATCTTGCATGAGGTGATGACAGTACGAGCCACGGATAACCGGCAGCATCATCGACAGCCAGTGACCTTGGAGGGGATTCGGGATTCAGGAGCGACTTTAACCTTGATAGCACCCCATTTGGTCCCTGACTCGGCACACACTGGCGGATCCATGGCAGTACGAGTGGCAGGGGGAACAGTGTACCGACTACCCACTGCCAAAGTACATTTGGATTGGGGTGTGGGAGGGGGGACGGTAGAAGTGGGCCTCATGCAAAATTTACCAGCAGATGTTGTGCTGGGAAATGACTTGGGCCAGATGACCTCTGCTTTTGTACCCCAGGCCCCATACCAGGAAGCCCTTCCAGTGACCACACGGCAACAGGCTCGCACCACGGTTCCACCGACACACTCTGAGGCTCCGGTAAGAGACCATGACCCCCACATGACACGTATGTCCTGGGATACCCTGACTAAGTTTGAGGCCGAGGTGAGGTCAGACCCCACGCTACAGGTATACAGGGACAGGGTACACGCTGACCAGGCTGGGCTAGAGGGGGAGCGGTACACCTGGGAGAAAGGGCTACTTTACCGCATTGCTGAAAGAGGAGTGGGAGGGTCGGCCACAGTAACGACTAAACAGTTAGTGGTTCCCCAGAAGTATAGGCAAGAACTGCTTCGGATTGCCCACGACATTCCCCTGTCTGGGCATCTGGGGATGACACGTACCCGATACAGGTTGACCCACGCTTTCTTCTGGCCAGGGATCTCCAAGGATGTGAGGCAATACTGCACCTCCTGTGACATTTGCCAGCGAGTAGGCAATCGAGGTGACCGCCAAAAAGCCAAGTTATGTCCTCTTCCCATTATTGAAGAACCCTTCAGTAGGGTGGCCGAAGATATAGTGGGGCCCTTACCAAAACCCAGTCCCTCCGGGAAAAGATATATTTTAACTGTAGTGGACTATGCCACCCGGTACCCCGAGGCTATAGCCCTCACCAACATTCATGCCGAAACTGTGGCAGAGGCCTTAATGAAAATATTTTCCAGGGTGGGGTTTCCCCAAGAACTCATATCCGATAGGGGCACCCAGTTCACCGCCGAGGTAACCCAACAACTATGGAAGATATGTGGCATTAAGCCAATAGTAAATTTGGCGTACCACCCCCAGTCCAATGGTCTATGCGAAAGGTTTAATGGTACGCTTAAGCAGATGCTCCGTACATTTGGAGAGGCTCAAAGACTGGGAGCGCTTTCTACCCCATCTGCTCTTCGCTTATAGAGGTACCCCAAGAGTCAACAGGGTTTTCCCCTTTTGAATTACTATTTGGGTGAAGGGTACGAGGGCCACTAGACCTAATTAGAGAGCATTGGGAGGGAGAGAGTAGGCGCTAACCCAGGCTGTGCGCACCAACCTCCGGGCGGCCCAACGTCAGTGCCGCTGGTACGATAGGGGAGCCAGAGACCACAGCTTTCAGGTGGGACAAAAGGTTTTGATTTTAAAACCGGTCCGCACAGACAAGCTGCAGGCCATCTGGCAAGGCCCATACCAGGTGGTGGAACAGAGATGTGACATCACCTATGTGATTGGCCCCTGCTCAGGGGTAGGGGAGAGACGCATGCTCCATGTGAATATGCTCAAACCATACCATGAGAGGATAGAGGACGTGGCCACCATATGCGCTTCCGCCTCGGAGGATCAGGAGAATCTGCCACTACCTGACCTCTTAGAACAGGAGGGACAGACGGAGCCCTCCAAGGGGGTTCAGCTGGGGGAGCGGCTAAGCCCTCAGGATCGTGCCCAGGTACAAGAGCTGATTGTAGCTAAAGGGGCTACCTTCTTCAATTTACCTGGGTACACTTCGCTGGCCACTCACCGAGTCGAGACCCCGGGACAGCTACCTATGCGGCAAACCCCATATCGTGTCCCTGAAGCAGTCAGGACACATATGAAGACTGAGATTGACGAGATGTTGCAGCCGGGGGTTATCGAACCTTCCGATAGCCCCTGGGCATCGCCAGTAGTGCTGGTACCAAAGAAGGACAGCATGACACGTTTCTGTGTCGACTACCGGAGGCTAAATGACAAAACGGTGTCTGATGCCTATCCGCTGCCCCGGATAGACGAGCTGCTGGATAAGATGGCACGGGGCCAGTATCTCACTACCATAGACTTATGTAAGGGATACTGGCAGATTCCACTGGCTGAGGAGGCCATCCCCAAGTCGGCGTTTGTCACCCCGTTTGGCCTGTATCAATTTCGGGTCATGCCATTCGGATGAAGAACCCTCCGGCAACTTTTCAGCGGATGGTCGATCGGTTATTGGACGGATTCCAGGAATACGCATGTGCCTATTTAGACGACATTGCCATATTTAGCCAGACCTGGGCAGAGCACCTACAACACATAGGGGCCATTCTAGATAGTTTTGGAGAGGCAGGGTTAACACTGAAACCCAGCAAGTGTCATATAGGGATGGCCGAAGTGCAGTACTTGGGCCACCAGGTGGGGAGCGGGCGACAGAAACCCGAACCAGCTAAAGTTGAAGCCGTAGCTAAATGGCCCACCCCCAGGATGAAAACTCAAGTGCTAGCGTTTCTAGGTACCGCAGGGTACTATAGAAAATTCGTACCCAATTATAGTGCCCTGGCCAAACCCTTAACTGACTTGACACGCAAGAACCTGCCCCAACAGGTCGTCTGGGACCCAGAGTGTGATCAGGCATTCCAACAACTAAAGACTGCTCTAACTAATGCCCCTGTACTTGCTTCTCCCGATCCAACTAAAATATTTCTTGTCCACACAGACGCTTCAATATTTGGATTGGGAGCAGTGCTGAGCCAAGTGGGAGCCGATGGCAGAGAACACCCCGTAGCTTACCTGAGCCGAAAGTTATTGCCACGAGAAGTAAGCTACGCCGCCATTGAGAAGGAATGCCTGGCTGTGGTGTGGGCCCTTAAAAAAGTGCAGCCGTATTTGTATGGACAACCTTTTTCGCTACTCACAGATCACAACCCGTTGGTGTGGCTCAACCGTGTGGCGTGAGACAATGCCCGGCTGCTGCGCTGGAGTTTGGCGCTGCAGCCGTTTGACTTTACAATCCACTACTGACCATGGAAGCAAAACGGTAACGCCGACGGGTTATCTAGACAAACTGAACTTGAAAAGTGATCTGTGAGTACTTCCACGGACATCCCCAAGCCGATCCGTTGGGATCAGACTGTGTATGCCGGCTTGGTTCTGGGGGAGCATTGTGGCAAACCTAGCAACTTCTGGAACGCTGGACGTTACATGTCAAAAGGTTGTCTGTATTATATGCTATGTATTCTGCTGGGTCTTATGTGGGCATAGTAATTCGTATGCTGGCAGCCGTAAGCCACTAGCAATCAAGTACTACGTTTTATGTTGCCCAATCGGTGTTCCGCAGTTTTAAACCAAACTCCCACAACCCAGACCCCAGCTATCAACCGACTTTTCCCTCGTGCAGCAATGCCTGATGGGAGAATTATCCAAAATGTTAAGTTCCCAATGTGGTCCTCACTGTATTACCCCTGCTAAATCTGTTTGGCTGTTTGAAAAACCCCTTGCATGGGGAATTATATAAATATGGAAGCCTGTGAATAAAAAGTCAGTTGACTCTCAGAGCTGTGTTTCGTCCGGTTACTGGGGGGGATTTGGGACATTGCCTTACTTTTCAACGCTGACTGTGGATTTACCCTGGTTACCAGCGGAGATCGTGGAGTTTAATATTGTACTCCGCTACAGTCGCGTTACAGACAAAATCTTGCATGATCATTGTGTCTTCTTTGTAAGGCTCGGGTACCATTTTTTTAAGTGTATTTTGTGCGTGTACTCGAGAGAGGAGCTGGACTGCAGGAGTTGGGAGTAGGCAGGCCTCCCCAGAGGCAATCTGCCATCTTTCTCCATGCCCCCGGGTGGCAATGGCGGGTGTGAGGGGGTCCTCCCACACAGCCGGCCCTACCTGCTCCGCTTTGAAGCCCAACGGGGCAGAGGGACTCCCCTATGAGGGAGTGAGAGGACCTAGCCAGCTCAGCCAGCCCTGTTAGTCCTTCGCCTCTCTTTTTTCGTGGCCAAAGTGCGTGTATGTTAACCCAATTTCGAGTGCGTGTTTTTGTGGGAAGGGGGTGGGCGTACTAAGCGCAGGCTTACCTCACATAGCACACCCACCGGGAGCCAGGCTGAGACCACAAAACTTAATTCACATGCAGCCGAGAGCGGGATCCGAACCCTTAGCTGCAGAAGTGAACGGCTTGTCAGCGCAGTGCCGATCGCGTTGAGCCACCGCAGCTCCCTCCGGGTACCATTTATTTAAGCATAGAAGCTTTTCTTCAAATGGATACGATTGGCAGGGCCACCATCAGGGGGTTACAGGCATTACACCTGTAAGGAGCCCGATGGTCCCCAGGGGCCCCGTCGCCTTCCCCCCTATTTTTTTTCCGTCCAACTCCCCCCACCGTTTTTTTCCCGTCTGGCTTTAGCAACTCGCTGCAGGAGAGAGAAGAGAAGACTTCACTTGACTTTGTTATGTTCGTCAGCACCAACCCCCCCGTCACGCTTATCTCGAAGCAGGAGAGAGAAGAGATGACACTTCTGTTTCCACAACCCCCCCGCTTATCTCAGGGCAGGAAAGAGGAGGCCCCCCAGTTCTCTGCTCCAGGGGGGCCCTGCCTAAAGCTCTTTAAGGGGCCCAAAAATTTGTGATGTCTGCCCTGCCGATTGGTCAATCGGCAGGGCAGACCATTTTTGAACCATTCAAGAACCATTCAAGAACCATTTTTGGGACTAAAGACCTAGAGCTCAGAGAGCTCAACAAACATGCCCATTCACCTTGCAGACACTGGTAAAATACTTCCTGTATGGGAGGGGTTATAAAGGGGAGGACTTCCTGTCTAATGCCGCGTACACACGGTCGTTTTTTTGCGATGAAAAAAAAACGTTTTTTAAAACGTCATTTAAATTGATTGTGTGTGGGCAAAACGTTGTTTTTTGTCTTCAAAAAAACGACCAAAAAAAAATTCCAACATGCTTGAATTTTTTGTGTCATTTTTCAAAACGTCTTTTTTTGTTTCACAAAAAGTCACCGTGTGTAGCAAAAACGTTGTTTAAAACGACGTTTTTCAACCTGCGCATGCCCAGAAGCTAGTTATGAAGCGAGCTTCAATGGAAAAGAGTGGTGAACGTAACCTCGCTTTTTGTGAAAAAAACAATGGTGTGTATGCAACATCGTCTTTGAAAAGTGACGTTTCAAAAACTTTGTTTTTTACTTCACAGAAAACTTTGTTTTTTTTCATCACAAAAAATGATTGTGTGTACGCGGCATAAGACTTTGTCTACCAGTGTCCATTCACCTAGAGATGGCATAAAATCCAGTAGGTAATGATTAGCCCAACTCTGTGTCCCGTGATGTATGATAAATAAATTGTGTGTTTTCCCATCTGACACACAAACGCAGAGCCTTTTGCAGACTTGCGCAGGTGCCATTTATTCTAAGTCAATAAATATTTTGTGAAAAAAAAGCAAAGATTTTACAGACATTTTAAAAATGCCCCTTCCTAATGTGTTTGCTTACTAACCTGTGTGACGAAAGATGTATACACATCATGTGGTCTCCCTTGTGCCAGCCAGCAACAGCTGCAGGAAAAAGGAGACAGTACTCTGACAATGGCTAGTAAAGACTGGAACAGCGATGTCACACATCAATGGACCGGCCATTGTTGGCTTCCCTGAAGACCCGCTGGTATACACAGGGGAGCCAGAACGGCCTAAAAACGGTAAGTATATGCATCTTTCTTACACAGTTTACTTAGCATAAATGTTAGGAGAGGGGAAGGAACAGTTATAGAAGTAGGGCTTGAATTCTAATTTAAAGTGGTTGTAAACCCTAAAAAAAAAAAAAAAAAAGTGAAGTGACTGGCCTCAGGTGATACATAAGTTCACCTTCTATATGCAGCAATCTGTGCACTTCATTTGTTCAAAGTGCTGAATTACAAAATTTGACTGAGAGTTGAAAGTAAAAAAAAAGAAAAAAAGAAAAGGGGGGTGCGGATAGCTGAAGTTACACTTACACAGAGCTCAGTGAGGAATGTTCCGACAGCTGATTGGAGGGAAGGAACAAACCCCCCTCCACACAGCACACAGGAACAGAGCTGAGACTGTCAATCAGCTGGAAATCCCTCCCCTGTCACCATTTTTCTCTTGGTGTAAGAAAAACTTGTCAGAAGTGATTTATGATGATAGCAGAGGAAGGAAGCAGGGGACAAAAGTGACACTTAGTGCTCTTAATTGAAACAAGTACACACTATAGAGGGATATGTATTTTTCATATTTCATGTCTGAGGTTTACAACTAATTTACAGCAGCCTCTACATCTAAGCACTTACATGCTGCAGTATATTACATTTTTGTTTTTTGAATTTAGATACGCTTTAAGTAATATAGCATGTACAATAGTAGGTCTGACAAAGGGTGGCTGTTCCAGTTGAACATTTAGAATTGCAAGCACAGGATTTGTAAATAACACCAAAAAGAAAAAAAAAAAAAGAAAACACCACAGCTATATTTGCAGACAAACACCCTATTCAGAAACTGCTTAATAAATCCCCTTGAAGACTGGTTTGCAGGCAGATTCAGCTCCATTTCTAGCAACCCAAATGATTTGTAAAATGGGACAGACCGCTGCCAAAAAAAAAAAAAATAGGCTTGGATGAGATATACAGCCAGAGCAGTTTGCAATCCATAACAGTTTAAAAGTAAATATATGACATATCGCCCTCTTAGGTGCTAGAGTAAGTGTATATAGTTTTTGGGTTCTCTGCTTAACAAGTAGACAGCTAGGCAGACAGCTGTCCGCTTAAGAGAGAGCTGTGATTGATTGATGGAGTCTGTTCAGTGTGCTCTGGTGCGGCTCATCCTGTCTTGAGAGTTCCACACTGTTCCAGTAGCTATAGCAGGGATCCTCAAACTACGGCCCTCCAGCTGTTGTGGAACTACACATCCCATGAGGTATTGTAACACACTGACATTTACAGACATGACTAGGCATGATGGGAATTGTAGTTCCTGAACAACTGGAGGGCCGTAGTTTGAAGACCCTTGAGCTATAGAGTTTACTGGATAGTGAGAGGAAACCTGGCAGATAAGAGCATGGATGTCTATACAGTCCTGGCGAATTAAAAGGGAATGTGGCCCAATGCATGCTGGGTTACTGTATTGATATCCGAGGAGCCGGTGGGTGTGGTGTCTTCTGCAGAGAAAGGTCCAGGTGAGCCCGTCTCCCCTTCTCCACGCAGGCTGCCAGGTGGTTGACCTGAGGGCCTAAAACATTGAAGTTCACAGAGTTCCTTCTGCTACAAAAGGGACTTGTTTGTTCCATACAGACGCGGTATGGTTCTACAGGTAATCTGCTACACAGTTCTACTGAGAGAGATGTCCTCACCTGTGAATAGTTAATTTGGAATATCCTACTAATTCCCTTCTCTATCCACATTCTCCTGCAGGGGTAGCGCTACAATGATATCTGACAAGACTGAATAAAGGGTCAGTAAACCCAAAACTGACACTTAAGGTTTTGGTCGTAGAATTCCCATCACGTAACAATTTCTTGTATCTTTAAGTTACTCTATTGGTGAGATGCAGTATCTGTACTTGAGTACCTGAGTCTGAACTCACAAGGAGTTTACACTTTTCCTGCTGGATACTGAATTTATTTTACATTACAAAGAATGCCACGTAAGGAGCTGGAACATGAAAAGGTAAATGGGAACACCCAACACTTCTTGATGGTCAAGTAGGCAGCTGGGAATTACGACCAAAAGAACTCACTGTTGGAGTGGCCAACACTTTTGGCCTTGTGCAAACTGGGCAGGCAACTAGCTTTTCTAGGAGTTCTGCAATGGCAGACTCCTATGTATGCCACATGAGATACTTTTTCAGTCTACATTTTTAGTACGTTAGATGACTTGACAAATGTTGGTAGTACTTTAAAAAAAAATAAAAAAAACTTCTAATAAATGTTAGACTGAAAGGACTTTCGATTATGAATACCACACACACCATTACAAATTTGTTAGTGTTGTTACCACATACATTTTTGAATTTTTGAATTTTCTCATAATAAAAAAAAAAAAAAACTGGACCCTGACAAATAATTGGAAAATCAAATAAACATTGTCAAAATGAAAACTATCAAACAATGTTTTACTATTGTTTTAGCAATCTTAAGGCTATTCTTCACACAAAACAATGCCCAGGAGTCACATTCATAATTTTTTCTTGTCTCTATTTCTCAATTTATTTAAAACATGACCTTCTATAATATCTATGTCACCACTAGAGGGCAATGTTATCTTGAAATGATAGACTGAGCTAACATATGTTATATTTACACCAAAGCTGCATGGCTATTCCAGAGCCCAATATGCATTTTTATAAAAATAAAAAAAATCATTGAATGTATGTTGTAATAACAATTTAAGTTAAAATTGAAATGCAGGCAAACTACCAATTAAAATACATATACGTGCAGAGCTTTACCTGCCAATAAAAAACTTGAATCCTGCTCAGCCACTTGTGATCCAGGCAGCCCAACCTGACTACTCAGCCAGGCCTTCGAACTCCAGGTAGATTGAAATGCAGTAACCCCAGCCTGTGACAACAGAGTACAAGCTTCCTTGTGCTATTTTTGTCTGTTAGAAAATTCCCTATTTAAGGCAGACAGCATTGTGCAAAGCAATAGAGCTTTGACTTTATGTCACTGCTAGCTTTCTCTCTTTAGTGCAAGTACTTCTGTGCATGGAATTATAGGAGGCCGATAAGCATAAGCCTGGATTAGAGTGTCTTAATATCTGCCTGAAATTCAGAATTTAACATCTTGTTCAAGTGTTTCAATTCAAGAATTGGCTACACATTGCCAATTGGCTTGGGCACTAAACAGGTTGGAATAGTAACCGTAAAATCTTACAAATTCTGGAGCATTGGCAACGACCCCCTGGGAGCACAACGGGTCCAAAGCAGCAATCAGGGCTGCTTTTATGTGGAGTGCAGTAGGCATGTTTGAAGGCATGAAGCATTTAGAAGGCAATATGCAAAACTCCAGCTTGTAGATTCTGGACACATTTTGCACCCATACACTAGAGATATCGCACATCCATGAAACCAAACAAAGGCCACTATGCACTCCCCCACTTACAGAAGTTGGGGTGCCCCTTCATTGGGAAGGTTTATTGCCAGAACTTTTTATCTAAGGAAGTCTTCTGTTACACCCAAGCTCTGAAAAAATAAAAGAATTCTTGGTTCTAGATGAAGACTGCTTCTACTCCATAGGCTTCTGTCACTTCTTGAGGTAAGAGCTCTCTTCTACTGTGATTTTGTTTGGATAATCATATCCAAGACATCATAGCCAAAGAGGTGTTCAGCCTTGAAAGGCATGCATTTCAGCTGCTTTTTGCAGGTGAACTTATCTTATCAACAATTTAGCCACAGCACTTGGGAACTGACAATCCCCAATCAAAAAGTTGGAGGAGAGAATCTCCCAGTCCATCCACACAGTGCAATGCTTCAGGTACCAGATACCACTCACTTTTTTCAGAAATTGTCCTCTATTTGGTGTTGCTGTGTAAACTACTTAGGGGCACAATTACCTTCTTCCTCCTTGGCCCCCAAAGTCTGAAGGTCCCAGAGGAGAGTGCTCCTGAAGGAGTGAGAAAACAGATGTTGCCTGAGAGCAAAAAAATGTGTGGCGGTAAGAATGTCTTGTACACAATCCCCCTGGTCCTGATCCCCTTATAGTCAGACCCATGTTTGCCAGGCTTACAAGGTGGTGCAATACACACAATCCTTAGCATTAACACCAAGGGTGGGGGAGATCTGGTCAAATCAGAATGTGTTCTAAATAAAATAAAGACAGAAGAATTATAAAGATTTATAAAACAGCAGGGGTGTTGCATAATATAACGAGTATATTGAAACAATTATAGCACCTGTCTCAAGTGAATGTTTGACTTCCTTTCTTGGCGTGAATCAGGTTGCATTACCCTAAAATCTAATTTGGAGAAAATAAAGCACCTTTGCAGGTATTATATGGTGTGTTACGTTAGATTTCCAGTTTCCAGTTAAGTTTAAAGAGGAAGAAAACCCTGATGGGTTTTACCTCCTCTTTAGCTCGCTGCTGCAGCCTGCAAATGAAAAGCATAATGGGCTAGTATGCAACGCGAAAAGCTACTTAACCTCAAAAGTAACCCCTAAACCCTACCATAACCACACACTAAACGTATCCCTTAAAAGGGTTGTAAAGTCAAAAGATTTTTTTATCTTGATGCATTCTATGCATTAAAGGGTCACTAAAGGAAAACATTTTTTTAGCTAAATAGCTTCCTTTACCTTACTGCAGTCCTGGTTTCATGTCCTCATTGTTCGTTTTTGCTCTGATGTTGCTGTAATTCTACTCCGTTCTGGACTCTTCCTGGTTGTCTGTTTCCCTGTGACCACAGTACTGGGAGCTTCTAGTTTTGTTTTCCAAACCATCACTGCTCTATGGCTCTGTATAGCACAGATACAGGATAACATGCAAAAACGAAACTAGATGCAAAAACGAAACTAAAAAACTACAGGTACATTATATGATTGATTTTTATCTATTTTTAATTGTTTTTAAAAGGAATCAGTTAACTATTATTTCTTTATACCCTGTAAACAGTCATTTCAGCAAAAAAAATAAAAAATCCTTTACAACTCCTTTAAGATAAAAGCCTTCTGTGTGCAGCAGCCTCCTCAATACTTACCTGAGCATCTCTGTCCATGAGTGCCTCAGCCTACCGGGACTCTCCCTCCCAATTGACTGAGACGCAGCAGCTGCGCCATCAGACAATCAGGAGAGAGAGGGGATTCTTGAGAAGCAATAGGGCACAGAATAAGACACTGTGTATAATTAACCACTTGACCCCTGCCAATTCTCAATTTTTACTCCTACATGTAAAAATGTAAATCATTTTTTTTGCAAAAAAAATTACATAGAACCCCCGAACATTACATTTTTAAGCAGAGACCCTAGAAAATACACTTTTATTTTAGAGCACACAATACACTACAACATTTTTGGTAAATAATGAAAGATGACGTTACGCTGAGTATAAAGATACCCAATATGTCACGCTCATGAAATGGCAACAAAATGATTAAATTATCCATAAGTGACGCATTAAAAGCCTTTACAGGTTTCCAGTTTAGAGTTGCACAAAAGGTCTGGCGCTATAATTATTTCTCTCGCTCTGCCGTATGCGGCTACACCTCACACATGATGTAATTAGCGTGCAAGATGTGTGCTGATCTATGTGGGCGTGAGTACAGTGGATGGAGACACTTTAAATATTTTGTTTTAACCACTTCAATATCAGCCCATTGTCATTTGACGTCCAGAGATGGGATCTTCCATCCTAAGTGGACGTCAAATGACGGCCTGGGCTTTGCGGGTGAATATCTGAATGAAGCCTGCAGCCAGAGGCATCATCCAGATATCCTCTTCTCTGGGCTCTCCCGTGCCTTCGGGGGTTCGGAGAACGAATCGTCCGGCGTCGGCAGGAAGCATAGAGATGACTGGTGACCAGATGGTCACCAGTCATCTCTATGACAGTCGGAGGACCCGGGCGCGATGTGATGACGTCACGCCCAGGTCCCCGTAAGTAAACAAAGCCGCGATTGCAGCTGTAAGCAACAATTCATGAGATCAGTGAATTTTTTTTTCACCAATCTCATGGTTTCCAGCCTGGAGGAGAGATGTGATGTCTTATTGACCCCACATCTCTCCTTAAAGAGGACCTGTCACACACATTTCCTATTACAAGGGATGTTTACATTCTTTGTAATAGGAATAAAAGTGAAAAAAAAAATTGAAAAAAAGTGTAAAAAATAAAATAAAAAATAAGTAAAAAAATAAATAAAAGTGAAAAAAAAAAAATTAAAACGACCCTGTCCCCGGTAGCTCACGTGCAGAAGCGAACGCACACGTAAGTCCCGCTGACATATGTAAACGCCGTTTAAACCACATATGTGAGGTATCGCCGCGTGCGCTAGAGTGCCAGCAACAAATCTAGCACTAGATCTCCTCTGTAAATTAAAACTGGTAACCTGAGCTGTGGTGGCTCAACGTGATTGGCACTGCGCTGACAAGCCGTTCACCTCTGCAGCCAAGGGTTCAGATCCTGGTCTCGGCTACATGTGAATTGAGTTTGGTGGTCTCAGCCCAGCTCCCGGTGGGTGTGCTATGCAAGGTACGCCTGTGCTTAGTACGCCCACCCCCAGGTGACCCCAAGTGTCAGTAAACCCAAAACTGACACTTAAGGTTTTGGTCGTAGAATTCCCATCACGTAACAATTTCTTGTATCTTTAAGTTACTCTATTGGTGAGATGCAGTATCTGTACTTGAGTACCTGAGTCTGAACTCACAAGGAGTTTACACTTTTCCTGCTGGATACTGAATTTATTTTACATTACAAAGAATGCCACGTAAGGAGCTGGAACATGAAAAGGTAAATGGGAACACCCAACACTTCTTGATGGTCAAGTAGGCAGCTGGGAATTACGACCAAAAGAACTCACTGTTGGAGTGGCCAACACTTTTGGCCTTGTGCAAACTGGGCAGGCAACTAGCTTTTCTAGGAGTTCTGCAATGGCAGACTCCTATGTATGCCACATGAGATACTTTTTCAGTCTACATTTTTAGTACGTTAGATGACTTGACAAATGTTGGTAGTACTTTAAAAAAAAATAAAAAAAACTTCTAATAAATGTTAGACTGAAAGGACTTTCGATTATGAATACCACACACACACATTACAAATTTGTTAGTGTTGTTACCACATACATTTTTGAATTTTTGAATTTTCTCATAATAAAAAAAAAAAAAAAACTGGACCCTGACAAATAATTGGAAAATCAAATAAACATTGTCAAAATGAAAACTATCAAACAATGTTTTACTATTGTTTTAGCAATCTTAAGGCTATTCTTCACACAAAACAATGCCCAGGAGTCACATTCATAATTTTTTCTTGTCTCTATTTCTCAATTTATTTAAAACATGACCTTCTATAATATCTATGTCACCACTAGAGGGCAATGTTATCTTGAAATGATAGACTGAGCTAACATATGTTATATTTACACCAAAGCTGCATGGCTATTCCAGAGCCCAATATGCATTTTTATAAAAATAAAAAAAATCATTGAATGTATGTTGTAATAACAATTTAAGTTAAAATTGAAATGCAGGCAAACTACCAATTAAAATACATATACGTGCAGAGCTTTACCTGCCAATAAAAAACTTGAATCCTGCTCAGCCACTTGTGATCCAGGCAGCCCAACCTGACTACTCAGCCAGGCCTTCGAACTCCAGGTAGATTGAAATGCAGTAACCCCAGCCTGTGACAACAGAGTACAAGCTTCCTTGTGCTATTTTTGTCTGTTAGAAAATTCCCTATTTAAGGCAGACAGCATTGTGCAAAGCAATAGAGCTTTGACTTTATGTCACTGCTAGCTTTCTCTCTTTAGTGCAAGTACTTCTGTGCATGGAATTATAGGAGGCCGATAAGCATAAGCCTGGATTAGAGTGTCTTAATATCTGCCTGAAATTCAGAATTTAACATCTTGTTCAAGTGTTTCAATTCAAGAATTGGCTACACATTGCCAATTGGCTTGGGCACTAAACAGGTTGGAATAGTAACCGTAAAATCTTACAAATTCTGGAGCATTGGCAACGACCCCCTGGGAGCACAACGGGTCCAAAGCAGCAATCAGGGCTGCTTTTATGTGGAGTGCAGTAGGCATGTTTGAAGGCATGAAGCATTTAGAAGGCAATATGCAAAACTCCAGCTTGTAGATTCTGGACACATTTTGCACCCATACACTAGAGATATCGCACATCCATGAAACCAAACAAAGGCCACTATGCACTCCCCCACTTACAGAAGTTGGGGTGCCCCTTCATTGGGAAGGTTTATTGCCAGAACTTTTTATCTAAGGAAGTCTTCTGTTACACCCAAGCTCTGAAAAAATAAAAGAATTCTTGGTTCTAGATGAAGACTGCTTCTACTCCATAGGCTTCTGTCACTTCTTGAGGTAAGAGCTCTCTTCTACTGTGATTTTGTTTGGATAATCATATCCAAGACATCATAGCCAAAGAGGTGTTCAGCCTTGAAAGGCATGCATTTCAGCTGCTTTTTGCAGGTGAACTTATCTTATCAACAATTTAGCCACAGCACTTGGGAACTGACAATCCCCAATCAAAAAGTTGGAGGAGAGAATCTCCCAGTCCATCCACACAGTGCAATGCTTCAGGTACCAGATACCACTCACTTTTTTCAGAAATTGTCCTCTATTTGGTGTTGCTGTGTAAACTACTTAGGGGCACAATTACCTTCTTCCTCCTTGGCCCCCAAAGTCTGAAGGTCCCAGAGGAGAGTGCTCCTGAAGGAGTGAGAAAACAGATGTTGCCTGAGAGCAAAAAAATGTGTGGCGGTAAGAATGTCTTGTACACAATCCCCCTGGTCCTGATCCCCTTATAGTCAGACCCATGTTTGCCAGGCTTACAAGGTGGTGCAATACACACAATCCTTAGCATTAACACCAAGGGTGGGGGAGATCTGGTCAAATCAGAATGTGTTCTAAATAAAATAAAGACAGAAGAATTATAAAGATTTATAAAACAGCAGGGGTGTTGCATAATATAACGAGTATATTGAAACAATTATAGCACCTGTCTCAAGTGAATGTTTGACTTCCTTTCTTGGCGTGAATCAGGTTGCATTACCCTAAAATCTAATTTGGAGAAAATAAAGCACCTTTGCAGGTATTATATGGTGTGTTACGTTAGATTTCCAGTTTCCAGTTAAGTTTAAAGAGGAAGAAAACCCTGATGGGTTTTACCTCCTCTTTAGCTCGCTGCTGCAGCCTGCAAATGAAAAGCATAATGGGCTAGTATGCAACGCGAAAAGCTACTTAACCTCAAAAGTAACCCCTAAACCCTACCATAACCACACACTAAACGTATCCCTTAAAAGGGTTGTAAAGTCAAAAGATTTTTTTATCTTGATGCATTCTATGCATTAAAGGGTCACTAAAGGAAAACATTTTTTTAGCTAAATAGCTTCCTTTACCTTACTGCAGTCCTGGTTTCATGTCCTCATTGTTCGTTTTTGCTCTGATGTTGCTGTAATTCTACTCCGTTCTGGACTCTTCCTGGTTGTCTGTTTCCCTGTGACCACAGTACTGGGAGCTTCTAGTTTTGTTTTCCAAACCATCACTGCTCTATGGCTCTGTATAGCACAGATACAGGATAACATGCAAAAACGAAACTAGATGCAAAAACGAAACTAAAAAACTACAGGTACATTATATGATTGATTTTTATCTATTTTTAATTGTTTTTAAAAGGAATCAGTTAACTATTATTTCTTTATACCCTGTAAACAGTCATTTCAGCAAAAAAAATAAAAAATCCTTTACAACTCCTTTAAGATAAAAGCCTTCTGTGTGCAGCAGCCTCCTCAATACTTACCTGAGCATCTCTGTCCATGAGTGCCTCAGCCTACCGGGACTCTCCCTCCCAATTGACTGAGACGCAGCAGCTGCGCCATCAGACAATCAGGAGAGAGAGGGGATTCTTGAGAAGCAATAGGGCACAGAATAAGACACTGTGTATAATTAACCACTTGACCCCTGCCAATTCTCAATTTTTACTCCTACATGTAAAAATGTAAATCATTTTTTTTGCAAAAAAATTACATAGAACCCCCGAACATTACATTTTTAAGCAGAGACCCTAGAAAATACACTTTTATTTTAGAGCACACAATACACTACAACATTTTTGGTAAATAATGAAAGATGACGTTACGCTGAGTATAAAGATACCCAATATGTCACGCTCATGAAATGGCAACAAAATGATTAAATTATCCATAAGTGACGCATTAAAAGCCTTTACAGGTTTCCAGTTTAGAGTTGCACAAAAGGTCTGGCGCTATAATTATTTCTCTCGCTCTGCCGTATGCGGCTACACCTCACACATGATGTAATTAGCGTGCAAGATGTGTGCTGATCTATGTGGGCGTGAGTACAGTGGATGGAGACACTTTAAATATTTTGTTTTAACCACTTCAATATCAGCCCATTGTCATTTGACGTCCAGAGATGGGATCTTCCATCCTAAGTGGACGTCAAATGACGGCCTGGGCTTTGCGGGTGAATATCTGAATGAAGCCTGCAGCCAGAGGCATCATCCAGATATCCTCTTCTCTGGGCTCTCCCGTGCCTTCGGGGGTTCGGAGAACGAATCGTCCGGCGTCGGCAGGAAGCATAGAGATGACTGGTGACCAGATGGTCACCAGTCATCTCTATGACAGTCGGAGGACCCGGGCGCGATGTGATGACGTCACGCCCAGGTCCCCGTAAGTAAACAAAGCCGCGATTGCAGCTGTA
Source organism: Rana kukunoris (assembly GCA_029574335.1). Classification (NCBI taxonomy): domain Eukaryota; kingdom Metazoa; phylum Chordata; class Amphibia; order Anura; family Ranidae; genus Rana; species Rana kukunoris. Next base: position 79,722,324 of record CM056060.1, read on the forward strand.
AGCAACAATTCATGAGATCAGTGAATTTTTTTTTCACCAATCTCATGGTTTCCAGCCTGGAGGAGAGATGTGATGTCTTATTGACCCCACATCTCTCCTTAAAGAGGACCTGTCACACACATTTCCTATTACAAGGGATGTTTACATTCTTTGTAATAGGAATAAAAGTGAAAAAAAAAATTGAAAAAAAGTGTAAAAAATAAAATAAAAAATAAGTAAAAAAATAAATAAAAGTGAAAAAAAAAAAATTAAAACGACCCTGTCCCCGGTAGCTCACGTGCAGAAGCGAACGCACACGTAAGTCCCGCTGACATATGTAAACGCCGTTTAAACCACATATGTGAGGTATCGCCGCGTGCGCTAGAGTGCCAGCAACAAATCTAGCACTAGATCTCCTCTGTAAATTAAAACTGGTAACCTGAGCTGTGGTGGCTCAACGTGATTGGCACTGCGCTGACAAGCCGTTCACCTCTGCAGCCAAGGGTTCAGATCCTGGTCTCGGCTACATGTGAATTGAGTTTGGTGGTCTCAGCCCAGCTCCCGGTGGGTGTGCTATGCAAGGTACGCCTGTGCTTAGTACGCCCACCCCCCCCACAAAAACCACCACACTTGCACGCACACGAAATTGGTTTAAAAACACACGCACTTTGGCCATGTGGTCTCCTAAAATAAAGAGAGGCGAAGGACCTACGGGGCTGGCTGGGTGGGCTAGGCCCCCTCACTCCCTCATAGGGGGAGTCCCTCTGCCCCATTGGGGTCCCGTTGGGCCCCAGTTGGGCTCCCAAGAGGAGCAGGTAGGGTGGGGTGAGTGGGAGGCCCCCCTCACACCCGCCATTGCAACCAGGGGCATGGAGAAGGATGGCGATTGCCTCCGGGGGGAGGGTCTGCCTACTCCCAACTCCTGCAGTCCGGCTCCTCTCTCTCGAGTTCACGCACAAAAAATACACTTTAAAAAAAAAAAAAAACTGGTAACCTGTAAAAAAAAATTTAAGCTTTGCCTATGGAGATTTTTAAGTACCGAAGTTTGCCGCCATTCCATGAGTGTGTGCATAATTAAAGCGTGACATGTTGGGTATCTATTTACTCGGTGTAACATAATCTTTCACATAATACAAAAAAATTGGGATAACTTTACTGTTTTGGTATTTTTTAACAATTCGGCACTGCGTCGCTTTAACAGACAATTGCGCGGTCGTGAGACGTGGCTCCCAAACAAAATTTACGTCCTTTTTTCCCCACAAATAGAGCTTTCTTTTGGTGGTATTTGATCACCTCTGCGGTTTTTATTTGTTGCGCTATAAACAAAAATAGAGCAACAATTTTAAAAAAAATGCAATATTTTAAACTTTTTGCTATAATAAATATCCCCCAAAAACATATATAACATTTTTTTTCCCCTCAGTTTAGGCCGATACATTTTCTTCTACCTATTTTTGGTAAAAAAAAAAAAAAAACGCAATAAGCGATTGGTTTGCGCAAAATTTATAGTGTTTACAAAATAGGGGATAGTTTTTTGCATTTTTATTATTATTTTACTAATGGAGCCGATCAGCGATTTTTTTCGTGACTGCGACATTATGGCGGACACTTCGGACAATTTTGACACATTTTTGGGACCATTGTAATTTTCACAGCAAAAAATGCATTTAAATTGCATTGTTTATTGTGAAAATGACAGTTGCAGTTTGGGAGTTAACCACAGGGGGCGCTGTAGGATTTAGGGTTCACCTAGTTTGTGTTTACAACTGTAGGGGTGTGTGGCTGTTGGTCTGATGTCATCGATCGAGTCTCCCTATAAAAGGGATCACTCGATAGATGCAGCCGCCACAGTGAAGCACTGGGAAGCCGTGTTTACATACGGCTCTCCCTGCTCTTCAGCTCAGGGGAGCGATCACGAGCGGGCGGCTAGAAACGAATAGCCGCGCCCTCGTCCCGGGTTTGGCTCCACGCGGGTTTCCGACCGCTGCATGTAGCGGGGGAGGAGGGGGGGTCCCGATCGGAACCCTGACCCGCGCAAAGGCAGGGACGTAAATTTACATCCATCTGCCTTAACGTGCCCTTCTGTGGACGTATATCTACATGCAGTGGTCGGGAAGTGGTTAATTCATGAAACAATTTTTTTTCCACAGTTTCTTTTTTTTTCTTTTTTTTCAATCAACTTTATTGCTTTAGCAACGGGAAATGACAAGTCCTCCTTATGGAGAAATCTGGTGTCTATTAGAGCCAAGGTCTCTCCCCTGGCCACCAAAGCATCTGATTAACCACTTAAGACCCGGACCAATACGCTGGTAAATGACCCAAGGTGTTTTTGCGATTCGGCACTGCGTCGCTTTAACAGACAATTGCGCGGTCGTGCGACGTGGCTCCCAAACAAAATTTGCGTCCTTTTCTTCCCACAAATAGAGCTTTCTTTTGGTGGTATTTGATCACCTCTGCGATTTTTATTTTTTGCGCTATATACAAAAATAGAGCGACATTTTTGAAAAAAAAACACTATTTTTTACTTTTTGTTAAAAAAAAATCAAATAAACTAAATTTTAGTCAAACATTTAGGCCAAAATTTATTTAGCCACATGTCTTTAGTAAAAAAAAAAAAATCGCAATAAAAAAAAATAGCTACCTAGCGGGAACAGCGACACTAATACAGCGATCAGAAAAATGATCGCTTAGTGACGCTGGCAATAGGGAGTGAAAGGGTTAACTAGGGCGGTGATCAGGGGGTTAAAACTTTATTAGGGGGGGTGGGGGGGCTATCCTGAACCTAACACTAACTGTTTTTTACAGTGCCTGTCACACTGACACTAAATGCAGTGATTAAATCACTGCATTCAGTAACACTGTGACAGGGGGGTGGGGGGGGGGGGCGATCACAAGGGGTTAATATGCCTATGTGAGTGTGTGTCAGTGTTGTGTTGGTGCACACTTACTTGTGATGTCTTCTCTCATCAGCAGCGCTGGGAAACAGCGCTGCGATGAGAGAATACATCATTTCCTCCTTCCTGTGTAAACACAGGAGGAGGAAGTGACAGGCTGGGAGCGCGCTCCCATTGGCTGGGAGCGATCGCGGGGGGGGGCGGATATCACGGACATCCGCCCGCAGATCCCGGATCGCTCCCAGAGGTAGGGAGACCCCCGCACGCCGCGGAGGGGGTCCCGATGGGACCCCCGAACCGCACTCAGGCGGGGACGTAAATTTACGCCCTTGTGCCTGTACGAGCCATGTTGTGGCCATATATGTGCGTGCGGGGGTCTTTAAGTGGTTAAAACAAGATCATTTTTTTCTTTTTTTTTTTAACTCAAGTATTTATTAAGCAGTTACAGATAATATTCAAAACAATAGCAAATTACTCTAACACCAGGCCTAGTGTCACAACTCAGCGCCTCAGTGCAGAGTGACTTCTGAATATAAACCAATTAATCACAAATGTAATCAGTTTATGCAGCAAAATTAAATTTTCAGATCTAGATTCCTATTGCAACAAAAGGAAACAGAATAGCAGCTATTTAAAATCTAACAGTCAAATGACAGATGAATAAATGAATAAAGATCATATAAAGAACAAAATAGTCCAAAATGATGAACAGCGCTGAAATATTGGTTTGAATGTCCAACTTCATATAAGCATTCGCGTGATGACGGATTATCTCATCAGTAAGTGAAGATAGATTGTGGAGGATCCTACACCTCTTCCCAGAAAAAAAGAAACACCACAAGTGGGGCACACTCCCCTTCGGGGTACACACTCACCAGAGGGTTAAATAATCTAGGCAACAACAGGTATCTCTCAGTTGATCTTCCGTCTCTACAGCTGGGACCAGTGGGTTAATGCTCCACATAAAACAGATAAAGCACAGAGAAACTCCAAATAGTGCAATCTCGTTTATTGAATGTGAAAAGTAAAACCCCTTATAGATTATACTGCTCCCGCTCCAAATGCACGTACCAAACAATAGTTTAAACAGAGGCAATAGTAGTGATCGTGGCAGTGTCTTCCTACCGGTTCCAATTCCCCAGGAGATGGTGTTTAGGCTCTGCGTGCAAGTCTCCTTCCTGGATGAACCACCCGTGGAACGCACGCGTCACTTCCGGGTCGCCGTAAAGTCCCGCCTGACCGGTTTCGTCCAACGACTTCAACAGAGATACCTGTTGTTGCTTAGATTATTTGACCCTCTGGTGAGTGTGTGCCCCACTTATGGTGTTCCTTTTTTCTGGGAAGAGGTGTAGGATCCTCCACAATCTATCTTCACTTACTGATGAGATAATATTCAAAACAAAACAAGAGTGTTCCAGCACACAAGAGGTACACAAATCTGAAAGAGGTGAATACTATTTAAGCGTAGTACATACACAATAAGGCCTCTTGAAACTCCTGTTTGAGCATCAAATTTTTATGACTGTTTTTTTTTTTATGGGCATTTTTCTGTATATGCATTTTATTCTCACTTTCTCTTTCTGCACAATATAAAAAATAGCATTTGCACACATTTTTGCACATTTGCGCACGAGGCGTAAATTACTGACCAAAAAAGCTGATTTTTCCATTTGTTTTACTGAAGAATGCACAGCAATTGTTTATGCACCTGTGTGTATAGGCACATTACAATGAATATTGTTAAGTGTATTTTAGGGAATTTAAAATAAAATTTCCATACATAGCAACATTAAACTCGGGTTACATTCTTGAATTTTTCCTTTTTTTAACCAAACTAAAAAAAGCCACTTCTATTGCTCTCAGCCTCTCCTCCAAATACCTTTTTTTGCTGCAGTGAATTAATTTCCTGTAAGAGGATAGCTACAGTACATTCTCCATGATCCCATGGTATGTAGAATGTACAGTGCATCCAGAAATTATTTACAGCGCTTCACCTTTTCCACATTTTGTTATGTTACAGTCTTATTCCAAAATGGATTTAATTCCGTATGTGTCTTTACAAATCTACAGTACCCCATAATGACATTGTGAAAGAAGTTTGTTTGAAATCTTTGCAAATTTATTACAAATAAAAAATGAAAATAATGACATGTACATAAGTATTCACAGCCTTTTCCATGACATTTAATTAAGCTCAAATGCATCCTGGTTCCACTGATCATCCTTGAGATGTTTCTACAACTTGGAGTTCACCTGTAGTAAATTCTGATGATTAGACATGATTTGGAAAGACACACCTGTCTATATAAGGTGGCCACCATCAACCGTAATTGTAATTGGTTTGATACAACCAGAACCCTTCCTAGAGCGGGCTGCCTGGCCAAACTGAGCGATCGGGGAGAAGGATGACCAAAGATACAGGAGAACCTTCCAGAAGAACAACCATTTCTGCAGCACTCCACCAATCAGGCCTGTGACCCAACGGAAGCCACGCCTCAGTAAAAGGCACACGACAGCCCCCCTAGAGGGCATGGAAGCACCTGAGGGATCCTCAGACCATGAGAAACCATGAATTCTCTGGTCTGATGAAACAAAGATTGGACTCTTTGGTCTGAATGGCAAGCATTATGTCTGCTCATTACCTGGCCAATGCCACCCCTAAATTAAAACATGGTGGTGGCAGCATCATGCTATGGGGATGTTTTTCAGCGGCTGGGAACCGAGAAACTAGTCAGGGTCAAGGGAAAGATAACAAAGGAGTGGCTACAGGCCAAATCTGTGAATAAGTCCAGACTTGAGCCCAAATAAACATCACTGAAGAGATCTGAAATGACTGTGCACCGATGCTCCCTATCCAAACTGATGGAGCTTGGGAGGTCCTGCAAAGAAGAATGGGAGAAACTGTCCACAAATAGGTGTGAAAAGCTTGTAGCAATATAGTCAAAAAGACATGAGGATGTAATTGGTGCCAAAGGTGCTTCAACAAATTATTGAGCAAAGGCTTTGAATACTTATGTACATGGGATTTTTTCTCTTATTTCAAACAAACTTCTTACATGTTATTATGGGTTATTGTTTGTCAAATTTTGACCCAAGGTGAATCCCCGTTCTGACAGGGGACATGACAAAGATCTACTGTTCCTAGTCCCATCCCCCTACAGTTAGAACACACAGAGTTAACCCCTTGATCACCCCCTAGTGTAAACCCCTTTTTTGCCAGTGTAATTTGTGCATTTTTATAGCACTAATCAATGCAATAATGTTACTGGTCCTCAAAAAGTGTCATTTGGGGTCAGATTTTTCTGCCACAGTCTCGCTAAAAATTCCCTAAATCTATTACATAGTTTGTAGACGCGATAACTTTTGCGCAAACCAATCAATATACGCTTTTGGGATTTTTACCAAAAATACGTAGAATATATAAATTGGCCAAAACTGATGAATACATTTTTTTTGGATATGTATTATAGCAAAGAAAAAAAACAACTCAAAACGGTCACTCTGTTTATAGCACAGAAAATTAAAACTGCAAAAGGTGATCAAATACCAGTAAGGCCTCGTACACACGACCGAGAAACTCGTCGTAAAAGAAACATCATTTTCCTCGACAAGTTCCTTATCAGGCTTGTTGAGAATCTTGACAAGCTTTCTTTGCGTACACACTGTCAAGACAACATCTTGTCGTTCTCAAACGCGGTGACATACAACACGTACGCCGGCACTATAAAGGGGAAGTTTGATTACACTGGCACAACCCTTGGGGATGCTTTTGCTAATCTCATGTTACTGCGTGTTAAGTAAAAGTTTGGTGAGAGACTATTCACGCTTTTCAGTCAGTTATAGCATGACGAATGTGCTATCGCCATTACAAACGCTACTTTTACCGAAGGTGTGCTCCCGTCTCATATTTTATTCTGAGCATACACGGGTTTCTAAGCATACACACAAACGTGTTCTCTTTTTTTCTTGTCGAGATCCACGACTCTCGACACGATTCTCGACGAAAAACATACACACAACCGTTTTCCTCTGCAAGAAAGCTCTGCCACCAAGTTTCTTGATGGATTTTGTCAAGGAAAACGGTCGTGTGTAAGAGGCCTAAAAGAAGGCTCTATTTGTGGGGAAAAAAAACATAAATTTTGTTTGGGTACATTGTCACATGACCGTGCAATTGTAAGTTAAAGCGACACAATGGCGTAGTGCAAAAAATTGCCCGGTCATTAAGGGGGCAAATCCTTCTGGGGCTGAAGTGGTTATTTGTTTTTTTAAATAATAATTTACTGAATAAATATGAAAATATATGAACAAAGCATATTCCTCTAGTGCAGTGGTTCTCAACCTTTCCAGTGCCATGACCCCTTGATAACATTTCCCAAATTGTGGGGACCCCTAACAGAAAAAAATATTTTCGTAGCACCCAGGGCAAAACAAACAATTTGCACCCTTAACCCAGACATTTAGCGCTCCCTGAGTCCCTTCCACTCTTACAGTATTAAAACCCCTTGTAGTACCTTTTAGGATGTACCACTCTCTCTCTTGGTTCTCCTTTTTATCCCCTTTATCTCTCTCTATCCCAATTTCTTTTTTTTTTTTTTCATCCCACTCTCTAGCCGTCTTTCTTGTGCTTTCTCGTATTCTCTCTCTCCGTTTTTATTTGTTCCTCCCCCTCTTTTCCTCTCCCTTCCGTGTATTCTTAATTTTTATTCCTTCTCTTACACCTTGGTGGGGGGGTTGCAGTACTGGCGGGGAGTTGGGATCAGTGGCAGTGCTGGGGGTAGTTTTGATCAGCCAACTTAGGTGCTCTGATTAAGGTCATCTGCTGATCCGAGAACTGTAGTGGGGACTTTAAAACGGCAACTATAATCACAAGTAGTGTTACTCACTGTACCTCCTGCTTCACTGTGTCACAGACTTTGTGCTGTCTCGCAGCAGTGACACCTATGCCGAAATCAGGAGATGGGGTCTCCTCCAGCCCCTCCCACTCCACATTCCTCACCAGTCAGCTGACCTCTAGTCTCTGTCCCCCAGCCACGATGTAAACTGAATGGGAAGCTCGAAGAAGCTGAGTGGGCGGCCGCAGGCTCCAGGAACAGCCTAGGATTTGGTGACACCTGGCAAATTGTCATTCGACCCCCGAGGGGGTCCCGACCCCTAGGTTGAGAACCACTGCCCTAGTGTATATTTGACTCTATTCAGAGCAGCAAGTGTCATTTATGTCTGCTACTATCTGTATGAATCACTTCTGACAGGTTTTCCTGACACCAACAGAAAAATGGTGATAGGGGAGATACCTCCAGCAGTCTGAAAAGCTGGGGGTGTGTCCCTTTTCCTCCAATCAGTTCTCAGAGCTCTCCTTACTGACCTCTACAGGGTGTAACTTCAGCTCTCTGCCACCTTTGTTCTGACAGCTCAGACAAGCATTTAAATTCTGGACTTTGAATGGCTATCGAAAAGAATGCCCGCAGATAAACAGGTATAACTTATGTAAGAGGATTTGTTTAATCTCTGTGTATCAAATGAGGATAGTCCCTTCACTGGGTATATGTAAGTGTTAACAACAACTTTAAATAGATTTTTTTATACATTGTTTAACCACTTAAGTCCCGAGCCTGTTTTTCAGATTCGGTGTTTACGAGACTAAAACATTTTTTTTTGCTATAAAATTACTTAAAACCCCCAAACATTATATATATTTTTTTCTAACACCCTAGAGAATAAAATGGCAGTCATTGCAATACTTTTTTTCACACCATATTTGTGCAGCGGTCTTACAAGAGCACTTTTTTTGGAAAAAATGCACTTTTTTAAATAAAAAAAATAAGACAACAATAAATTTGGCCCAATTTTTTTACATATTGTGAAAGATAATGTTACGCCGAGTAAAATGATACCCAACATTTCACGCTTAAAAATTGCGCCCGCTCGTGGCATGGCGTCAAACTTTTACCCTTAAAAATCTCGTTAGGCGACGTTTAAAAAATTCTACAGGTTGCATTTTTTGAGATACAGATAAATGCAAAAAAAAAAAATATGTAAAATGTCATTTTTCAAATGACATAAAAAAAAATGTCTCTTTAAGACGCTGGGCGGGACTGACGTTTTGACGTCACTTCCGCCCAGCAGAGCTACGGGAGAGGACCCGATCGCCTTCGCCGCTACCGACGGCTCCGGTAAGCGGCGGAGGGCGCAGGAGGCCACCGATAACAGCGATCTCGCGGCGAATCTGCTGCGGAGACCGCCATTATCATTTGACCGACCGCCCACTGAAGAGATGGATATCTCGGTTGTGGCAGCAGCTGCTGCCGTTACCGAGATATCCATCTTTAAAGTGCCGACGTAGAACGACGGTGGGCGGTCGGCAAGTGGTTAAGGGTAGGACCCTGTGCTGTGTAAGAAATTACTGGTTTACACCAAATTCTGGAGGAAAAGACACACTAATTGGACAGCTGTGTGTCCCGATATATAGTTCTAATTAGACCATGGCTCAGGGCCCCACCCCACAGACAGGAGGTCTGTGCCGGGAGTCAGGTGATTCCCAAAATCTCTCTGAGAGTAGTCAGAGAGTGGATGCACTTTGCAGGAGGCAGATGTCATTAAGACAGGAGAAAAGCGAGGTTTTGGCTTGACTCCAGGAAGCTGTTCTGAGGGACAGAAATTGTGCAGCAAGACGCTGAAAGAATAAGCTAGGTGTGTGCTTAAAGTTTAATAGCCAGGAGGCTAAACTGTTGAATTTACAAAATACAGGAATGGTGGAACCCCCTGCGAGGGCTGCTTTTGTATCTTTGATGCTTTTAAATAAAAGTGGGCTACCAGGCCCTTAAACACCTCAGTTCTCAAACAGACTACTCACTGGAAAACGCACCTACCATTAGAGTCTGATTCCCCAATCCTACAATTGTTAAAAAAAAAAAAAAAGTGTTTTCTTTTGAACTCCGCTGTATTTAGAGGGGCTAGATTTATATATTAGTATATATAATTGTCCTAGTTACCTTTATATTAATTGTGCACATAGCTACTCCTAATTGCTACAATATTTCAATAGTGGAATAGGGTACAGCACAAATCATGTTGAGCTTGTATGTTTAGTCTGTTAATCTAGTATGTTGAGCTTGTTAGGTTTGGTTAAGAGCAGAGTGGTAATTAAGGTTGCAATACATTTTTTTTCCAATTCTACCATTGCTTAGCAACTAAATGCCTGCCAGAAAGCTGTAGAGTGCCCTGGTGGTTTAAAATGACAGAGAAAGAGGAACAGACAATAATAAATGACTCAGGGTCAGGACATTGTTTATCACGCAAGCAAATCAGGTATTCTTCAAGTGAGGTCAAGAAAGAAAAAAAAAAATAGAAGTATATACATATAAAAAAAGTCTATTTACCAAGTTATTCCAAAGTGCAAAAGCTTAATACTGCAGTTACATTTTAGAAAAAAAAAAAAAAAAAAAAATCTGACTAACTGGTACAGGGAACTGCCCTTTGCATTGCTTTATGTAATAAACTGATACCACTTTTCTAAGGGCCTGCAGTTTACATAAAAAACACATTTTCCTGCATTCTGAATCCAACTGCAGTTGATCTAAATAACTAATCTGAATCGGTGCAATGCCAACTTTGCAGCGCCGCAACGATTCCCAAAAGTAGTTTCTGTATTACTTTTGGTGACTTTGGGTTCGATTTCAATAGACATCTGTGCAGGAACCTTACACAGGTGTCTCTGAAATTGCCCCAGAAGTCGGACTAACACGCGGGAACTAAATCATGAGAGTTCAGCTGAACTCGCACAATTTCAATCCTGCAGCAGTGTGAACCTAGGCTTAAAGTGGTTGTAAAGCCAAGACATTTTATACCTTAATACTTTCCCTAAAGTAGGGTAAAAAATATGTTTTATTACCCCCTCACCAATACTTACCAGAGTCCTCTCTCAATCAAGTGCTGTGCCCATCTGCCTTTCCTCAAAAGACACAGCGGTTGCAGTGGGAGCCATTGTCAATTAAATCCTATGAGGAGGGGAGGGGAGCAGGTAACAGGGTCATGCCACGCTGTGTGTGTGTCAGAAAACATTAATCAAACCAAGTTAGCCAGAGTTCGGTTACTGGAATGGATAGACAAGCCAAAAAGTCAAGAAGCCAGGGATCAGCGTAGGGGAACAGCAAGCAAGATCTGGAGCTTTCTGCTCTCTCCCAGGGGATGACTGTGACATGTCCATACCACAAACTTACCTTGAGCTTATAACAAGGCTGTACATATGTTATATCTCTATGGTTGGAAATAGCCAAGCTTATTGACCTAGTGGACATCTTGGACTACTTGTACTAAAAAATTTGATCTACCCACATACTCTATAGGGCTACTTTTTGCCCTTCGTGGTCATCTATATCAATCTCCCCCTGGGTGAGCTGTTATACATGAGGATATCGTAACTTAGGAGCAACTGGTTTCTTCTGATCCCATGTGGCAAGAATCGCTCTCTCTGTGAGCCAACTCTTTTTCCTTATTGGACAAAACTTCCATAACTTTATGCTGTCCAAGATCGACTCGTCTGCAAGATAGTGAGACCCTTTTTCCTTGTCTTTGCAACCAACGAATGCGTCCTGAAGAAGCCTAACGGTGAAACATGTTGATGCACTCAAATATCAAATGCTCACATCAAATACTATGTATTTTCGTGTATATGGTTTTTAAAACATTTTTATGTTCTTTTGTATACCATGTATGTTTATATGTCTTATTAAAAGATTATTTCTTCATATCCCCATTGTTTACTGTGCTGTTAAAGTCCGACCTGGGGCTACCCTTTGGGTTTTTCCCTCCCTTTTTTGTATTTTCAGGATCTGGAGCCAGAAGAAATGTCAGCCAAGCAAGTCTTTAAAAGGAACGCAGGAGATATTCTCTGTGATGGTGACCAAGGCAAAGGCAGAGATCATCTGGGCTGGATGGCTTAAGTAGGCAGGACTGACTAGCAGGAAATCATCAACATGTTAGTCACTGTGGAGAAATAGGAGCTGGCAATTAGCAGACAGCGGAGTGGCCAGCTCAGAAAAGGAAGAACTGAGCCCAGCCCTGACAGTGTGTGTCTATGGATTCACACAGCCAAGCTTCGGAGGAAGCCCACACATGTGCCCCCGTATCGGCTTGCAATGGTGGCATGCACACAGAAGAGGAGAAGCCTACGGTGAGTTGGCGGGGAACCCCAGAATGGGAGGTTCAGGGCTGTTTCATGGAATAATATTGCACAGAGCAGGTGTGTAAAACATGTTTATTATTTTAGGATCAAAAGACTTTACACCTGCTTTAATTCTATTATGTTTGACACTAGCCAACCAGTGCTGTGTTGGTAATACAAACCAGCCTTGCATTTGAAATATGCTTTTCTATATCCGCACTTATGGATTATAGCTGAGGTTTAGGTATGATTTTTTACATAGCTATACAAGATGAGGTGGACCAATGTACGCATACATATCTTATACCTGGCTGATCGCTGTGTAAGCTGCAAGTTACTATAGTAGTCTCCACAACTACAGTGATAGCAGGAGTCTTTCAGGTTCAGTATCGAACAGCTGCTCTGCTGCATAGTAAACTTAAGGGGGTGCTCACTCAGGAGGAGCACCATTCACACAATGCCTCACCATTCTTCTCAAAGAATACAAGGTGTTCTTTGAATGAATACGCAGAGAAGCAGGGAATTAAAGTCACAATTAAATTGGTTCAAGTTGGACCAATGTAACTATGCTATAAAATCCATACCTAAACTTCAGCTTTAGGATCCATGCACACTGGGCTTAAAAAATGCTGGTTCTCTTGGCATTAAAAAAACGATTGTATAGAGAATCGTTTGTACAAAATTTAAATGCGTTTAGGAGAGTTACGTTTTTTTTTTTTTTTAAGAGGTGCCACAATCAGAAGCGCGAACCAGATGTCATTTTTCCCTGCCTCTAAATGTTGAGCTCAAAATCTGCCTGTAATCGTCCCACTGTGTATGGACATATAGTAGAACATTGAGTTGCCTCTGCAAGGAGAACACAAAACTTCTGTAGAAGCAACGTTTTTTTTAAGCCAGTGAGCATGGAGCCTCAGTACTGCAAATCAAGAACCTTTATACAATGATGTTTCCGCTAATGCAAAAAGCCAACTAAGGAATATTTGTTGCCTTCATTGTCAAAAGAGAGATGGCATTACCCACACAAGCTTCCAACAGCACTAAGGGTCCTTTCACAGGTCCGTTCCGTTCGTCCGTTTTTTGGACGTCCGGTAACGGACCTCAATGCTTCCCTATGGGAGCGGATCCGTTAGCGGATGATGCATCCGCTAACGTCCGCTAGATCCGCATCCGTTTTTGCGGACGGAAGAATGTCCTATTTTTCTTCCGTCCGCCCAAACGGATCTGATGAAGACGGACAGACGGTCCGTTTCCATCCGACTCCCCATAGGGGAGAGCGGAGGAGAGACAGGGCGGTCCCTGCACAGTGTGCGGGGACCGCCCTGTCCGCCCACAGCTGAGCGGAGACCCCCCCGCTGAGCTGACGGACACACGGAGCGGACCGAAAAACGGTCCGCTCCGTGTGAAAGGACCCTTAGACATCCTGTCACTTTGAGCATTTGGCAGTTTTGACATAGTCGTTGTGCAGAATACATATATTCTAGGTTGTCATGTCAATGGAGAGGATGCCAAGAACTTTTTTTAAAACAAGCACCCGAAACAGACTTCTAAATATACCTTAAAAAGTGAATTATCGATTTGGAGTAAGGTGAGGAGGAAATGGAAGCTACAGGAAACTTGTAATGTGGATACAAAAGTTTAGAAATCTAAAGGCTGAGGTGACAATAAAAGCTGCAAGCCGAATGGCACCTCTTAACCACATACACCGAGAGGAAACGCAATCCATGTGTAGGTAAACAGAGTGAAATTTACAGTAAATGCCCAAAAGCCCCTCCCCTTTACTAACTTACACAAAAACATGTAGTAAATTATCTTACTAAATTATCAAAAGTAATAACTAAACTTGCTGTAAGCAGCACTACAATATAAGACAATCAAATAGAGAATGTGGTTTATTCTTTTAAAGCAGAACTCCGGGAAAAAACTTACCAGAGTTACCAGAGATCATCCGTATGGCAGAGCTGAGATCTCGAGCAGACAGGTGTTGTATGTGAAACCACCAATTGCTGTAATGTCCTGCCTCCTGAGACCCCGAACGGCATTGTGACAGACAGCGCAGAGCGCACTGTTACAATGCTGGTATGGAAGGCGGCACATTACAGCGATCAGTGTTTTCACATACAACACCTGTCAGCTCGAGATCTCAGCTCTGTCATGTGGATGATTTGAGGCAATGGTCCCTGCACTGCACTGATGAACACTGATAATTATTAAAAACTGTCAGTAAATTTACTGGCGGTTGGCAACCCTGCACCGCACTGGTGGGCACAGATGAGACCGCACTTATGGGCACAGATGAGTTTTTTTTCTCATGCTGACATTTACTTGTGCCACATGCTAATGTAAAGCATCATTGGCCTGACTCTCCGTGTTGCAGCTAGAAATGTTCTCATATACTCCATACTAGCACCGATTACTATTAGAAAAATCTCAAAGCTGCACGAGGAGGAATATTTCTAATAGTGAATTACAGCAGAGTACAGTGTGTATATTCTATAGTTATGGGATGCATGTACAGTTCAGTAATGATTACATAAAGTAATTAAGGACAATCAGTTTTTCTCCTGTTTTGGCTGGAGGGTAGAGAACAGACTGTGTGTTACCGAGTAGTGTGGCTGGCTGCAGGATGAGGGGTGTGATTTATGTTGAAGTGGGCAAGTTCACATTTACATTTACATTCATTGCAATTTGTAAAGCATGAAGGGATATAGTTTGATCATAGTGTAAAGAGAGGGGGGATATGATGCAATCACTGTTCTAACAGCGCCTGCTTAGCAGAACACATGATGCATTTTTTTAATTAGAGAGCCGACTTCCTGAAAATTCAATAAGACTTTTCTCTTCAATGGTAAGGAATTTCACAAATGTATGTAACTTTTTAGTGTTTTGCGTAGGGGGGTATACTATTCGGTTCTGCTTTAAGCAAATGTTAATTGTTATTTGTGGACACGGATAAGTGATGGCTACATTTTACCTTACTTTTAAAAGCTTGCACAGACTACCTACTATTATGTCACTGTGGATGACCATGATATAAAGACCAATTACTAAATATATGAATTACAGTGTAAGAGCAGAAGAGAAACTGCACCCCAACCCCGAGTGCAGTAAATGCTGACCGTAGTAAGGGTTAGACCAAAACCTACAAGTTTTCACGTGTGCCCGTTCAGATAATACACACAATCTGAAAATCGTATGAAAAATATTGCTTTCTAATCAATCGTATGATAATCGGATCATTAGTACAGAACTTTCAAGAGCCAATCATAACAGTTCATCCAAAATTATCTGATCGTACACGCACAAAAAGTTTAGTCTATTTAGTACAGTTGCCGTTCAAAAATACAATACATGACATCATTTTTTATTCAGTCGTACGAGAATTTTCAGAACTTTCGTAAACTCTTCATATTCGATATGCGACCAGCAGGCATGCAAAAAAAAAAAAACAGACAACCTGATTTTCAGATTGTGTGTCTACGGCTCCTAAACACGGGCAGGCATGAACAGCTGCAGGAATTAGCCAAGTCTAATGCCGCGTACACACGATAATTTTTCGGGTTGTAAAAAACAAATTTTTTTAGGCTCTAGAAAAAAACGACATTCTTTTCAACTTGATCATTAAAATGGCCTTGCCTACACCTGATCGTAAAAAAAAAAAAAAAATGCTCTAGCAAAGCGCTATGACGTACAACACGTATGACAGCACTATAAAGGGGATGACATGTGGATGGCGCCATCCTTGGGGCTGCTTTAGACGATTTTGTGTTAGTAAAAGACGATTTGTGCTTTTCTGCCTGTTACAGCGTGATGAATGTGCTTACTCCATTACGAACGGTAGTTTTACCAGAACGAGCGCTCCCGTCTCATAACATGCTTCTGAGCATGCACGGATTTTTCACGTCGTTAAAGCCCACACACAACGATTTTTTACAACCGAAAAACTACAACGTTTAAAACCTTTGTGAAAAAATAGAGCATGTTCGAAAAAAATTCAGCCCGTTTTTCAGAACCCCAAAAAAGCTCTGAAGCCCACACACAATCGTTTTAAATGAAATTAAAAAAAAAAAATTTTACAACCAAAAAATGATCATGTGTATGCGGCATTATAGCTGAGCTAACAAGTGTTTGTGGACAGTTGCAGCTGCTCAGCCTGTACAAAACAATGACAGGTTTACAGGAGCCGCAGCTATCCACCAATCGTTGCATATATCTGCACATACTTACCTGCTGTTAGGGACAGCGGTCTATCCCTGGATGCATCAGTCTGCATCCAAGGGAACAAACCACAGGTAAACACTCATTGTGCAGATACATACAGTCTGCTGTCAGCCGATTCATGGTCACAGGAGAGGAAAAAGTAAGTGCATGAAGAGAAGTATGACTAAAAATCTTTGGCCATACTTCTCTTTTAGGGCTCCATTCACACTTCTGTGTCTCCAAAGTCATGCAATTTCACTCTCTGGCACTAAGACACATCAAAAGTCACATTAAAGTAGTGCAGGCACCGATCTGAATGTGTGCCTTAAAAACAATAGATTGCGACTTGTCACGCAACTTTGTGTCCAAAGTCACATGACAAGTGTGAATGGAGCTTAAAGCTTTGAGCCTATGCAGTATTCTTGTAGCTTTAAAGCACGGGTTCCGTGGGAATTATTATTTTTTATGTGCATCTGCCGCTCTTAATATACTTATTAGTGTACTCGCGTGTCCTATATTCATAGCCCTCCATATTGTCATTCTGCCATAAACAATGATTTATAAAAATCTTTGCAGTACGGTTTCATCTTGCTTGTGGACACACTGAAGCCCACAAGCAAATCCTTCCGGGATACGGCTGCAGGAGTCACGTGACGTGTCAAATCACACGATAGTTCCTCTTCTTAGATACAGAATCGTCTACTGGGCAGCGTCACGCTGTGCTCCCAGGAGACATTGCAAACTAATCCCAGGAATCACTGGGGCGATCGGAGACAACCCGACACGCCTACTCCCGCGGGAGCTCAACCAGGAAGTGCCTGCTTCACAAAAGACAAACACGGTATGGCATTGATTGAAATTTTTTTTTGATAGCCAACTACAAGTATAGACACTGAGCCGGTGTGATTAAGGATGACTTGGAAATTAGGGTGAACCTCCGCTTTAAATTGCATGTAAACCCCCAATGAACTTCTCATATTTGCTCCCTTTGGACCAGTTAAATATACTATTAAAAAAATATATTATTAAATCTGTTTGAAAAATTATAAAGAAAAATACAAACACTGTAGACTGTCATAAATTCAGAGCTTATCTGTGTTAGGTCTTATTGTGAACAGAATGATTAGCTTTATTTATGGTGGAGCCTTTTTGACCTTAGGGTCGAAGTGGTTGCGTAGTTTAGGAATGCCTCCCAAAAATCTGAAACTGAGAAAAAGGCAAAGTCTGGACAAGAGAAAACATGCAGCAAGAAGTTGGTGTACTGGATATTGGTTGTGGCCTGAAGGAACATGGTTAATTATAAAGCCTACTCCCAGTACACACTGCACACATATGTCACAGTCCTGTAATATTACAGAGGTCTTCCAAGTTGAAAGAAAAATATTGCACAGGTAAAATGGTTCCATTTTTCCCTGGCCTCTGTGCCAGCTATGCTTGTCAGCTCACAAAGCTGCCGATTCTATGTCCCAAAGAGATGGGGGCAGAGGCTGAAGTAGTTCAATAGAGAGTCAGCTAAGTGATAGGGGCCACCACAGGAACAGAAGTCGGAGTGCAGAAAAAAAATAAAAATCAAGTGCTGGAAGGAAGGGATACATTTTCTGCCATCTGTAGTCAGGTGAAAAAAAAAGGACAGTGTTGGTCAGGGGAAGGAAATATATCAAATATATCAAAGGTCAGTAAGTAGAAAAAAAAAATCCAGGAACAATTGTCTGGAACTGGTGGTTAACTGGAAGGGAAAATGCTGGAATTGGTAGTCAGTGGGATGAAGAAAATGCTCAGTGGTTGTACATGGGAGGGGGAAAGAGGGGGCACTGGTGCTCGGTGGGGGAAGGGAGGCAAGTGCGGAACCAATACTCTGTGTAGTGGAGAAATAAGGGGCACCAAGACTCTGTGGAGGGAGAGGGGGGCATTGTGCAAACTCTGTGTCCCACACTGAACCATCCCTTTACTGAAACTATAGCGCTCATTTCAAGCAGGAGATCAGTATTCATTATTAGGCCTTGGTTACACTTGTGATTCCCTCTAAAAATAATAGTTTACAGTTGACAGGAAGGTTGAAGGCAATAGGGGGAGCACCAGCAGGGCAGAATAACATTTCAAAAATTATACAACACAACGTTTTTAATGACAACAGTATGCTGTTGCAGTCCAGAGGTCTTTTTAATGGAATCCAGGAGGTGACACATAACCTTTGAGACACCCGTCAACTGCCCTCTAAAAACGATGCACTGCGGATTACTTTTCCGAGGATACTAGAAATATAAACCAGGCCTTAACTGCAGAAAGCCTACTGTGCTGCGCCGCAACCTCGTGCATTAGAGGCATTTTTAATGGATTGCATGGATTTAGTAGTTGTACCTCCTGACAAATACAATGTGTTGTATAATTTCTCTGTATCACCTCATCTCCAGATTGGGTTAAGGCTCAACCGCTTTTTTTTATTTTTTATTACTGCCCCCCAAGTACCATTGTAGACGAGGACTTGTTCTGGAATAGCCAAGTCAGAGTCCAGATACCTACCCAATAAATTATTTGTTGCCATTCATTTATGATCTCCATGCAACCTGAAGAATTGGTAGAGTTTCTCAAAAGTAGGGAAATTACAATGTACATCCAGATGTTCAAAGCTGATAAAGACCAATTCACACAGAATAATACTGTAATTGTTACCAAATGTACCGTATATATGGCCTCAATTATCAAAAGAGAGGTATATAGACACTAAATAAAGACTTGCAAGTAGTGTATACTCTAGCAGTCATTTTGTGTGTGTTTTTTTTATTTTTTATTATTATTGTAATTAATTTAAATAATTTTGCAGATCTGTTCCCACTTTGAGTATATTCCTTTTAAACAGTCTATAAAAAAAAAAAAGAAAATCCACTAGGATTCTATAGTCTATTACAATACAACATAAAAACTTCCAAAGGGGTGAACATTTAAAAAAAACGCTGTATGTGCTTATGGATAAAATATTATTAGGTACATTAGACATAGGATTTCATAGAGCACAAATTACACACACATTATACATGCCAATTGATAGATTTCATGATTCATTTGAGGATTGCATACACAGTGCCTTGAAGAAGTATTCATACCCCTTTACATTTTCCACATTTTGTAATGTGGAAATTGTAAAATTGTCCTGTATTTGGCTCCATCCATCTTCCCATCAATTCTGACCAGCTTCCCTATCCCTGCTAAAGAAAAGCATCCCCCAGATACGATGCTGCCACCACCATGTTTTACAGTGGTAATGGTATATTCAGGGTGATGTGCAGTGTTAGTTTTCTGCCACACATAGCGTTTTGCTTTTAGTTCAATTTTGGTCTCATCTGATCAGAGCACCTTCTTCCATGTTTGCTGTGTCCCCCCACATTGCTTCTCGCAAACTGCAAACAGGACTTCTTATGGCTTTCTTTCAACAATGGCTTTTTTCTTGCCACTTTTCCATAAAGGCCAGATTTGTGGCGTGCACAACTAATAGTTGTCCTGTGGACAGATTCTCCCACCTGAGCTGTTGATCTCTGTAGTTATCATGGGCCTCTTGGCTGCTTCTCTGATGAATGCTCTCCTTGCCTGGCCTGTCAGTTTAGGTGGACAGCCATGTCTTGGTAGGTTTGCAGTTGTGCCATACTCTTTCCACTTTCGGATGATGGATTGGATATTTCTCCGTGAGATGATCAAAGCTTGGGAGATTTTTTTTTTATAATCTAACCCTGCTTTAACCTTATCCACAACTTTATTTCTTACCTGTCTGGTGTGTTCCTTGGCCATCATGATGCTGTTTGGTTCTCTAACAAACCTCCGAGGGCTTCACAGAACAGCTGTATTTATACTGAGATTAAATTACACGCAGGTGAACTCTATTTACTAATTAGGTGACCTCTGAAGGCAATTGGTTCTACTAGATATTAGTTAGGGGTATCAGAGTAAAGGGGGCTGAATATAAATGCACACCACACTTATCAGATATTTATTTGCAAAATAAGGTCCACTTTTCAAGGCACTCTAAATCTTTATTTTAGAAACAACATACATTTTAAGCAATTCTAGTTTTTACCATCTCAATTACAATTTTTTGCTTTGTTTTTTAAGAGCCGGTTCACACTGGGGCGACTGACGACGAGTAGCGTCCCATTCTGTGCAAAAGAACCGTTCTAATAGGAGCGACGCAAGTTGCTCCGACTTAAAAAAAGGTTCTTGTACGAATTTGGGGGCGGCTTGGGGCGATTTGCATTGACTTCTATACAGAAGTCATTTTGCTAATCGCCTCCGAAGTCGTCTTCAGGACAACTTGCAGAGTCGCCCCCGAAGTCGTGCCGCTGAAGTGTGAACCGGCTCTATAAGGATAAGTTCACCTTTGCAAAAAAAATTAAAATAAAATAAATAAATGCACTTTTTTTGAAGATAAAAAAATGTGCAATCCTTTTAGGAGCCTGGAAAGTATTGCACCCATGATCAGCAGATTGTGGGTGTAATGCCACGGCCCTGCAGACTGTCTGTGTAGCTGTCTGCCCATACCACAAGCAGTTACTGAATGACAGGAAGCTTAATAGTACCCTGGCAGTTCATTGAGAACTACAAGCCAGCAGTTCTTTCATTCACAGGGATCTGTGATCTCCGCCCACACAACCACCCTGTCTTTGAATTGTGACAGTGAGTACAGGAAGAAGATTCCTGGCTTGCTGCCACAAGGGTCGTGGGGGGAGGGGTCTGATGTTGAACATGTTACACAAAAGGTGAACTTGCAGCGTAATAACTAGCATATATCTAACAAATCTTTTTCTTGATTTTAGAGATTCTCACCCCAAACCCCCCCCCCCCCCCCCAACCCCACAACATCCAAGCAACAAAACCTGTTTCTCACACTTAAAACCTTAAAACTGACATATTAGCATTTATTACTCCCCAAATAAGGTCATTGGTGCTATTGTTGGAACCTTATGCACATGAATGATTTGAGACTTAAAATATCTTTCTTTGAAAAATCCTGGAGATTTCCTCTGCTTGGGGAGATGCAGTTGGTGCATACAGAGTTTGATGTCAATGGTATGTGGTCCTACTAATGCTTACCTGCATGATGTAAAAATTACTGTTCGAAACATCATATAGCCATGTATTTTAGCCTATCATTGATTTTGACAGGGCGGCACGTTGCACCTGTGTGCTATAATAGACCCAGTTTTTAGACAAAAGCGCCCATGTGCATGAATCGTAAGCCTCAAATCATCTGTGTGCAAAAGGCGTTAAAAGTAATTTTAGCTGCATTTCTGTCGCAGTCTAGGCGCAGTTTGCCAGGTGTAAAATAAGATATTAAAAACAGCAAAAACACTTACTTATGCTTCAGGAGCAGGCCAGGGCAAGGATGTGGGATTGTCCACTGGATCCCCAGTGAAACCTACAGGAGAAAAACAGATGAGTGACTCAAGCTCTCTAGATAATGAGTGAATAATAAAAAGCTGTAGATTTTGTGACTCATTCCTTAGACCACTTTCTTTGTGAATGTAATTTCCCCAAGACAAAAACAATTCTTTAAAGTGATACTAGCCACACACTGTGGATAGTGGCACTGTAATTATTTTAATTAAAGAAAAAACCCATGTAAGTCAGTGTTGCCAACCGTCCGTATTTTTACGGACAGTTCGTAAAAACGGGCACTTTTTTCCCCCATTAGTAAATGTCCGTGGTTACGGGAATGTGCCAGTAAAAATAGCCGTGATCGGTTTGGCTTGTAACTGCACATGGAGATTGGAGGCAGGGGGTGATTGGAGGCAGGGAATGATGGTGGCTGCGGTGGCACCACAGAGGGGGATAGAGGCAGGGGGTAATGGAGGCAGGGGGTGTTAGTGGCAGGGGGTGATTGGAGGCAGGCGGTGTTGGTGGCACCACAGAGGGTGGGGGATGGAGACAGGGGTTGTTGGTGGCACCGCAGAGGGGGATGGAGGCAGGGGGTGATTGGAGGCAGGGGGTGATTGGAGGCAGAGGGAGATTGTGGCACCGCAGAGGTGACTAAATAATTTGCCCTTATTATATCGAAAATAAGAAATATGTTTTTTTACCTTAATATCTACCTTAAAATCACATTGCTATTTGCCTAGCATACTTGTTTGTAGCCTAAATACTGAAATTTGCACCTAAAAATGTGTAACTTTTGTGAAAATGGCAGTAAAAACGTGGCTGCGCCAGTAAATTTCAAATTGGTAGGTTGGCAACACTGATCTAAGTACCCTTTTCCTAATCTATATACAGCTATCACATGGCCCAGCTATTTGCCAGCCTGTCTGCAGGGAAACATAACCGGGAGTAGCTTCTAGTTCTCCAATACTGAGACCATGTTCAAAATAAAACAGCCTTTGGAATGCAGAGTACAAAATCAATAATCAATATCAATGAACCGTTTTAAATTGTCATACAAATATATATTAGAAATCAAATCTTTATTATTTTTTTGGCAATAACATAGTGTGGGTGGATTTCTGCCATGCCCCTACAGCCTGTGTCTTCGAATAAGTGGGAAGTGAAGCCTCTATTAATCTACATGTAATATCCTGCCTCCATTGTATTTAGCTGGTTAGTGGCCATGGAGAAGAGGGGAGGGAGTGGGCCATCACTTACCACTGTGTATATGCCCACACGTGTGATAGGGGCAAAATGCTCAGCATAGAAACTCACTAAAAACTGAGCATGTGCATAGTTGCCAACACTGCTCTGCAAAATCCCAAGCTGAATTGGGGACATGGACAGAAGTAAGATAGAGAGAGTAGCAGGATCAACCAGGTTTTTTGCAGAAAACAAATCTCATAGTGATGGAGTATGAATAGCAGGTAATACAATATTTATTGATAAATGAAACAAAAGAATGATCAGCGCTTCAAAAGGATGATGCTAAATGCCTGCACCTCAACACAAAATTACATTAACGTGAATATACCAAAAAATGATGCAGAGTGGCTACCAAAGTAGCAAAGTTCTAAGTGATGCAATCAAATCAGGAACACCAAATAGTGATCGAAACCTATACACTATGTGCATCCAAGTGCTGAATGTGAATGGATGGTAAACGATCAAAAGGACAGTCTCTTGCAGATGTCAGGGTGATGGATAAATGATGGACAGCTGGATAACTTCACTGGAACAATGATATAGCTTCTAGATGTCAGCATCATCATATCATTGTTCCAGTGAAGTTATCCAGCTGTCCATCATTTATCCATCACCCTGACATCTGCAAGAGACTGTCCTTTTGATCGTTTACCATCCATTCACATTCAGCACTTGGATGCACATAGTGTATAGGTTTCGATCACTATTTGGTGTTCCTGATTTGATTGCACCACTTAGAACTTTGCTACTTTGGTAGCCACTCTGCATCATTTTTTGGTATATTCACGTTAATGTAATTTTGTGTTGAGGTGCAGGCATTTAGCATCATCCTTTTGAAGCACTGATCATTCTTTTGTTTTATTTACTTATTTGGTGTATTTGTGGACACTTTAGATTTAGCTGCCTCCATTCTTTTATTTGATGCCATCCGAGCACTTTCATTTGTTACTCACAGTAGCGCATTAGACCATCTACCTTTTAACATTTATTGATAGTGTCTCTAAACCCTCATTGTAAAAACTAACACATTACAACGCCAGTGATCATAATGACTGATGCTAAAGGCCAATATTCAAAGAAATCTCCCTAAAGCCATATGCACTTTATATTAGTACACTTGCTAACCCTATTGGATTTATGAATTTTTTTTACAAAAACTTTAATCTTACACAGCATGGCTTCAGGAAAGAGGTGGCAGACATTTCCTTAAAGCGGACCTCTGGCCCATGTCGCCATGTTTTCTCTGGCTTGCCAGCTCTTCAAGGTTTAGCGGTGGCCTTCTCAATGATGTGCTCATAAGCCTGCCCCTCCTCCTTTCCTGAAATGAAAGGCTATGCCTCCTGGGAGATGTGACATGCGTGTCCCAGGAGGCACAGCGGGCAGTGTGCGCATCAATACTTCTACAGGATGGAAGGAACATGTGGAAGATGAAGGTCCACTTTAAAGTACAACTAAGGCCGCGTACACACCATCGAATATATCCGATGGAAACGGTCCTCAGACCGTTTCCATCGGATATGTCCGCCGGGCTGTTTTGGTCCGATGGCTGTACACACCATCGGATCAAAATCCCCACCGGCGGACATCGCGGTGACGTAGACGCCGCCACGTCACCGCACCAGGAAGTGAAACACTTCCACGCGCATGCGTCAAATCCATACGACGGCTTTGACGTATGTGCGGGCAGATATGTCCGCTGGTTAGTGTACTATCCGACGGACATGTCTCCGGCGGACAAATTTTAAAGCATGCTTTGAAATTTGTCCGCCGGAGAAATCCGTCCGCCAGCCTGTACAGACGATCGGATTTGGCTGCTGAAATGGTCCGTCGGACCATTTCCAGCGGACAAATCCGATCGTGTGTACGCGGCCTCAAGGGCAAAACTTTTTTTTTTGTTTCAGATAGCGTAGAGGTAGATTAGAACATCTGTAGTTTCTTACTGTTGTCTGTGCCCCAGTTAGGGAAATTCCCTCTCTTTATTTTTCCTGTTTGCCATTGCATCACACCGTTTAAAAAGCCAAAACGGTTTCACAATATGACTGTTCATGTTTAGAGAAACACCAGAATCCTCATATGAATTTCTAACTGGCCATGTACATTTTTTGTACACTTAGGCTGGCCATACATTATACAATTTTATTGTAGAATTTTTCTTTATATTTACCAAAACCATAATATGGAGGTCACACCTAAATATTTTCAATTTGTTTGTACACGGGCAAAGGAAATTGAACAAGAAAATTGTATAATGTATGGCCAGCCTTAGTTTAGGAATTCCCTTGAATTTTATTACCAATTTAAAGTGTTAAAGGCAAAACATTTTTTGTTTTGGATAGAGTGAAGAGGCATTAGAACACCTGTCGGGTTGTCTGTGGCCCCATTTTGGAGAATCACCCTCTCTATTGGTCCTGTTTACCAATAACATTGAAAGCGAAAGTAAAATCCCAAATTTTGTGTTGTCCCCAGAAAACAAATAGAATGTAAATCTTCCAATGGGGACACTAGTTCTGGTGACCCGAGGGTCCCCAAAGGAATTTCCTGAATTTGCAGGGATTTCCTCTCACTTCCTGTTTTGGCAATGAGGCAGGAAGTGTATGGAAATCTGCCCAATGGGACACAGATAGCAAAAGCTAAATTGACTGGGGTTATGACTCTTCCTTATTCTATCCAAAATGAGAAAAAAAAAGTTTTGCCTATAATTCTACTTAATGGTTTTTAAAGTTTGTGTTTAGCTAAGGAACTTTATGAAAACTTAGGAAAATGACATCAGAGTAAGAGAATTTAAGCTGGGTACACACTATGTGAACTGCACATCCCCAATCAAAAGACCTTAAATGAGCAGCACATCCCATTTTTTTTTTGTAATGTGCAAGGATGTCAGACCTGTAAGTATTGTCTGGATTAATAAGATACAGACTGTTGTACTTTACAGTAAAGCCTAAATGTATGTCTTCTTTTATTTCCCAAACAAGTAGTCTGTTAACGAAAAGTACAAAGTGTTTGGAAACCCACATGAACATTAAAGAACATATCAATTAGGGCAACTTGTGTATTCAACCACCAAGCCTGTAGTCAAGCGTGTGTTTAACTTTTTTTCACAGTATCGATTGTCATCTTTAATTGCTTTATATCAGGGGTAAGGAATTAAAATTCACAGAAGTTCGAACAGTAAAACTTTCTTCCAGAAGGAGGTCCGGATCTCATTTATTCTGCGACTCAGATCCTTCACATCACAATCCCTCTTTAACATCAGTGTTCTTGTTGCCCCTTCACATCACACTCCCCTCTTCACAGCTGTGCCCTCAGCCCTCCCCTTCACATCGGTATCCCCCCATTTACATCACAGTGGCCTGTCTTTATATTACAGCCCCCCCCCCCCTTTTATGTCACCATTCTCCTCTTTACGTTACAAACCCAAAGTTCCATACAACCACTCTTAACATCACAGTCCCCATCTTTGTATTGCAGTCCCCCTTTACATGACAGAGCCTTTTCAGTTCATACACCCCTTTGCATCACAGTCCCCCTCTTCACATTATGCCCCCCCCCTTTTTACAAAACAACCCCAATGTACATTACAGGCCCTTTTTATATCACAGTCCCCCCAATAAATTACAGCTCTTTACATTACAGCACCCCCTTTAAATTACAGCCCCATTACATTACATCCCCCCCTTTAAATCATCACAGTGCCATTATTTACAATGCAGCCCCCCCCCCCCCTTTTACCTACTGCGCTACCCATTTACATCACAGCCCATAACTTTACAATACAGCCCTCTATAGAATATAGCCCTCCCTTTAGATAATAACATACCCTCTTTAAACTTCCCCCAGCAGGGCTGGGGCAGGAGGTGCATTAGGTATGGGAGGAGGGCAGGAGCTTGACAATATTTCCTGATGGCTAATGGATAACTGGTTGTTGGGACCACCCTGTGACATAGCAGCCAATCACTGCTGCTTAACTTAAGGAGTGGGTCTGCTCTTTAGGCAGCCGAATGGCAAGGCTACAACGATACGGACAGACCTGCCACTCAGACCGCCATTTTGCGATATCTGCTCTATACACATACACACTATATATCCATAATCAGCATCAGCTAAAATCAGCTGCCTAGACAATCAAATATCTTGGAACATGTTGGCATCAGGTGGATATACATTTAAAACCGTTACAATTATGCAGCTGCTCCAGTGCTGTCCTCTTCTCCCCAATTCTCTATTCCATGGGCAGACTGTGGATGGTCTCTCAATGTCATCATGTAAAATGCAAGGATATTAACCCTGCAATGTGTGTGAAGCACCCTAGAGAAGAGACTTCTCAGGAGCAGTCACACAGCTGGAGCATCCCTTCTGGAGTGAGGAATAAGATATCATGAGTTATTCATGCACACCTAGACTTCATGAGTGCAAAAGAGAGGGGGTAGCAATGCAAGAGTATTTGTTTTTCTGTGCCCAAAGTTGGACTTTAAACTCTGTTCCTGTGCACACCACCCATCATAACAGGAATGTTTCCCATCCTCTTGTTGCATTTCATCATATATTATAAACCCAGCATGAAGAGGGACCTTAGCTTGACATGCAACCAAATTCCATTTTCCTCTCATTACTGGACTGATAATGAGAAACTGCTTGGTAATTTACCTTCTTAGCAAGTGCCAAAGAATGAAATCATTTTTGGTGGACTGGCACTTTATAAAGCAATAATAATAACTACTAAGGTTGTCCCGATACTAATACTAGTATCGGTATAGGTACCGATACCGAGCATTTGCCCGAGTACTTGTACTTGCTGCTCCGTGTCCCCCTCCGTGCATCTGCCCCCTCTCTCTTCCATGTCCCCCTCGTGCATATGTCCCCCTCAATGCTGCTCCGTGTCCCCCTCCGTGCATCTGTCCCCCTCTCTCCTCCGTGAACTCCTCCATGCTGCTCCATGTCGCCCTCCGTGCATCTGTCCCCTTCTCTCCTCCAGGTTCCCCTTGGTATCTCAGGATGGAGAGCGGAGGTAGGAGCCGGTACACCCGGTCTGTTAAGACCCCTGATATCTCACCATAGCCCCCCAACAGGGCTGATAAAAAATTGCAATAAATAATAAAAAATTATTAGAAAAAAAAGAATAATAATAAAAGAGAAAAACACACCGACACTGTCCCCACATCCCCCCCCCCCCCCAAAAAAAAGAAGAAGAAAGCATTGTAAAAAAAAAAAAATACTGACACATGTGCAACTTTCACATGAGATTAAATTTAAAGTATCAGTATTTGGTATCGATGAGTACTTGAAAAAAGTATCGGTACTTGTACTCGGTCTTAAAAAAGTGGTATCGGGACAACCCTAATAACTACAATAAATAGATCACATTTACATAAGTATTGAAAACAATGTTTACAGCTCTAAATTCAACAGAATTAAATATTCAATACCAGTGAATGTGAAGCATTTGTTTTTACATACATTTCTTCATAAACACGACACGATAAAGTGGCTTTTTTATTAACATAATTCATTTCGTCTGTTCTAGTTGGCTTGGATATATTTTGGCTTTGTCAGCATGTACACATTTGATTAGGGATCCCAAGATTCCTCTTATTATAATAATGCAATGAGGAGACAGACACGATAAGACGTGTTGTGTTACGAGGCTTAAAGACATTACATCTGGACGGAGCATCTTGGTAAACAGCCACTGGGATAAACACAGATAGGAGAAATTAGAGCTGGCTGGAGTCTGGATGATAAACTCTAAATTAATCTGTGGATTTAAGGATTAGACTCGTGAGTTGAAAGACGCTTGGGGGGTTAAAGGTTATAAATGAGGAGCGTTTTGATGAAAGGAAACTCAATTTAGGTCTTAATTATGACAGAGGACAAACAGTTCATACAAAAGAGGACATTTCATTAGCGAAGGAGGAGGATGAGGAGCAGAAACAGAAAGGAGCACAATGTGACATAGGACACATCTCTGCTATTAAAGAAAAACAAAGCCTCAATTGCAATCAGATTTAAAAAATAGGCACATTCAAAACAAACACAATCATCTAAAATGTAAAAAATACATTTTAAAATATCGATAAAATAACTAAAAAAAGTAAGCAATAAAGGACGACGGTGGAATTACAAGATGTGAAATCATCTAAAATCTAAAAAATACATTAAAAAAATTAATAACCGGAAACAATGAAGGACGACAGTGGAATTACAAGATGTGATATTGGTTAAGAAGCAGATTTTATTTTAAACGGACCAATACACCGCTTATGGTAGAAGTTTTTTTGTTTTTTTTGCCAGCTGTGTCCCATTGGACCCATAGCCAAAACAGGAAGCGAGAGGAAATCCCTGCAAATTAAGGGAATTCCTTGGGGAAGGTCATTAGAACTACTGTCTACATTGGAAGATTTCCCCTTCATTACTTTTCTGGGGACAACCCAAAATGTGGGGTTTTCCTTTACTTTCACTTTCAATTATAATAGTAAACAGGACAAGTAGAGAGGGTGAATCTCTCTAATGGGGGCACAGGCAACAACAACAAAAAAAAAAAATCTGACAGGTGTTGTAAAGCCTCTCCACGCTATCCAAACCTAAGAAGAATATGTTTCATGCATTTTTTAATAATCTATTATTTTGTTTTTTTAAATATATGTTTGATTTTAGACAAACTTGCATACATAAAAACATATTTTTTGCTGTCCAACACAATGCACAGAAAAAGTCTATACACTCAAACAATCAATAAACAGTAAACGATATTAATCGATTATCATTACACATGTCTCGCGTGGTTATTAAATATAGAGTTACAAGGAACCGTACAGGTGACAGAGTTTCAAGTCAGGGAAATAGTAATTTAAATCAATAGGTTGGTCAAAGAATAATATAGCCATAATTTTTACACTGAGGTGAGGGTCAAAGGGCTTAGCTATCCATCTGCCCAAAATGTTATGAACTGGAGGGAGCTGTGGTGGCTCAACGTGATTGGCACTGCGCTGACAAGCCGTTCACCTCTGCAGCCAAGGGTTCGGATCCCGGTCTCGGCTACATGTGAATTGAGTTTGGTGGTCTCAGCCCGGCTCCCGGTGGGTGTGCTATGCAAGGTACGCCTGTGCTTAGTACGCCCACCCCCCCCCCCCCACAAAAAACCACCACACTTGCACGCACACAAAAATTGGTTTAATACGCACGCACTTTGGCCATGCGGTCTCCTAAAGAGAGGCGAAGGACCTATGGGGCTGGCTTGGTGGGTCAGGCCCCCTCACTCCCTCATAGGGGGAGTCCCTCTGCCCCGATGGGGTCCTGTTGGGCCCCAGTTGGGCTCCCAAGTGGAGCAGGTAGGGCGGGGTGAGTGGGAGGCCCCCCCTCACACCCGCCATTGCCACCGGGGGCATGGAGAAGGATGGCGATTGCCTCTGGGGGGAGGGTCTGCCTATTCCCAACTCCTGCAGTCCGGCTCCTCTCTCTCGAGTTCACGCACAAAATACACTTTAAAAAAAAAAAAAAAAAAAAAAAAATGTTATGAACTGTTTTAGTTCTTTTCTGAGTCTCAAATGTGAGTTTATACAGTGGTGAAGAGTCGTTGATCATTTCAACCAAAGGGGTCCCGCTGGGGACTGCGATCACTTCGATGAGAATGGACTTCTTTGCATAAAAATATAGAATGTGGAGTAGTTTCTTAGCATGAGAGGGGATAGGCATTAGGCAGGTCACCAAAAATGCCCAGGAGGTAGTTCTTGGGATTCATAATGTTTGGCAGGCCCAGTGCGGAGGAGATAAAAGGAACCTATATCTACCAGAAGCCCTGAAGCACTAAGCAGGTCCAGAAGCAATGTAAGAACTTAGCAGTTTGGTCACATGCTCAAACATTCAGAGAAGAGGGACAACCCCTTTTTAATAATCTTTATGTTATATATGTTAACATTCAAAACAGCAAAACAGAAAGGAGAGGAAAAAAAAAAGAAAGAAAAAAATGGAGGGTGGTCCATAATTCTCTAGCACAACAAAGTAAAAAAAAAAAAAAAAAAAATTCCCATATACACACCGCTGCACCAATCTTGGTAAAGAGCCTTCGATAGAGGCTCTTTACCACATGATCAGCCGTGTCTGATCACGGTGTAAACAGGAAGAACCGTTGATGGGCTTTTCCTCACACGTGTCTGACAGACATCGGCGGCTCTCCTAACAGGGGAGGTCTGTGCAGATTGTTTATCAGCACAGCCCCCCTGCGGATGCCCACACTGGGCCGCCAGGACCACTAGGGACGCCCCTAACATGTGGATGGCCAGGTGCATCCCCCATGGCCACCAGGGATGCCAATACATGCCCAGTATATGCCAATCAGTGCCCACAAATGGGCACTGACTGGCACCATTATAAGCCAGAACAATGATTCCCAGAAATGCCACCCAGTGTCATCAGTGCCACCTATCAATGCCACCCATAAGTACCCACCAGTGCCACCTATGAGTGCTCATCAGTGCCGCCTATGAATGCCACCTATCAGTGCCATGTCATTGGTGCCCGTCAGTGAAGCCATATCAGTGCCCGTCATTGAAGGAGATAAACAGACTTATTTACAAAAAAAAAAACAGAAACAAAGTGTTTAAGGTGGGTGTAAACCCACTTCATAATTTTCAGGCAATCCCCTGCATTAGCCAATGCAAGGTCTCCACTGTAAGTGCTGTATTAAAAGAAATTCTGTTGTATACTATATTTCAGAGCGCCGCTCAAGTGAATGCCTGCCGTTCCCGCTCCCGATCCGAGTGCTGCAGCTGGAGAGGCGAAGAATCCCCCACTGACATCAGTCAGGAGGAGAGGGGCGGGCAGTCATGTGAGCGAGAGGCAATCTGAAATTTAGATTACAACATTTTTTTTTAATAAAGCACATACAGTGGAGACAGTTCATTAGTGGTTTTGCACAGAGCAGCCCTTATCCTCCTTTTCTGTGGTGTCCGGGCAGCGCTCCTGGCTTCTCCTCTTCATCAGGTGCCCCCCACGGGAGCACCCGTGCGGGCGCGCTCTCAAGTCCGGCTGTTGTGTCCATTGACACAGACAGCAGGACTCGACCCTGCCCCCACAGCTCCTGCTGCAATCAATCTATCCAACGAGGACCCAAGACTGTGGCAGGAGCTGCTGGGCATGTGCTCGTCGCTGGAATGATCGGGTTCAGGTAAAAAAAAAGGGGGGCTCCTGCAGCGCAGAAGGTTTTTCACCTTAAAGGGTCACTAAAGGAAAAACATTTTTTTGCTGAAATGACTGTTTACAGGGTATAGAGACATAAAAGTTAACTGATTCCTTTTAAAAAATGATTAAAAATAGATAAAAATCAATCATATAATGTGCCTCTAGTTTCACTTTCGTTTTTAAACTGGTTTCATGTTTCTGTGAAGTAGAGAGAGACACAGAACAAAAACAAAAAAAATCCAGGGCAGTGTTTTGTTTTTAAAATGAATCTGATTGGTTCTGAGGAGTTTTAGAAACACAGCTTGGACCACAGTGAAAAGCTGCCATGAGATTTTTCATAAGGAGCCAGACAAGCAGGAAGTGTGGAGATCAGAGCAGAATTACAGCAACTTCAAAGCAAAAACAAACAATGAGGATATGAAACCAGGGCTGCAGTAAGGTAAAGGAAGCTATTTAGCTAGAAAAAAAAAAAAAATTCCTTTAGTGATCCTTTAATGCATATAATGAATTAAGGTGAAAAACCTTGAGGGTTTACAACATCTTTAAGGCAACTGGCATCTCCATCAGTCGCCCAAGATTTAAAAAAAAAGATACCAACAAAAAACACTGAATGGTAGTAAAGGGGAAGGTAAAGTGTTTGTAACTCTAAAAAAAAAAAGAAAATGGATCCTGTTTCTTTAAAGCAGAGTGATTGTGCCATTTAATTTGGCCTCTTGTGTCAGCTGAAATAACTGGCTGATCTTGCTCTCCCCCCTGTAAACTGACCATGCTTTATCACGGCAGTTTACGTGCCTTCATCCACCGCAGCTCTCCTCTGTCCTCTCTCTCCCCCTCCCTCCCTGCCAGTCAGATCCAATTCAATGCGCTCCCCGACCCACCTCTCCTGCTGCTAAAATGACAGGGTCTCCTTGCTACAATCTCGTCTGTTATGGTAAATTATGTGCCCCACCCAGTGTATGTGTTTTGTAAAAAAATAAGCAGCTGTATACCTTTTTCACAGAGCTGCTCATGTCTCACCTGACCGGCTGCCTCTCTCCTCCTCTCTCAGCCAGTCACATGAGCGTGGAGGCGCGCTATAAAATAAGTTATACAGTGGCTTATTTTTTACAAAACAGACTGGGGCACATCATTTACTATAACTCACAAGATTGTAGCAAGAAGACACTGTGGCTTAACAACCACTTTAATGGAGAGAGAGCTCTGTGTTTATTAAATGCATCCCAAAGCTTTGAAGTGTGGTAGTAAGGCAGGAAACAGAGTTGGAGAGCCCCCTAAATAGATACGGAACCCAGGGGCTTGAGCTAAATTCCAGCTCGCCAGCGTCCCTTCTAGTTTCACCTAGGCCTTTTGAATAGTGTGATGTCTCCAACTGAGGATTCTAGTTAAAGTGTTAATTAACCCCCAAAAAATAACAAAGCAGATATCCTGGCCCCCTTAAAGCAGATTAAATAGCACAGTGCTCATGCTATGTAATCTGCCCCCCTATAAACTGTAAAAAAAAAAAAAAAAATGCCACTTCCTGTATCACCTTTCTGCACAGACCATGACCATCGTCATCCGCAGCCATGGTCTACTCATCTCTCCCCCTCATTCCTTCCTCCTACTCCCGTCAGCTCCTTGTTGTGTGTCTTAGTCTCCGCCTCCTGACCCCGCCACTATTCGTACTAATCCAAAACTTTTAAATGGTCACTGGCAGCCCCTCTGCGATACTCTGGCATAGTACACTGTATATGTGTTTTCTAAAATGAGGCTTGTAAATACTTATTTAGAGCCATCTTCCGGCCGGTCAAAACTTCTGCAACAGGGGCTGAGCGGCCATGTGATCTCCCTCACAGACATCAGAGCGAGATCTCGGCCCCTCCTGCAGTAGCCATGTATTGGAGATGAAAAGCGGCCGCAAATCACGTGACCGGCCTGAAGATAGCTCTAAATGGGTATTTACCAGCCTAATTTTTAGAAAACACAAATACAGTGAGCTATTCCTAGGTATTATAGAGGGGCTTACAGTGACTTAACCACTTTAAGGCAATTTCCCCATTGTAATGGCTTAAAGTGATTGTAAACCTTATTTTTTTTAAATAACAAACATATCATACTTACCTTCACTGTGCAGTTAATTTTGCACAGTGTGGCCCCAAACCTCATCTTCTGGGGTTCCCAGGCAGCATTTGCAGCTCCTTCTTGCATCGGTAAACCCCCTGGGAGAAGTGATCTCCCTGGGGGTTACCTTGCGGGCGCACTCCTGAGTCCAGCATTTGTGTGCATAAACACAGAATGCCGGACTCGGCTCCGCCCCCTGGGTCATTGTATCTGATTGACAGAAGCCGGAGCCAATAGCTGCGCTGCTATCAATCTATCCAATCAAGAGCCGAGAACCCCGAGCAGAGAGGAAGAGCGCATCTCTGCCAAGGGAACAAAAGGGCTCAGGTGAGTAAAACAGGGGGGCTGGGGGGGCAGTCAATGTCAATTTTTTTTTAACACGACCCCTGTAAGTCAGGGAGACTCATTCCCACATTCAGTTTAGTCCTTGTAAGGTTGTATAAGCAAGTCTTAGTTTAGCCTTTCACCATACAAAGTCCTAAAAGATCTTGTTGCTAACCAGGAGAAGGTGTCTCTATCCCAATCAGCCACATCGCCCCTAGTTCTTTGAAGAACCAGGATATAATTTTCTTCATAAAACTTTAATGAATCTGCCATCAAATTGATTCCCAATTACTTAATAACCTATTTAATCCAAGTGAAGGAGAAAGACTGTTTAAGTTTCCTCTATAGTTTGGGGTACATATAATGGTAGGATTTTGGATTTATTATAATTTATTTTAAAGTTCAACAACGCCATTAAATTAGGCAACTTAATTAATGGATCCAAGATATAAAATAAAATATCGTCCGCATATGCAAAAAATGTATTCTCAACAGAACCCACTCTGAACCCATGAATATTAAAATTCTCTTACTTTGCGCAACAGCACTTCTATAACGAAGGTGAACAGCAAGGGTGACAATGGGCAACCCTGCAGAGTCCTGTTCCTTATTCCAAAGGAGGGGGAGAGGATACCATTGGCCTTGACTCTGACCGAGGATTTCCTATAAAGGGCATTGATCCAACCCAATATTTTTGGCCCAAGGTCCATGGCAACAAGAGTTTCCTCTAAGAATACCCAGTCTACCCTGTCAAAAGCTTTTTCGGCATCAGTTAACAGGAGTAGACTGGGCGCCCATATTTTTTGGCCAAGAGCCCAGTGAATCAAAAAGGGCTCTTATTGAGTTGTCCCTGGCTTCCCTACTCCTGATGAACCTGGTCTGGTTTGGATAATTCAGGATCAGTATGAAGCCAATACCTTTGCTAGTATTTAGGTATCTAGATTTAAAAGGAATATTGGGTGATAGCTTGTGCATAATGTAGGGTCCTTACGCAATTTAGGGATCACTATTATATAAGCCATAAGGGCCTCTGATGGGATGCCATTATGCTTTGTCAAGTAATTAAAGTCATCGTGCAAATGTGGCAATAATAGCAGCGAAAATTTCTGATCCAGAACTTTTTCTCTTTATAAAGGCTCCTAGTAATATTATCCAATTCTTCCTCAGTGATAATTTTCTCCAAGAAGCAATTAGCTTAGAAGATAATTTTGGGTATTTTACCTCTGCAAAGTACTCCTAATCCTATATCTGTGTTTCATAGTCACAGAATTTATTTTTTCCCCTTTAGTCACAATTTGAATTGGTAATTGGGTAATAAAAGTTACAAAGAAACTACCGGTAAGTGTGCATGGCCAGTATGAAATTCAAATGAGAATTCTGGTGTTTCTCTAAACATGAACAGTCACATCGTGAAACAGTTTTTGCCTTTTGCATCTGAATGGTGTGATGCAGACATCAGAATCAGATTGTCTCCTGATGTAGGAAA
Source organism: Rana kukunoris (assembly GCA_029574335.1). Taxonomy (NCBI): domain Eukaryota; kingdom Metazoa; phylum Chordata; class Amphibia; order Anura; family Ranidae; genus Rana; species Rana kukunoris. The sequence continues at coordinate 79,758,247 of CM056060.1, forward strand.
TGAAGAGCCAGATTTGAAAAAAAAAAAATGTTCTATGGGTACCATTAACCACTTAAGACCCGGACCAATACGCTGGCAAATGACCCAAGGGGTTTTTGCGATTCGGCACTGCGTCGATTTAACAGACAATTGCGCGGTCGTGCGACGTGGCTCCCAAACAAAATTTGCGTCCTTTTTTTCCCACAAATAGAGCTTTCTTTTGGTGGTATTTGATCGCCTCTGCGATTTTTATTTTTTGCGCTATATACAAACATAGAGCGACATTTTTGAAAAAAAATCAATATTTTTTACTTTTTGTTATAATAAAAAACCAATAAACTAAATTTTAGTCAAACATTTAGGCCAAAATTTATTTAGCCACATGTCTTTAGTAAAAAAAAAAATCGCATTAAAAAAAAATTAGCTATCTAGCGGGAACAGCGACACTAATACAGCGATCAGAAAAATGATCGCTTAGTGATGCTGGCAATAGGGAGTGAAAGGGTTAACTAGGGCAGTGATCAAGGGGTTAAAACTTTATTGGGGGGGTGGGGGGGGGCTACCCTGACACTAACACTGACTGACTGTCACACTGTCTGTCACACTGACACTAAATACAGTAATCATACATGTATGATTACTGCATTCAGTGACACTGTGACAGGGGGGAGGGGGGGGGGGGGGGGGCGATCGCGGGGGTTAAATGTGTTTGTGTCTGTGTGTAAGTGTGCTGTTGGTGCAGACTTACTTGTTGTGTTGTGATCTCTCCTCAGCGGTGCTTGAAACAAACGCCGAGGGAGAGATCACGTCGCTTCCTCCTTCCTGTGTTTACACAGGAGGAGGAAGTGACAGGGCGGGCGGGCGCGCGCATTGGCTGGGAGCGATCCGGAGGGGGCGGGTGAAAACGGATAGCCGCCCCCACTTGTCGGATCGCTCCTGCAGCCGCGCGGACCGCCGCATGTACGGGGGGGGGGGGTCCGATCGGACCCCCGATCCCCCCCAAGGCACCAACGTATATATACGTTGATGTGCCTGTCGGTGCCATTCTGCCGACGTAAATGTACATGCGGCGTTCCTTAAGTGGTTAAGCTCAAATATACTTTGGGTGAATTAGATCAACTCAGCAGAAGCAGATCATTAAATGTGTTGAATGGGAATGTTCAAAAACTTTTGTTAATCAGTGCCTGCAGCCACAAATCAGTGTATTATGTCGGCAGAGTGTCCTGCTGTCAGAATCTAAATCTACATCACTTGTGTGGATGGAGAAATCTTTTTTTTGTTTTTTATTCAGCTTGCTGGCTGAAGAAAGAAAAATACTAAACACTCATATATGGCTAGCTTTACATTGTTCCCTGCAGACTAACAAGATCACCGATCAAGTCACTAAAGGGTTAATTGAAGCCCAGACACAAAGAAATAGGATGATCCTGAGCCTGGGGTTAGGCTTTAGGTGGAAGTGAAATAATTTGACTGAAGTTGGACAAGGAATATTTTTTTTTTTGTTACATCAGTTGCCTTAGTCCAGCTTGGACCAATGTAACTATGCATATACCATATCTGTGACTCCCTGTGGAAGCTGGAAACCACTGAAGTAGTCACTGCTACACCAGTGACCTCCACTAGCTTCCAGGTCTCATGGCAAGCAGCAAGCCTGACACATAATCACAGGAGGTTGGTCAATTGGCACTGGCGCTATTTTTCAAATGAATGCCAAGCATTCTTTTTTCGAATTAGGTGGTGAGGTCAATGTCACCACTCCTCCTTACCACCCTGTCCAGACAATGCTTTAAATTTATTGAGAAAATACAATAGCTACCCTGCTCAGTGGAATACCTCCATTTGTTCAAAATGCAGCAGGGCAGCCATTCAGCACGGGACATGGGACACACCAGAATCAAGTGGACATCACTGGAGTATCAGTGTCTACATCAGTAATTTGCATCTTCTAGACCAGAGGTCCCAAAGTACCGGCCCGTGGGCCGGTTTACAAATGGCCAGCAGTCAGAGCCGATCCAGGGCGGGTGTGACGGGGGCACCGCGCAGTGGCTGAAAGCCATCTCTCCCTGCCTCCTGTGTCCTCTCCCCCACATGCTGCTGCAGCGCTGCCTGTGCAGCAAACAAAACCGACACAGCACAGAAGAGCAGAGAACAGAGCGGAGGGAGGATTCCCATCGCCCCACCCATCTAGGCTCTGATGAGATCTCTGGGTTTTCTGTATGCCCTGGCACTAGGCCTGTGTCGAGCCAGGACCTGACAGGAGTACTCGGGAGGCAGAAGATCAGGCACAAGCTAACTGCCAGGGGGAGAGGTAAGTGAGCCATCACACCGAGGCTGAGCAAAGTCTTAAGTGGGGTGACTGAGTTTGAAATGTGTGAAGTGTGAGGGGGGAGTTATTTGTAGAGTGAACAGGGTAGTGTTGGGGGTTAATAGTGCGTCCGCTGACACCAATGCTGACGGTTAATAGTGGTTCTGCTGACACCAGTGCTGGGGGGGGTTAATAGTGCATCCGCCGACACCAGTGCTGGGGGTTAATAATGCGTCCGCTGACACCAATGCTGAGGGTTAATAATGCGTCCGCTGACACCAGTGCTTAGGGTTAATAGTGTGTCCGCTGACACCAGTGCTAGGTGTTAATAATGCATCTGCTGACACCAAGGCTGGGGGTTAATAATGCAGGGCTTGACAAATCCCGGTCGCCAGGTCGCCATGGCGACTAGAAATAGTGTCCTGGCGACTTGGCTTGGAAGGTGAGCTGGCGCTATCTGGTGGTGGCCATTGGTATTACAAGTTAAGCATTACAAGTTAAACAGCATATCTAATGTCATTTTTCGCAATTTTCCATTATTTTCACTGCCATCTTCTTCCCTCTAATTAGAACCCCCAAACATTATATATATTTTTTATCCTAACACCCTAGAGAATAAAATAGTGATCGTTGCAATACTTTCTGTCATGCCGTATTTGCGCAGCGGTCTTACAAGCTCACTTTTTTGGGAAAAAATTACACTTTTTTTAATTTAAAGAATAAAACAGTAAAGTTATCCCCATTTTTTAATATTAATAAAGATAATGTTACACAGAGTAAATTCATACCCAACATGTCACGCTTCAAAATTGCGTCCGCTCGTGGAATGCCGACAAACTTTTACCCTTTAAAATCTTCATAGGCGACATTTAAAAAAATCTACAGGTTGCATGTTTTGAGTTACAGAGGAGGTCTAGGGCTAGAATTATTGCTCTCGCTCTACCAATCGCGGCGATACCTCACATGTGTGGTTTGAACACCGTTTACATATGCGGGCGCTGCTCACGTATATGTTCGCTTCTGCGCACGAGCTCGTCGGGACTGGGTGCGTTTTCTGGCTCCTAACTTTTTTAGCTGGCTCCTAGATTCCAAGCAAATTTGTCAAACCCTGTAATAATGTGTCTGCTGACACCAGTGCTGAGGGTTAATAGTGCGTCCGCTGACACCAGTGCTGTTGTTTTTGAAGTTTGAAAGTTTGCATGCGGCCCCCATGGGATATGAAAAGTTGTCTTGTGGCCCTCAGGTAATTCGAGTTTGAGACCCCTGTTTTAGACGGATGCCACAGTAATGGCACAGTATATACATAGCTACATTGGTCCAGCTAGGAAACTATGTAGAAATGTTATACCTAGAATTCTTCTTTAAGAGAAAGGCAAATAGTTTGTGACTGGAGTTGAGCTTTAGGAAAAAGGCTAATCATTAGTAGATTTAATTGGTTTTGGTACTGTATAATCATCCCACAGGCACATTTTTTATAATCAAACCACAGGCACATTTTTTGGGGCAACTATAATTTTTGAGAGAAGAATAGTGCTACACAAATATCAAAACAGGTTCATATATACAATGATAGATCAGATCACATATGCAGTTATCAAGCCACTGCTTGCATAGTTCCAAGCCCCACCAACAGTTGTCTGGATCAAATAAATCAAGCCACATTGGCAGATCTAATAAGGAACGCATTTTAAATGTGTGGTCAACGTTCTAACTATACACAGACAAGACAGGGTGTTTACAAACACACACGCAGCCACACATTATACTACCAAGCTGTCAGGAAACAAATCATTGCTCAGGCATCTCTAACAGCATGTAATCAATCCTGACATGGAGTACATTAAGTTGGTTTCCATCCTCTGACCTTAAAGACACCCAGGATACTCTTACCTACACTCTTCTGCTGCATAATCATATAACTGACCCAGCTTGGGACCCCCCTGTGCACCCTCTAGTTTCTGGAACATCTGAGCAAAGCTTTTCATTCTGACCCAGATGCTTTGACCATGAAAGGTGAGAGCTGTGACATTTGCATTCTCCAACCTTCCAAAGAGGTTGCATGTTTGTAATATAGAGGGGCTTCCTAAAGCAGAATTCTTGCCAAATTTATTTTGGATAGCACATAGATTTTTACTATGGTCTTTTCGCCCCATTAGGAAGGACTTTAAGTAAAATAGACTACAGCCAAGTACTTAAAGGGGAACTAAACTGTATTTGAGCACCACAAACTGAATTTTTTTTAACATTCAAGGCAAACTGCCCAGCCTATCCGTGTCTCCAGATAGAAGAAACATACCATAAAGACTCCTGTAATATAACACATCAAATTTGGCCTAGGCCAAGAAGCAATTGATTTTTTTTTTATAAATAAATAAATACAAATATAACATAATATATTTTCCCATCTATTTACTAAATTTATTATATTAATAAAAATAAATGATGTTGATTGAGAGAGTTTACTTTAACAGCAGCACTAGGCCTATTATTTGGTACTGAAACATGACAAGTGGGGTGACCTGTCTGAAAGTCATATGACCGCCTCCTGTAGATGAGCTTCCATGGCAGAACTTGAAGGTAACCAATCATTGCTATCCGGCATTGCAATGCTCATTACCAGGGTTAAGACTGGTACACACTGGCGGACACTGGTTTGTAACAGACACCAACGAGTGTGCACCACAGCCTGTCTGCCTTCTGTCAAAGGGGCATCCAACCAGCGCTAGCAGCCATTGCCAGTACCCCTATCAGAACACAATAGCTCAGCGGGGAGATTGCTGTATTAAAATTGCACAGTTAGGTACACCTCTCCGGCTTCTCAGTTGTTTTCCCCGTTTAGGCCGCTTGGGTTGTACTAGGCATTAGGGCGGTGTGGGCACGTAAAAAAGACTTGGTCTGGCAGAAAAAAAAAAGTTTTACAACCCAAAGTTAAAACAAGGGCAGAAGATTTAATAGATCGAAAGTTGAAAAAAATTACTCAAGGTCTGCTTTAAAGAATTGAATGGAGAGGGCTTAGAACATCTGTCAGGTTTTTATTATTGTCTGTGTCCTCATTAGTTATATTCACCATCTCTATTTGTCCTGTTTACCGTGAGCACCAACACGGAAAAAAATAAAATAAATTGGGCTGTCCTCAGAACAGGAATAGAGAAAACATTTTCAATGGGCAAACTGGTTCTAATGACAATCAGGGATTGCGGAACCTTGGAGAGATTTCTTATCACTTCCTGTTTTGGCTATGGGCCAGGAAGTGAAGGGATTGGGACACAGAAAAAAAAAACCTGACAGGGGTTAGAACTCTCCCCTATTTTATGCTTACTAAAAAAAAAGTTTTGCCTTTAGTTCTACTTTGACTCATTTTGAAATTTTGGCACTGCTTTGCATTTCTTTAGACTGCACACACAGAAAGCTCGCTCCCATGTGATGAGTAGTGAACAAGTGAAATGGCAGACTCAAGCAGAGCACAATTTGTCATATTTGTCAGAGTGGGCACAAAGCAATAGTAACAGACAGGGGCGGAGGGACCATTCGGTCATTCGGGCAGTGACCGAGGGCCCGTGCCACTAGGGGGCCCCATCAGGGTGGCCAGCCTCAGTAAAACTAGGGACAGAATTTAAAAAACAGTGTTTTTTTACATCTGTTCCTGATATGTCTGGCACCGACATTATTTTGATGTGAAATTCCTGAGATTATAGCTGCCACGCCTCTGCACTGCCCCCTTAGCCAATAGGAACACGCTGCACACGCCCCCTTCTCCAGTGCGGCTTTTTTGACACAGAAGCAGGAGATTCCGACTGCTGGAGGAGAGGAGAGGGGGAGGCGGGGACACAGCTTGCTTGTGTGGGACGGACTGTCTGATTAGGTAAGTTGGCTGAATTTTACAAGATGGATCCTTGTCAGTGGGTTACCCTAGTGAGCAGAGAGGGAGGGGATGTGTTACCTCTAGCATGGCTCTGAGGCTATTAGATCGATTTTGTTTGTAGGAAGTGCACTACTTCTGGAGGAAGGACATGTCCTGAATGTCTCCCCAATCTCTACTACACCTGCCTACTCATTAGCTGCCCACCACTACACAGGCACAGTCCCCCTCCTCTACTCTCCTGTATTACCAACTCTTGTGTCTGTGAGCTGCTGGGGCACTACAAGTCAGGAGATGGGGCAGCAGTGCATTCAATCATGCTGATTTTTGGGTGAAAAATGCTGGTGTGTGTATGTATAATGTGTGTATATACTGTGTGTATATGTATAATGTGTGTGTATATACTGTATGTATAGTGTGTGTATATACTGTGTGTATATGTATAGTGTGTGTATATACTGTATGTGTATATGTATGTAATGTATAATGTGTGTATATACTATATATGTGTGTGTGTATGTATAATGTGTGTATATGTATGTGTGTGTGTGTGTGTGTGTGTGTGTGTGTGTATGTACTGTGTGTGTAGTGTGTGTGTATATACTGTATGTGTAGTGTGTGTGTATATACTGTATGTGTATATGAATAATGTGTGTGTATATACTGTATGTGCATATACTGTATGTGTATATGTATGTGTGTGTGTGTGTATATACTGTATATGTATACTGTATGTGTATATGTATACTGTATGTGTATATGTATACTGTGTGTGTATATACTGTATGTATAGTGTGTGTATATACTGTATGTGCATATGTATAATGTGTGTGTATATACTGTATGTGTATGTGTATATACTGTATGTGTATATGTATACTGTATGTGTATACTGTATGTGTAGTGTGTGTATATACTGTATGTGTAGTGTGTGTATATACTGAATGTGTATATGTATAGTGTGTGTATATACTGAATGTGTATATACTGTATGTGTATATGTATAGTGTGTGTATATACTGTATGTGTATATGTATAGTGTGTGTATCTACTGTATGTGTATATGTATAATGTGTGTATATACTGTATGTATAGTGTGTGTATATACTGTATGTGTATATGTGTGTGTGTATATATACTGTATGTGTAGTGTGTGTATATACTGTATGCTCTGCCGTAAGGTGGCACACTGTGGGGCTCTGCCGTAAGGTGGCACACTGTGGGGCTCTGCCGTAAGGTGGCACACTGTGGGGCTCTGCCGTAAGGTGGCACACTGTGGGGCTCTGCCGTAAGGTGACACACTGTGGGGCTCTGCCGTAAGGTGGCACACTGTGGACTGTGATGTATAAGGAGAATGTTGGAGAATGTTGGGACTTTGTTGTAAGGGAGGACTGATGTGAGATCCTGACTGTTGTACTATATATGTTGTTTTGTTTGTTACTTACTCCTGGCGTAACGGCCATCTGAAAACCCAGGGGCCCCATAATCTTCTTTTGCCCGGGGGCCCCATGAGTTGTCAGTCCGCCCCTGGTAACAGATTAACAGGGAAGATCAGAAAATACAAATTTAAATCTCTATTTAAAAATAATTGCTTAAAATAGTTTTTAATTTACGTCTGACATACTGGGTATCATGCTGTGTCCAGAGTACGCATATGCATAGCCATGAGTTGTCCATTTTGCATGCCAATCATACAGAGTTTTGTTAAGCACCATCTGATATGTTGTTTATGTCCTTATTGTTCTCTCTTTTTTTTGGTGCATTGTTTTTAAACGCAATAAAAAAAGATTTATAAAAAAAGAACAAGAGATGCTATACAAGGGAATAAACAAAGCAAATTCCAAATATAGTAGAGTAATCCAGTTCAGACAAAGCAAGAAAAGAGAAATCACACAGCAAACTCAACAAATGCACAATGAATCCAATGCAACAAAATAAACGTTACAATACACAAGCACTTTGCCAATGGCTTTCTTTGGTTTATCTTCATAAGAATTCTCTTTGTATTTAAAGCGGAGCTCCACCCAGGAAAACAACATTTTCCCATGTTGTTTAAAAAAATGAAATAAAAAAAACCTGAAAAATAAATAAAAAATAAATACTCACCCGAAATACCTGTTGCTATGCGGAAGTCCGTAATCTGCCTCTTCCACTCCGTGGTGCCTTTTCTTCTTGTCCTTTTCCTTGTGAATGGGGCGCGCTGCTTTCTGGGAACTGTGTGTGTTCTCAGAGAGCAGCGCGCCCATTCACAAGCCAGCGTGAGACTCACGCAGGCGCAGTAGGAAATGGGCAGTGAAGCCGTACGGCTTCACTGCCTGTTTCCCACAGTGTGAATGGCGGCGCGGGACCCGGAGCGATCGTGGGACCGGCATCGGGGGGCCCATCAGCGCGGGCAAGTAGGACAAGGTAAGTGTCCTTATTTAAAGTCAGCAGCTACACTGTTAGTGGCTGCTGACTTTAAAAAAAAAAAAATTGCGGCTGGAGCTCTGCTTTAAGAGAAATCATGGCCATAAACAGTCAGTATGTTGAGGGTGACCATAGGAGAAGCCATTTGCTCTATCCTGCTCCTGACATCCGGTGTCCTTTAGTGACAAAGGGGTCATGGTAGAAACCACTGAGCCCTGCATGGCACACAGTAAATTAACACTTAAAAATGAATTCCAGGCATGGTCTACTATTTTTACATAGGTTAGACACTGCTACTTCAGTGATCTCCACTTGTTTCTGGGGGTCCTATACTGAGTGGCTGGCATACTTGCATTCTGAACACAGAAGGTCGGTCTCTTGGTCAGAGGACATTCAGAGAATGTTTTGTATTCCAATTGTATTGAACAAAGTGGATAGCGTGACATCAACTCTCTGCTTCTCCACCTTGCCCAATCAGAACAAAATGCCAACACAGCTATACAGGGTTCTGCCATGAAGCACCCCATCTCACAGGACCCATGCTCTGCGTCCCTCTCACTGCTTCCTTGGTTCTCTCTCTTACGACTCTGTGCTGTAATGATCCACACTCTGACCTCTTGACAGGATCCCACCATCTCCTGTGCTGGGGCACACATGACCCCTGGCTGAGACTTTCTGACTCTTGGCTGGAGCCCTATCTCTAAAATCTATCCTCAGGTACTCACACGGGCTGCAGGCATCAAGTAAAACCCAGACACAGGATTGAAAGTTCTGTACTGGTCGTAGCAGGGGCAAAGCCAAGTGGAACAGAAATGCCTGCCTGAAGCTCTTCTCTCTGAGATAACGATAAAACCGAATAACACCCGCACATAAAATATATCAATTTGTGCCCACAGCACCCCTGAATTCGGGGGTTTCAGTCCTGGTGTCGATGGACAGAATATGGGTCCCAAAAACAACGAAACGGCGCCGCCTCACAGCACAGTCAAAACGGTGCTGCAGCAGTCTGCCTCCGGTACATCCAGCAGTAATGATATGAACTTAAAGGCATATACTGTCTCACAGACTGCACCATATGATTCTGAAGTACATTGTGAGTATTTGGAAGATTCACCTCCGAACTAAATTACTTGTGAAGGTACAATGAAACAAATGGAAAAAATGCTTCAAAAAGCATTAAAAAGCACCTCCAACCATATTACTACTAGCCTTACCAAGAAAATAAGAGAGCTGGGTCAGCGCTTATCCACACTTGAAACCAGAGTAGATGTCTTAGAAATTAACAATGTAGAATGCTATAATGAAATGGACAACCTCAAAGGGTCACTAAAGGAATTTTTTTTTTTTAGCTAAATATCTTCCTTTACCCTAATGCAGTCCTGGTTTCATGTCCTCATTGTTTGTTTTTGCTATGATGTTGCTGTAATCCTTCTCCGTTCTGCACACTTCCTGGTTGTCTGTTTCCTTATGAAAAAAGTACTGGGAGCTTTCTCTCTGTGGTCACTAATTAAGGAGGTGTGATTACTGTGTGTCTAAAACCCCTTAGAACCAATCAGTTTCATTTTAAAAACACTGCCCTGTATTGGCTCTGTGTCTCTGTCCTTCACAGAAGCATGAAACTAGATGAAAAATGAAATTGAAACTGCAGGCACATTATATGGTTGATTTTTATTTATTTTTAATCATTTTTAAAAGGAATCAGTTAACTATTATGTCTCTATACCCTGTAAACAGCCATTTCGGCAAAAAATAAATGTTTCCTTCACAACGCCTTTAAAGAGGAAAATGCAACATTACAGGCAAGATTGGAAGACTACGAAAATTGTGCTAGACGCTCTAATTTGCATATTAGAGGTATTCACGAAACCGTAATTGACTTACAAGCTACAATGACAGCACTTTTCCAGGAACTACAACCAGCCATCCCGATAGACTGTCTAGAAAAAACAGGTTTCATAGAGCCCTAAAACACCCCAAAAAAATCTGATGGTCTACCTCGAGATGTCATTGCAAAGTTTCATTTCTACAGAACAAAAGAACAACTACTATCGGCAGCAAGGCATAAAGAGACTCTTAACTTCCAAGGACATAATTACCAGCTTTTTGCAGACTTGTCCCAACTTCTAATAAAAGAAGGGCCTTAAAACCCTTACTACAAGTATTACAATGCAATAAAATTACATATCAATGGGGATGCCCCTTTTCAGTTCATTTCACATTTCAAGGCTCTAAATTTACATTTCAATCTGCCAACAAACTCCAAACTACCTTTCAAGACATGCATCTGCTGAACTGAGACACAGAAAAAAGAAACCACTCGACTAAGACCGACATTATCGTCTTCAAATAAAACTGCATTGCCAAGGAGAAATGAGCAACAGAGCTCGCACAAAAGGGGCGGATATCGATCACCTGACCAAGCCCCTGATGACTGACTGAAGAATACTATATACTCATACTTCTCTCTCTACTTGATGGGTAAGTTCACCAATCCTTATGCCGTGTACACACGGTCGGAATTTCCGAAACAAATGTTTGATGCAAGCTTGTTGTCGGAAAATCTGACCGTGTGTATGCTACATCGGACATTTTCTGCCGGAATTTCCGACAACAAATGTTTGAGAGCTGGTTCTCAATTTTTCCGACAACAAAAGTTCTTCAAAAATTTCGATCGTCTGTAGCCTACGCATGCTCAGAATCAATTTGATGCATGCTCTGAATCATTAAACTTAATTTTTATCGGCTCGTCGTAGTGTTGTACGTGACCGCCTTTTTAAAGTCCGGAATTTCCGACAACATTTGTGTGACCGTGTGTATGCAACACAAGTTTAAGCCAACATTCAGTTGGAAAAAAATCCTTGGTTTTGTTGTCGGTATGTCCGATAGTGTGTACGCGACATAACTTTCTATTTTACATTTTGCATCCAATTAATTCTCATTATACTTAGACACACGCGGTTACGTTATTGTGAAAATGAGCCATCTTTTCCATTTTCATAACTTCATACTTATAGGATCCATTCTTCATCTATCTCCTAAATAATAAGACAGCTAAACAGTCTTATTATCTTTTCTTTAGTCATTTATTGCCTCAAGGAGATACTTTAATTGTCTTACCAAGTTCTTAACATATTTTAACAACTGCTTTACTCCAGATCTAAGATAAATGTCTTAATGGTAGACATGTGCATTCGTTTTCGTTAGAATGCATTTTCGTCCGAAAATCGTGTTTTTTCGTTATCGTTTTAACAAACGATAACGAAAGTGTAAGAAACGAAGACCGAAAGAACCGACATAAAAAAATGCTTTATTTTTATTTTCGTTGCGGTAAAAATTCGATATAGAGAGATTCGACATCATAGAGAAAAGATTCGACATTATAGAGAGAAGATTCGACTCTATAGAAATAATAGATTCGACATTACAGAGAATAGATTTCGATTTATGAGACGTAAAGATTCGACGTTCTGTCGAATATTCTTTTGATCATTCACCAGCAACCAAAAAGATTCAACGTTCCGTCGAATATTCTTTTGCCCTTTCTACAGAAACCAAGTATTATTGGATTTTCGGACGAAAGCTATTCCCCAACGAAAAACTAAATAAATCAAAACGATTTTCGGGAGTAACTAAATAAATTTATTTTCCAAACGAAAACAAAACAAAATATTCCAGTCTGCACATGTCTACTTAATGGTAAATTTTCGTTATCCATGTCTCTTTTCCATCAATTGTCCCAGAGTTCCTGCTAGTGCTAAAATATTCTCGTCAATTGTATACTTATGGAAACTTGGTACTAGTAGGCTTTGTTGTTCTTTCAGGAATGTTTTTTGCGCTCCCCTTTTTGCTACTCTCAGATAGTTCATTGATATAGTGGACAATCGACAGTGGCCAATGTAACCTTGGGGTAGTTTCTTATTCCCCCCCCCACGGAAGTGATTTAAATTAAGAATATTTATGTTTTATTATTAAATCTTCTACCCTTTCCTTTTCTCTCCTGCATTCATAACCCTATGGCTCCGATAAATATACTATCAGGGTTTGAACATCCCACAAAAACGCACTAAAGCCTTTCGCTCCTTTGCCACTAGAAAAGCACATATCATCTGCCTTCAAGAAACCCACTTCACACACACAATCCATTCCTAAATTTTTCAGAAAAATGTACTCGCAGGTCTACACAGCCTCAGCTTCAACTAAACAGTGAGGCGTACTTATTGCATTTCACCGCAATAACCCATTTACATTATTAAAGGAGATTAAAGACCCGGAAGGACGATATCCGCTTCCAACAGGATATTTGCATGATACAACCATAACAGTAATTTCATATTATGCCCCCCCAACAGAAGTCCTACTTTGTTACTCTCTCAACTTTTACAGGTAATCGAATCACATAAAATAGGAACGTTACTTTTATTTGGAAATTTAAATCTAACTCTCTTTCCCTTTCTAGACAAATCACCTATATCTCAATCAAATGTCCCTAATAGACAATCTTTTTCACAACTTATTACAAAACATAATTTAGTAGACTCCTGGCATGAAATGAATCCAACCAAAAGACAATTTACCCATTATTCACATTCCCATTGCTCATTCTCACAAATAGACCACATATTCCTAACTACAGGTATGGTGCCTAAAAAATCCTAACATCCAACATTTTACCAATACCATGGTGGGATCATAGTGCAATACATACCACTATAGCCGCTACCATTCCAAAAACACATGATCCTACTTGGTTTCTTAGAGATTACCTACTTAAAAACCTGACAAACGTAATATTGAATTTGCACTGAAAGAATAAATGATAGACAACTCTACCCCTGATATGTCATCGCTCTCTCTGTGGGAAGTTCACAAACCGGTTTTACCTGGTATATGTATAAGACAAGCGGCTCTATTTAATCAAGATCGTAGAGCTTCATATAACAAATTAGAAACAAACTAACGCTTGCTACATGGTATTTCAATCCAAACCTTCCCCTTCGTTACAATTGCAATTAGATAAGGCTAAACTTGAATTTGTTTCTCACAAAATCAGCAGATAAAACCATCAATTGATCATGCCACAATTTTTACATGAAAACTAATAAAAAACTGAAACTATTAGCCCGCACGCTCACATCTCACAATTCTCTCACTAAACCTATTTGTCTCAAAATATCTAAAAGATATATACTCCAATAACCCAAGGAAAATACTTCAAAAACGTTAATAATGTGTCCGCTGACACCAGTGCTGGGGGTTAATAATGCCTCCGCTGACACAGAGCTGGGGGTTAATAATACGTTCGCTGACACCAGTACTGTTTTTGAAGTTTGAAAGTTTGCATGCGGCCCCCCATGGGATATGAAAACTTGTCTTGCGGCCCTCAGGTAATTTGAGTTTGAGACCCCTGCTTTATATTCTTCTGACACTGAACTGGATACATCCAGAGCAGAGGAGTTCTTTTCCCACATTTCCCTTCCCCCATTATCCACAACACAGTTAGAGCTACTAGAGAAACCTGGAAACCTGTATCGGTTGAAGAGGTGACTAGTGCCATCGAAACACTAAAAAATAAAAGACCTGGCCCTGATGGATTTTACGCACTATATTATTGTACATATATTGAAACATTATCACCCACCTTAAAGTGGTTGTAAACCCTTTACAACCACTTTATGCTACAGGTAAGCCTATATTAAGTCTTACCTGTAGCTACCAAGGATATCTCTATGTCATCGGCACATGCGCACTGGGGAAAACTGAAGCAATGGCACCTATGTGTCGTTGCTTCAGTCCGTGTGCCGTTACTGGCGGCATCTGCAGGAGAGACGTCATTGTGTCTCCAGCCAATCACAGCGCCGGAGCCGCGATACCCGGAAGTCACCCTGGAAGAGATGTTGCTGGCCGGAGGGGGAAACGAGGACTGCTGCGGGGCTTCGATCTAAGGCAATACATAATGAGCTAGTATTCTATGCATAATAGCTTATTATGCTTTTCTCTTGCAGGATTTTTGTTTTTCTTTTATACTTTGGATAGAAGAAGATCCTGGACTGCCGCACTCCTTAAAACGATGTCTTTATTGTACAAATAAAATCCAATCCAAAATCCAATCAAATCAACTGAGTAAGCATCACCTTTTTTCCTGTTGTCCACTACGTTTTGACTGCATTACTTTGGTAGTTTTTTGGATTTTATTTGTACAATAAAGACATTGTTTTAAGGAGTGCGGCAGTCCAGGATCTTCTTCTTTCCAATGTACCTGTGCATAGTCGGCACCCTTTTGGTTTAGTGGGACAGAAGCAAAGCCAAGGAATCAACAGTTTTTAGAGCGGTATTATCTCTCACTTCAACTCTATACCATCAGGTCACTCATTTAGACAGGAAACATGAACAGCAATTATTTGTATGCTTCCCAAACCAAGCTCAGGACGACAGTTCGAGCAAATGCTATCGTCCATCTCTTTACTAAATGTAGATATTAAAATATTACCCAAAATTCTTGCTACTAGACTTAATACATTCATTGGTAAAATTATACATAAAGACCAAGCAGGATTTATTCCTATCAGACAAGCAAGTGATAATAATAGACGAGTCACCCTTCTCTCACATGCTGCAAAATTACGCCATATCCCAGCCTGTTTCCTCTCATTAGATATAAAAAAGGCATTTGATTCCATGCACTATACTCTTAGTAAATAGGGATTCTTCCCCCATTTCTTACAATAAGTTTTAGCACTTTACTGCAAACCTAAAGCGTACATTAAACACACTGAAACATTCAACATAGAGAGGGGCACACGTCAAGGATTCCCGCTCTGACCTTTATTATTTGCTTTGCTTTTTGAGCCTTTAGCACAAAGAATAAGAATGGAACCTTCTACAACAGGCATAGAGATGGGAGGTTGTCAACACAAAATATGTTTATTTGTAGGTGACATCCTTCTATTTTTATCTTCACCTCAAATTTTAGCTCCTAACCTTATGAATATACTAAAAAACTACTCGATCATCTTATGCCTTGCGGTTAATACTCAAAAATTTACAGCACTGAACATCTCGTTAACCACTGCAGAAAAATGTATTGTACAAGAATTATTACCCTTTAAATGGGCTACACATAGCATTCCTTATCTGGGTATCCAGCTCACTACTAGCCATTTGGATTTATTTATGCCAACTATCCTTTTTTACTAAAACAAACTACAAACTTGCTTTTATAATGGTCATCTATACCAACTTCGTGGGTTGGGAAAATAAAGATAATAAAATGGCCATACTTTCTAAATTCTTGTACCTTTTCAGAGTTCTTCCAATACACATCCCCGGCCTATTTCCATAGAATACAACAAAAATGTATAAAATGTTCTTGGGGGAAACTCAAATCACGAATATCTTGAAAAAAATAGGATTTTTGTACTCACCGTAAAATCCATTTCTCTGAGTTCATGGACACAGCAGCATTGACCTTAGGGTTATATCACCTTCCTTCCAGGAGAGACTAGGCAGAAAAACAGCAGTTCAAGCGTTAAAAACACTTCTGCAGTACAGCTCCTCCCAGGGGGTGTGGCTCCCCGGGTATATAACCCCGACTCTCACTGAACAGCTTCAGTTCGTAACAAGCATAACAAACCAAAGGAGGGGTGGGTGCTGTGTCCGTCCATGAACTCAGAGAAATGGATTTTACGGTGAGTACAAAAATCCTATTTTCTCTTCCATTCATGAACCGACACAGCAGCATTGACCTTAGGGACGTCCCCAAGCAGTGTCAAAATTTCGAGGGGTGGGGAAACCACACAGCAAACCAGGGTTCACCCCAAACAAAAAAACAACCAGAGTTTCTCAACGGAGGAACTCCAACCTTAAACTGCCGCTTGTAAAACCTTGCGGCCAAAGGAGGCATCTGAAGATGCACTCACATCCACCTTGTAAAACTTAGAGAAGGTGTGGATGGACGACAAGGTTGCCGCCTTACACACCTGTAAAACAGAGGCTTGATGACGGAAAGCCCAAGAGGCACCAATCGCCCTGGTCGAATGCGCCGAAACCTGAAAGGGAGGTGCCCGCCCCTTTAGGGCATAGGCCTAAAGGACGACCTGTCTGATCCACCTAGAAATGGTGGCCGACAAGACCGCCAGACCCTTCTTAGGACCAGTCACCGACACAAACAGTGAGTCAGATCTCTGGAACGGAGCCGTAGCAGACAAGTACACCGACAGGGCCCGAACCACATCCAAGGAATGCAAAGCGGCCTCCTCCTGATTCTTTGGCTTTGGAAGAAATTACGGCTATGGCCGCAGCACCACCTTATCCTTGTGGATGACCAAGTAGGGGGCCTTGCAGGACAAGGCCGCCAGCTCAGACACCCGTCTGACAGAGGTAATTGCCACCAGAAAAAACACCTTCTGAGACAAAGTCAACAGAGGAATCTTTCGAATGTCCTCAAACGGAGCGTCTTGAAGCGACGAGAGGACCAAATTCAAGTACCATGGAGGCAGTGGAGGACGCACAGGAGGGGCCACATGCCGAACCCCCTGTACAAACGTATGCACTAGAGAGTGCGCCGCCAAGGGTCGCTGAAAGTAAACAGCTAGAGCCGAGATCTGACTCTTAACCGTATTTAAGGCGAGAGCCTGATTCACTGCACGCTATAAAAAAAAGTAAAATCCGGGACAGCACGTATGTACGGGGTGCCATCTCATCTCTTCACACAGAGATGTAGGACTTCCACGCCGTTAAAGCCAGTGACTGTAAAGCAGGGTGAAAGATCGGTCCCTGTGACAGGAGATCTTCTCTCAGGGGTAGACGCCAAAGGACGTCTGCCACCAGAAGCACCAGGTCCGCGTACCAGGGACCATCAGGATAGGAATAGGTAGGAATTCCCTGCGTAGCAGGCGAGGAAGAAGTTTCAGATGAGGGAAGGCAATTAAAAAGGAATTGAACAAGAAGGGTTGAGGGGAGACCTCTTCCCAACTTTAGGGATCTTTATGTGAGGTATCAATCTTAGTAATAAGGTAGGCACACCAAAACACGTATGTTGATTATCAAAATTAGAAAATTTAATTTACATAAAAACAAATTTATATATACAAATAGAACAAGGTGAATAGACGACCACAATATTTACAAAAAAGGCACAAACGAGGTTTGGTACGCTATTGCCAACTAGTTTCGCATTTATATGCTTCTTCAGGGCTTTGCACCTTGGTCTCTTCTGAAAGATAGTCGTCTGTATGTAATAATAAATGCCATTAGGTCAGAACAGCAAATATAACAAATTTGTATAGAATTATTCATACAAAGTATCAACATTTCACCAACAGTTAATACTAAATGATAAGTAGACATCATGCAATATAAATAAAAATGTGTGCTTACCAATCCTGTTTGTGAGTTAATGTGACTAGACAAAAAGTCGCGCCGCCAATGAGGGAAGGCGTAAATTAGGCGATAGTGACCCCATAGTGCCACTAGCGCGTCTGACGCGTCCACCCACGGATCTCTTGACCTTGCCACGAACTGTGACACCTTTTCGATTGAGACGGGACGCCAGGATGTCCACGTCCAGAGTGCCCCATTTTCGACTCTGAAATACCTCCGGATGCAGCGACCACTCTCCTTGGTCTAGTGTTTGGCGACTTAGGTAGTCAGCCTGCCAATTCTGCACCCCGGGAATGTACACGACCGACAAAGCCGGAACGGACTGTTTGGCCCACTGAAGGATGTGCGCTACCTCCTTCGCAGCAGCCGAGCTCCATGTGCCTCCCTGATGATTGATGTACGCCATGGCCGTGGCCTTGTTGAACTGGATCCTGACCGGACGGGACTACTTGGTGAGGCACAACTTGATTGCATGAAGCTCCAGTACATTGATTGGAAGGTGCGGCGACTCCAGAGTCCAGCGCCCCTGGGCTGACTGGGTACCCCAGACAACCCCCAGTCCACAGTCCAATGGCATGGCAGAAACAACTTCCCGGTCCGAAGCACCGGAGACGTCAGCCACCACACCAAGGAGGACCTGACCAGCCGACTCACTCGAATCTGGTAATCCAGCAACGAAGGAAGCTTGTCCCAACGTGACAGAATATCCCTCTGTAGCACCCTGGTGTGGAATTGGGCATACAGGACTGCCTCGAAAGAGGCCACCATCAGACCCAGAACCCTCATGCAGAA
Source organism: Rana kukunoris (assembly GCA_029574335.1). Classification (NCBI taxonomy): domain Eukaryota; kingdom Metazoa; phylum Chordata; class Amphibia; order Anura; family Ranidae; genus Rana; species Rana kukunoris. The sequence continues at coordinate 79,776,966 of CM056060.1, forward strand.
CCGGAGTGACGACCACTTCTGAGTCGTCAACCGCAGCACCGCAGACTGTAGTGTCTGAAGTTTTTCCCTCGGGAGGAAAACTCTTGCCTCTGAGGAATCCAGGATTAGTGCCAGGTATTCCACCCGCTGAGATGGATCTGGCAGGTGATGGACACGTCCTCTTCTACTTCTGAGCTTGAGGAAGCTCTCAGGAGAAGGTTGTCTAGGTATCCCACGATATCGACCCCGCGCTCTCAGCAAGGCTAGGATCGGAGCGAGCACCTTGGTGAAAACCCGTGGTGGCGAGGCCAGGCCGAACGGGAGTGCCACAAATTGAAAGTGGCCCCCTTCCGATCGCAAAGCGCAGAAATCTCTGGTGCTTTGCACATATGGGGACATGCAGGTACGCATCCATGATGTCCAGGGAGGCCATAAAATCCCCCCGATGGAGCGCTGCCACCACTGAGCAAATCGACTCCATTCTGAATTTTTGCACTTTGACAAAACAATTGAGGGCCTTGAGGTCCAAAATTGGACGAACCCCGTCCTTCTTGGGGACTACAAAGAGATTGGAGTAAAACCCCTGAAACCGTTCCCCCGAAGGAACCGGTACAATCACTCCCCTGACCAGTAGATCTTGGACAGCCCCTGACAGAGCCTTCCGGCGAACAGGAGGCCGCTGGAAGTTGGAAGGAAAAACGCTGTTTGGCGGACAAGAGAGAAACTCTATCTTGTACCCCAAGGAAACTACCTCGCAAACCCAACGGTCGGCTAGAAGAGAATTCCACCGAGCCACGAATTTGCGAAGTCGGCCCCCCCACTCGAGACACAGGCGGAGGCAGACCTTCATGCGGAAGCAGGGTTGCGGTACCAGGTGCACTTTTGCCCTGTAGCGGGTGCCTTAGTATCTTGAGAATTTTTTCCTGCCGCACTTGGCGGACGAAAAAAAACCCTTGGGGGCAGTAAAGGAGGGCCCTTGCTTACGACTCCTTACCCTTCCCAGATTGTGGGAGCAGTGTGCTCTTACCACCTGTGGCATTCTTTATGATGTCATCCAGGGACGCCCCAAAAAGCTGTTCACCCTTAAAGGGCAAATCTACCAAAGCCTTTTTTGAAGACTGGTCCGCAGACCAACACTTCAGCCACAGCAGACGTCGCAGTACCACCGCGTAGACAGAGGCCCTAGAAAGCAAGGGGAGCGTATCTAGGGCCCACTCACAGACAAACTTTAGACCCTGTCCCAACTAGTCGGACAGGTCCAGACTGGTCTCAGAAGCATTCTCTTGCAGCAAGACCTTTGCCGGTTCGGTGAGTGTCTGCGACACCAGAACCCCGGCCAAAACCGGTCTCACAGCCGAACCCACTACTGTGAACATGGAGCGGGCCTCAGCCCTCCTATCTGCGGGGTCCATAAATGCGGGAGCCCTTTCCACAGGCAACGTGGTGGCCTTACTCAGCCTGGACACCGGAGGGTCCACTGAGGAAGGAGAGACGCACTTTTTTAAAAAGTCCTTCTCAAAGGCATAACGGACCGCAAAGCATTTTGGAACAGCAAAAGCTTTTTGCGGTGTATCCCATTCCTTGTACAGCAGTTTGTCCAGATACGGAACACATGGAAACACTCTTGCGGCATGGGGTGGCTTGCGGATCCTAAAAGGGACCGGCATATGCAAGTTTTTGAGTATCCGGCACCACAGTAATAAAGGCTCCAAAAAAAGGCTTTATCATGCGTTGGCTCTGAAACAGAGTCATCCTCACCGTCCGCGTGGGCCAAGCCTGCATCATCTGACATGACAGAACCAGAGGCAATAGCACGGTCTGGATCCACATCAGAGCTATCCCCAGAAGCTGGCGCAGGTAGGGGTTCGCTTTTTACCCCCTTCTGGCCACTAGTTGCTTCAATCCTGGGGAGAAACGCCTCCAGGACTGCCGTCATAGCCTCCACAGAGACCGCAGGGGCACTAAGGGTTAACTCCGGCAAGATTGGTGTGGAAGCCTCTGGTTCAGACTCCACGTGGACCCACACTTATGCCACCCTAGCACTGCAAGGCAGACACCCACCGGCCGTCCTCTAGGCTGCAAATACCCCCAGGGAACTCACCACTCGACCCAGGGGAACTCACCACCCGACCCAGTTGTACAGTGCCTGTGTGTTTTTAGCCCGACAGCATCGCGCTGATTCTCGGAGACAGGCTGCCGACATCTCGCACTCGCTGGAATAGTAAAAGCACATTCTAGCGAGCGCGTCATAGAAGCGACGGGGATTCGACGTGGATTCCCGCCAATTCTACGCGTGGGCGGCGTTTGTTATGAATCCTTAAGGGGAAGTCCCCGCCGGATTTTAAATAAAAATCCAGCATGGGTCCCCCCTCAGGAGTATACTGGGCCCTTAGGTCTGTTATGGGTTGTAAGGAGACCCCCCCCTACGCTGAAAAAACGGCGTGGGGGTCCCCCCACAATCCATACCAGACCCGTATCCAAAGCACGCCAGCCGGCCGGTCAGAAGGGTTGTGGGGGCGAGCGAGCGCCCCCCCCCCTCCTGAGCCATACCGGGCAGCATGCCCTCAACATGGGGGGGTCAGGTGCTCTGGGGCAGGGGGGCGCACTGCAGCCCCCCCACCCCAGAGCACCCTGTCCCCGTGTTGATGAGGACAGGGCCCCTTCCCGACAACCCTGGCCGTTGGTTGTCGGGGTATGCGGGCGGGAGGCTTATCGGAATCTGGGAGCCCCCTTCAATAAGGGGGCCCCCCAGATACCAGCCCCCCACCCTAAGTGAATGAGTATGGGGTACATCATACCCCTACCCATTCACCTGCAAGAAAAGTGTAAACACAAATAAACCACACAGGGTATTAAAATATTTTATTAGTTGGGGGGGGGGGGTTGTGTATGGTCGCTTTTATAAAAGCGCCCCCCTCCGGCGGGCTTCTTCCGACATCTTCGGCGGGGGGTGGGTCTTCTCCGCTCTCCGGGGGGTCTTGATTCGGCGCTCTCCGGTGCCTTCTTTCTCTGGCCGCCGCTTCTGTCACGTCTTCTTCTTTTCTCCTCTTCTCCAGATGTTGATGCGACGCTTCCTCCTGCTGTTATGCCAGGCACGCGGCTCCCAGCAACTTATATAGGCCTATCCTGTGACGTCGCAGTCCCATCATGCTCCGGTAGCGCCGAATCAAAAGCGGAGAGCGGGAGAAGACCCCGGAGAGCGGAGAAGACCCCCCGGAAGAAGCCCGCCGGAGGGGGGCGCTTTTATAAAAGAGACCATACACACCCCCCCCCCCGGCGGCCAACTAATAAAATATTTCAATACCCTGTGTGGTTTATTTGTGTTTACACTTTTCTTGCAGGTGAATGGGTAGGGGTACGATGTACCCCATACTCATTCACTTAGGGTGGGGGGCTGCTATCTGGGGGCCCCCTTATTAAAGAGGGCTCCCAGATTCCAACAAGCCTCCCGCCCGCATACCCCGACAACCAACAGCCAGGGTTGTCGGGAAGGGGCCCTGTCCTCATCAACATGGGGACAGGGTGCTCTAGGGTGGGGGGGCCGCAGTGCATCTGACCCCCCCCCCATGTTGAGGGCATGCTGCCCGGTATGGCTCAGAAGGGGGGGGGGGTGGGCACTCGCTCGCCCCTACTCCCCTCCTGACCGGCCGGCTGGCGTGCTTTGGATACGGGTCTGGTATGGATTGTGGGGGACCCCCACGCCGTTTTTTTGGCGTGGGGGGGGTCTCCTTACAACCCATAACAGACCTAAGGGCCCGGTATACTCCTGAGGGTGGGACCAATGCCGGATTTTTATTTAAAATCCGGCGGGGACTTCCCCTTCAGGATTCATAACAAACGCTGCTCACGTGTAGAATTGGCGGGAATCCACGTCGGATCCCCGTCGCTTCTATGACGGCTTTGTCTCCATCGTGGCAAGCCAGCTCGGCGCTGGCTCCCGCGATGGGGCTCGCAGGTGGTCAATCTCGCCGAGAAAGGGAGCGAGATTGACACAATATCGCAGTCACTTACTGTAGCTGTGGTAGAAGCGCTGATAAGTGCTGAGAAGGCTGGCTGTGCTGTCCCTCAGAAAGCGATTTGCAGGCTTTTGCTGCAGTATGTCAGGCACAAGAGGCCAAGACCATTTCCAAAATGGCCGCCGTATGTCAGAAAACAGCATGCGGGCTACAGGAAAATGGCCGCCGACCTATAAAAGCCGCGACCACGGCAAAACGGCGGCCACACACGTGAGTGTAAAGCATAATGACACAGCAGAAACAAACAGCCCAGTCACACAGCAGCACTCCCCACACCAAACCAACTGCTCCCCACAGAACAAAGACCCCGGCAGTGACAGAACCCCAGGAGGGCCCCCCCGTAACAGCCGCCACCCAGTAAGGGAAAGGAGGGAGAGGAAGGGAGAGAAAAGCAGGGCGTACCCTCAGTCGACTTCCCCAAGAAAGCCCCAGCCATACCACCTTGCCGAGGCAAGGAGCCTACTCACCCGTCCTGCGACCATCGGCTGGAGGCATTCCTGACTGACCCAATGTCCGCAAACGGCATGGCAGTCGGCCAGACACACTATGACAAGGCCATAGAGACCAGTCATATGTGTGCCCTAGAACATGTAGTTCCCCCGGCCACCCCTGGAGCAACGGGGCATGTCCGGATTTAGGACTCGGGTAATCTCGGCGAAATGCGGCGCCTGCGCACAGACCTAGGAGCTGACTGCGCAGGCGCCGTATTTCTCCGAGTCCTACGGCTATGGCGCGTCACGCCCTCCGTAAAAAGCCGGAATAGGACTCGGAGAAATATGGCGCCGCATTGCGCCGAGAATACCCGAGTCCTAAATCGGGTATTTTCGTAAGATGTGACGGGCTGTATAGGCGTCATCCACCGTGGGGGAAAGAAATTAAAATTGAGGATTACACAGTAAGTGGGGCATTTAAAAAAAAAAAAAAGCATACTGGCGCTGACGCCAGTATGCTGGATCACATGATAAATACTATATTTAGGGTGAACCTCTGCTTTAAGAATCTTTAAGAAGTGAAACAATTAAGACATCTACAGCCCTAGGGGGCAAGCCCAAAGCTCATTTGAAGATACAGACCTGGACAAAATCTAAAACTGTGTCAGTTATAGACAGTTAGAGCCTCCAAGCTCTAAACCAGTGTTTTCAACTCCAGTCCTCAGTCCTTTCACTGCCTTAGTAATCACCACAGCCATTTCATCTGAGGGAAATCCTGAAAACTTGACCTGTTGGTGTGCCTTGAGGACTGGAGTTGAAAAACACTGCTCTAAACGACAACATCTGTTGTACATATATAACTATGTATACATATAGAAATTGTAGACACACCAATTGACCAAACATTTCATTATTTTTAAAGCCGCTCAACTAGCACAATCCAAAAAATGTCACTCCAAAACTGAGATTCCCCTGTGGGTTACCATCAAAGCAATAGATTGCGACCCTCTCTCCATAAACAATATTTTATGGTTATGTCCCATAAATCGTAAAACTTAAAAAAAAAAAAATCAATCACTAAACATTCTCTAGCCATCTGGGATAGACTCAAAATCTCTTATGGTCTGCAATCCAAACATAATCCACTTCTATTACAGCTCTCTGTACAGCATTGACTTATCCCAGATCTTTTTGGGCTTGGTGCAAAGCAGGTTTAAAATATTTACATCACATGATCCTAAATACAACAGTCTGTCCCTTCCCAGACTTATAGGGGTTGTAACGGTTAATTTTTTATTTTCTAAATAGGTTCCTTTAAGCTATTGCATTTTACTTTGATTTCCCTTCTTAAAAATAGTTTTTTTTTTCTCACTTCCTGTTTCTCCTCAGTAAGCTTTCCACCATCATCCGAGCGGTGGAAAGTAATTTAGAACAGCTTACTGAACACCTTACTGAGGAGGAACAGGAAGTGAGAAATTCAGACAAAGAAAAGAAAGAAAAAAAAATTAGAAGGGAAATGGAAGGAAAAGGTAAGTGAACCAACAATGCACTAGCTTAAAAGGAACCTATTCAGAAAATAAAAAAACAAACATTTACAACCCCTTTGAGCAAGTCCTTTGGGTTCCCCCAATCAGAAATATTTTGCTACCTTCAAATTAAGAACTTTTTTTATTCCTTTCCTAAGCATTGACTAGATAATTTTATTACGTTTGAAAATATATGCATGAAAGACCCTCATGCCAGATGTATATTAACTATATACTCCACATTGCTTGTTAAATCAGATGTTAAGATTACCATCTTATGTGGTGAAATGGGAAAAACATCTGGATAAAACAGAATGGTCTGCAATCTGGTCCAATGTCAAATCATTTTCTCCTAATGTGATAGATATTGAAACCACCTACAAGGTACTCTCACGCTGGTATTTGGTTCCTACTACAATAGCTAAATTTCAGCCTGATTAGGTCTCTGCTTTCACGGCTGTTCAGAACAAGGAACATACATGCGGTGGCATTGTTCTATTATAAAAAAAAAAAAAAAAAAAAAAAGTTTTTTATTTTTTTATCTCGCTTCAGAAATAATAATACCAGATCTAGAAATTGCCCTTTTAACCACTTCTATACAAGGCATTTTCACCCCCTTCCTGCCCAGACCAATTTTTAGTTTTCAGCGCTGTCGCACTTTGAATGACAATTGCGTGGTCATGCAACGTGGCTTCCAAACAAAATTGATGCCCCCCACAAATAAAGCTTTCTTTTGGTGGTATTTGATCACCTCTGCATTTTTTTTTTTTTGCGCTATAAACACAATATCTTACTTTTTGATTTAATAAATATCAATAAAAAAAAAAAAAGGAATGTTTTCCTCAGTTTAGACCGATACGTATTCTTCTACATATTTTTGGTAAAGAAAAAAAGAAAAACAAAGCGTATTTGATCGGTTTGCGCAAAAGTTTTAGCATCTACAAAATAGGGAATAGAATTAACACATTTTTGTTTATTTTTATTTTTTTACTAGTAATGGCGGCAATCTGCGATTTTTATTGTGACCGTGACATTGAGGCGGACATATCGGACACTTGACACATTTTTGGGACCATTCAACTTTAAACAGCGATTAGTGCTAGAAAACTGCACTGATTAATGTGTATATATGCCTGGCAGGGAAGGGGTTAACACTAGGGGGCAGGGAAGGGGTTAACACTAGGGGGCGAGGAAGGGGTTAATATGTTCCCTAAAGTGTGTTCTAACTGTAGGGGGAGGGGGACTCACAAGGGGAGGAGACCGATCTGTGTTCCTTTGTACTGGGAACACACATCAGTCTCCTCACCACTGACAGGACATGGATCTGTGTGTTTACACACACAGATCCATGGTCCTGCCGTGATTGCGGGCAATCGCAGGTGCCCGGTGGACATCGTGGCCGCCGGGCATGCGCACCGGGTCCTGAGCAATGCAGCGGGGGTGCGCGCACGCCCCCTAGCCGCCCGGGAATGCGAGGACGTCATATGAGGTTCCCGCTGACGTCATTTTACAATGACTCGGTAGGGAAAGTATCAAATATAAAACCTGTTTCCATGACTCGTAAACAATTCAAGCTATTCATACAACTTATGACGGCCGTGAAACAGACAATAACTAAAGCATGGAAAACTTCCTTACTAAACATAGCAGAAACCAAGCACAGAATGAATCGGTCATTGTTGCATGCAAAAATAGAAGCCCTAGAGAAAGAAAATCTTAAAGGATATGAAGGTCTATGGAAACCATGGATCACACATTGTTTACCTATAAAACTTTGACTGCCAAGAATAGATTATGCCTCCGGAACACCCCCATGTCCTCTGCCCCCCACCCCCACCTTTCCTTGCCCTTATTTTCTTTTTTTCTTCTCTTCCTTATTTCTCTCTTATTATCATTTCATAAGATACCCAACAGCAACAGGTGATATGAAATATATTTAAAATATCACACTCAGTAGTTTGATACATACACTTTATTCAAATGTTTACAGTGGAGTTACACCCAAAAGTGGAACTTCCGTTTGAAGGACTCCTCGCCCCCTGACATGCCACATTGGACCGTGGGGCAGGTAAGCGTCCATTAATTAAAAGTCAGCAGCTAAACTTTTTCGAGCTGCTGACTTTTAAAAACGGGTGAAACTCCACTTTATCACAGCTCAGACACAAGTAGACCCAATCTTCTTTCATTCAGCCCTGGTTCACACTGGTGCGTTATGATTTACGATTTGGAATGTCAAATCGAATGTCAAAACGGCGGTATTTGCCGCAAATTGCCGGAAATGGCACCTTCCTAGTCGGTGCGACGCCGCATTTGCGGAGCTGCACCGATTTCAAAAAGTAGTCTCTGTACTACTTTTTGCGATTTCCGCCCGCGATTTACATTGACATCTGTGCAGAAACATGCACAGATGTCTCTTAAATCGCGGCCGAAATCAGGACTGCCAGCGGGAGTGAAATCGTTCAGCTGAACTCGCACGGCTTCACTCCCGCAGCCCAGTGTGAACCTGGGCTAACTGATAATGGTTCTCTAAATATTAATGTAAGCCAATATTGAAACAGTCTGAAAACTTTGATAAATAGGGAACTTTTCTAACATTAATTTTACCATCTGTGTGTTATATTAATACAATGCCGAAACCTGTTTCTTTATTTTACATCTAACTACTAAAATACCTTTAATTTATACATTATACTTGTTACCATATGTTGATCTTTCAATAATAACCTTTGAACGAGAAAGTTCCGTCCCACCAACCTTCAAGCTCCAGGCCCCAAACCAAAACTTGCAACACAGCTTTCTCCTCCCACAATGAAAACCGAGCCCCCCCCCCGATTTCTAATAAAAACTGATAAAAACACTGCACAATGGCACACCAGCAGCTGGGTTTCAACATGGCCGCTGGTATGCACTGTGGAGTGTATAATGTAGATGCACCAATTACAGGGCAAACTGTTTATTTTTTATTTATTTTTTTCCACGATCTGAAACACTGTGGTGAAAAAAAAAAAAGAGAAAAAAAGTAGTGCACTGACCTACTTTTATTCAGCGCTCACCTCTACAACCCAGTGGTGTGAACAGAACAAATAGAACACAGGGCAATATGCCTAGTCCGTGTTTTGAAACTGCTGGACAAGTCTGCCCAGTGCACCCCAACGCACTCGCAGGCAGTTTACACTGACATCTGCGAACCGATGCAGGTGTCAATGTAAAGTAATAACACCCCCAAATTGGTTTGCAGATCGCAGTGTGAATTGTGAACGGATTTTGTTGTTGGGAAAATTTGAGAACCAGCTCTTAAATTTTTGTTGTCGGAAATTCAGACAGAAAAATGTCCGATGGGGCCTACACACGGTCAGAATTTCCGGACTGTGTGTACGCGGCATAAGAATGTCCTGCCTGCCAGTTGACTCCTATTCAATAAAATGCATGCCTGCCTACAACCTTGCATTTTTGCCAAGAGGAATTGAAAATGACACTATTCCAGGTTTAAGATTCTGGAAAAAGCATTTCTGAGGATGACTGAGGAGTAGAAAGTAACAAGTCCTTAAAAGAATACAATCACTTTGGCATGAAAAAGCAGGCTGCATTATCAAAGTGCTAACATGCTAGACAAGTTCATAGAATTAAAGCAGACCTTCATTCTTTTTTTTTTCCATCAATCAGTTTTTATTGAGTTTATCGTAATCATTGAAAGACAATGTGTACATTGTACATTGTTTACAGAAATCCGTTGACATTTCAAAATACAAATATCAGGCTAAAATATAATTTAACAGGAAAATCTAGATTGCAAATCATATGTTAATACATATATTGTAATAAATACATTCACAGGAGTCACCAATAACATACCCCCAGGAACCCAACTGGGATCTCTTTACCTTCCCGGAGGTATGTCACAGGCGACAAACAACATGTATGAGAGCTCACACGGCTGACATTGCCTTCATATCATGACACTATGAACTAAGAACAAACAAAGTCAAAGAAACTTCACAGCTCCATTCCATTTTTCCCAAAGTGACCAAGTGTTTTTTCCCCTAATCCAATATCCGCCACTAGACGCCATAGTCATTTCATATCCATAACGAAGGTTTGTCAAGTGTGTTTTCTATGGAGGGAATTTTATCTGACTTCCACAGTCTAGCTGCTAATAATATATGTGTAGTCACATGCCTGGCAATAGGGGGTACTGAATCTATAGAGAGATTGAGGACCGCTAGGTCAGGTGTGGGGGCAATGTGTTGGTTCGAGATAGAATTTGGAAGATAGTCCTCCAATAAGGTGTGAGAGAAATGTGAAATAAATCACCTTTGGCTGAATTACATCTCCAACACATGTCATTGACATTGAGACCGAATGAGGCCAGTTTCGCTGGAGTCAAGTACCATCTGAGGGACAGTTTTTGAGTAAGTTCCCATGTTGCAGAGCATTTGGTAGCCTTATAAATAGACTGCAATGCTTGTTGCCACTGGTGGTTTGTGTAAGTTCGGCCCAAATCGTTTTCGTTTGTGGGGGGATAGACCTTCATTCTTTTTGTAAACGTACTCCTCTTAGCATTTCCTCCCTTTTTGTAATAATAATTAAATGATAAAAGTTACATTTTCTATCGCCAAACATCTTTTTTTTTTTTTCAAAGTAGGTCCTGTCTACTGCCTTAATCGCTCACTTGTAGGAAGCTCTCCTCTGGTTGACTCCTGGAATATTGTCACAAATCCCAGGAGCTTGTTTCCGCCGAAGGACAGGCTGAAACAAGCACTGTACATGTTCTATATGTAGCGGATGGTTGCTACTAGTTACTAACATCCACCATATCACACTGCTGCCAGACCTCCATACATCACTCTCAGAGACAATGAACAGTCATTTGCTTTGTTTCGTTTTTGTTTATTTGGGGGATAGAACTTGGTTGGGGAAAGGGATATGGGATGCACATAGAACAGATCACTTTGCCATCATATTTAACCACTTGACCACTGGGCACTTAAACCCCCTTCCTAACCAGACCAATTTCCAGCTTTCGGTGCTCTCACAATTTGAATGACAATTACTCAGTCATACAACATTGTACCCATTTGAAATTTTTGTCCTTTTTTTCACACAAACAGAGCTTTCTTTTGGTGGTATTTGATCACTTCTGGGTTTTTTATTTGTTGCGCTATAAAAGAAAAACGACTGAAAATTCTGTAAAAAAAATAAATAAATAAATCTTGTTTCTGTCATATTAGCAGGTTATTTCTCACACACAGCATATGCATACCACAAATTACACCCCAAAACACGTTCTGCCATTCCTCCAGAGTATGGCGATACCGCATGTGTGAGACTTTTACACAGCGTGGCCACATACAGAGGCCCAACATGCAGGGAATGCCACCAGGCGTTCTGGAACACCCAGACCAATTCTGACATTTCTCTCCTACATGGAAAAATCATCATTTATTTGCTAGAAAATTACATAGAACCCCAAAACATTATAAATGCTTTTTTAGCAAAGAGAATACAATGGCGGCTGTTACAACTTTTTATCTCGCATGGTATTTTCATAGAAATTTTTTGAACGCGTGTTTTAAAAAAAAAAAAAACAGTGTTGTGTTTTGTGCTAAAAAAAAAAAAAAAAAAAACAGTAAAGTTAGCCCAATTTTTTTTCATAATGTGAAATATGAAGTTACGCCGAGTAAATAGATACCCAACATGTCACACTTCAAAATTGCGCACAATGATGGAATGGCGCCAAACTTCGCTACTTAAAAATCCCCATAGGCGACGCTTTATAAATTTTATTGGTTACATGTTTTTAGTTACAGAGGAGGTCTAGGGCCAAAATGATTGCTCTCGCTCTAACGTTCGCAGAGATACCTCATATGTGTAGCCTGAACACCGTTTTCATATGTGGGCGGGACTTACGTATGCGTTCGCTTCTGCATGCGAGCACACGGGGACAGGGGTGCTTTAAAAAAAATGGGTATTGCAGAGTATTTGGGTATTGCAAAGTATCGTGCAGGGTATTGGGGTATTGCAGAGTATTGGGGTATTGCAGAGTATTGCGCAGGGTATTGCCAAGTATCGTGCAGGGTATTGGAGAGTATTGGGGTATTGCAGAGTATCGCGCAGTGTATTGGGGTACTGCAGGGTATTGGGGTACTGCAGGGTATTGGGGTACTGCAGGGTATCGCGCAGGGTATTGGGGTATTGCGCAGGGTATTGCACAGTATTGGGGTACTGCAGGGTACTGGGGTATTGCAGAGTATTGGGGTACTGCAGAGTACTGGGGTATTGCAGAGTATTGGGGTACTGCAAGGTACTGGGATACTGCAGGGTACTGGGGTATTGCAGAGTATTGGCGTACTGCAGGGTACTGGGGTATTGCAGGGTACTGCAGGGTACTGGGGTATTGCAGGGTACTGGGGGATTGCAGAGTATTGGGGGATTGCAGAGTATTGGGGGATTGCAGGGTACTAGGGATTGCAGAGCTGGGATGGATGGTTGCTGACACCCCGCTCCCCCCCCTCTCCTCGCACACTGTACCAAACGGTACAGAGAGGAGATGCAGGAGAGGGAGGAACCGGCGTCATCAAATAACGCCAGTTTGTTTACAAGTGATCGCGCCGTCATTTGACGGCGCGATCACGTGGTAAACGGCCGATATTAGCGGCAATTTACTGTGATCCGCTGGGTCTTCTAGACCCAGCGAGCACGGACACTTCCGCGAGCGCGTCCCAGGGGACGCGCAATCGTGGAAGTGAAGGACGACGTCCCAGGGACGTCGTCCCAAAATTACTCCGCCGCGCTGTAGCAGTATTTTTGCTATAGCGCGGTGGGAAAGAGGTTAAAGAATTGGTTAAATGAATTGAGCTTTTTAAGAACTGATAGACTAATATTCAGGTCTCATGCACACTGGATGTTTCACGCTTTTACAGGTGCTGTTTTTGGCTGTAGACATTTTTTTCTACAGTAATTAAACTCTCCATCATGTTATCCTATGTGTTCATGCACACAAACTGGTATCAGCAGTTTTGGGCAGTGGCATTTTTGAGTAGTAAACATGCTCCAACGCTGATAAACGTCGATTAACGCCAATAAAACGCTCAAAAACGCTGCTCACCAGCGTTTAACATTTTTGATCCATTAAAAAAAAAAAAACCCTAATAAACTAAAAAAAACTTTCAAAAAAGTTGAAAAACTCACTCCAAAGCTACTGGCATTTTTAGAATGTTATTTTAATGTCCAGTGTGCATGAGGCCTCACAGTCACGTCCCCTGCATAACCTCCTGCAGACCGCTACTCCTCCTCTGCATCAACTCCGTCCCTCCTGCACAAAACTTTACTGTGAACTATTAGGCCCCTGTCACACAGACAAATAGAATGGTGCTTTTAGCTGTGGATTCTCAAGTTATCTACTGCAGCTAAAAGCACACAATGGCCCCATTCACACACTGCATTGAGCTGCGGTTTGGTTACATGCGGTTTGGTGTAGCTAGAAAAAATAAAATTGACTGCGTCCAGGAACGATTTGGCGCAGCTATCTGCACATAAACGCAGGTAATCGTAGTGCACTGTGTCAACTGCGGTTGATATGAATCATGAGGGAAAATTTTAACCACTTAAGGACCACCTCCTGCACATATATGTCGGCAGAATGGCACGGCAGGGCACATGCACGTACAGGTACGTGCTGTGTTAGTACCCAGCCTTGGGTCGCGGGATTCGCGGACCCGATCGCCACTGGAGTGCCGCGATCGGTCCCCGGAGCTGAAGAACGGGGATGGCCGTGTGTAAACACGGCTTCCCCGTTCTTCACTGTGGCAGCGTCATCAATCGCGTGATCCCTTTTATAGGAAGACACAATCGATAACGTCACACCTACAGCCACACCCCCCTACAGTTGTAAACACACATTAGGGAACACATAACCACAAGGGGGCGCTGAAGGGGTTAACTCCCAAACTGCAAATGCAATTCCACAATAAACAATGCATTTTAAATGCATTTTTTGCTGTGAAAATGACAATTGTTCCAAAAATGTGTCAACATTGTCCAAAGTGTCCACCATAATGTTGCAGTCACGAAAAAAATCGCTGATTGCCATCATTAGTAGTAAAAAAATAATAATTACAAAATAGGGATAGTTTTATTGCATTTTTATTAAACACTATAAATTTGGCGCAAACCAACCGATAAACGCCTATTGCGATTCTTTTTTTACCAAAAATATGTAGAAGAATACGTATCGGCCTAAACTTAGGAAAAAAAAATATTTTTTATATATTTTTGGGGGATGTTTATTATAGCAAAAAGTAAAAAATATAGATTTTTTTTCAAAATTGTCGCTCTATTTTTGTTTATAGCGCAAAAAATAAAAACCGCAGAGGTTAACAAATACCGCCAAAAGAAAGTTCTATTTGTGGGAAAAAAGGATGCCAATATTGTTTGAGAGTCACATCGCAGGACCGCGCAATTGTCTGTTAAAGCGACGCAGTGCCGAATCGCAAAACCTGGCCGGGTCCTTTAGCGGACTAAAGGTCCGGGTCTTAAGTGGTTAAATAAAAAACCGCCATGGGTTCCCCCTCCAAGAGCATGCCAGGCCCTTGGGTCTGGTATGGATATAAAGGGGAACCCCTACCCTGAAAAAACGGTGTGGGGATCCCCCCAAAAGCCATACCAGACCCTTATCCGAGCACACAGCCCGGTCGGTCAGAAAAGGGGGCTGGGACAGGCGAGCACCCCCCTCCTGAACCGTACCAGGCTCCATGCCCTCAACATGGGGGGGGTGCTTTGGGGCAGAGGCCTATATAAATCGTTGCACACCCCGCACATGGCATTACAGCTGGAGATATCGTTGAGTCAACATCAGAAGAAGAGAAGAGGGAAGAAGACGCAGAAGACTGGGCCACCGCTAGTAAAAGAGCTGGAAGAAGACAGCGGAGGTGCCCGGCAGAAAGAACTGGAGTGCGGGTGAAGTCGGAAGAAGGGAGAAGACCAGGCCACCGCTGTTAAAAGAGCTGAAAGAAGATAGCGGAGGAGCCCGGCAGAAGGCAGAAAGCAGAGAAGTCAGAAGAAGACCCCCGGTGCTGCCTAATAAATTACTTTAAAAACCCGTGTAGTGTTTTTTTTCTTGACAGTTTTCCCCCAGGTGAATGGGTAGGGGTAAGATGTACCCCATACTCATTCACATAGGGTGGGGGGCCAGGATCTGGGGGCCCCCTTATTAAAGTGGGCTCCCGGATTCCGATAAGCCCCCCGCCCACAGACCCCCAACAACCATCGGCCAGGGTAGGCCCTTTGCCCCAAAGCACCCACCCCCCATGTTAAGGGCATGCGGCCTGGTACGGTTCAGGAGGGGGGCACCCGCTCGTCCCCACCCCCTTTCCTGACCAGCCGGGCTGCGTGCTCAGATAAGGGTATGGTATGGCATTTGGGGGGACCATGGGCCTGGTACGCTTTTAGAGGGGAAACCCATGCCATTTTTTTATTTAAAATTTGGCGTGGAGTTCCCCTTCATGATTCATACAAACACAGTGCCTGGTATTGGCGGGGATACAAGTCGGATCCCCGTTCAATATCGTGCCGCAGCTAAACGCAACCGCATGTAAACACAGCTTAGTCTTTCCACCTCATCGTCTTCACTTTACACCAAGGATTACTCTAAATAGTCTGAGATGCTTGCTAACCTGCTGAACTGTTAATAGTGCAGGGGCCTGCAATACCCCTTCCTGCAGCCTAGTTGTTTAGCAGCTTGTATTAGTTGGTGGACCACTTATCCCAGCTAGCCCAACTTGCAAATCCTGTGCTCGCAGGCCACATTGATTTGACACAAAAACCCCACAGTCTCTCCTCTGGCCTTGCACCCAGCTCCCCTGGCATGCCTCCTCCAGATGTCTACTGTCCCTCACACACTGACCTTCTCCTGCCCTGAGTACATAGTGAAGAACTTAACCGCACATATGTTCCATTCACTTCTCCAGCCCCTCTGTTTCAGTACACCTTTTCCATGACCGTGCAAGGACGGGGCACACTTCCAGATGGGGATGGGCCTCCTGCTGTAATCTAGCACTCCATTCTTCACGTATCCCAACAGGCAACTCCCCTCCAGTGGAGCTGGACCTTTTGGAGGCCTGCCCCTGCCAATTCCAGTTGGGGATTGGTCAGAGCTCCTCACATGAGCTTCCTGTCACTCCAGCTCCAGGCCCTGCTTCTCTTCCAGAACATTCTCCCTGGAAACAGGGGAGGCACCAAGAACTGAAGCACAGGTGGTCACACCTTCTGCTACACTATCCACTCCCTGCCCCCAGATCAAAACAAGCAGGCCTAGCCTGAAGCATGAGCCTGCCTAAATTAACCTGCCTGGTAGCTACCATACAAAAATCCTCACCTCTAAGGCCCCGTACACACAAGCAAATAGATTTGCTCAAATCGGTCGGACAGACCGATTTGAACAAATCTGTCTGCTGGGATGTATTGGTTTGATCGTGTACACACGATCAAACCAAAATCCCCGCCGGCAGACAGCGCGCTGACGTGGCGGTGACATTGACGCCGCCACGTCACCGCACCAGGAAGTAAAACGCTTCCGCGCATGCGTCGAAACTATTCGACGCGTGTGCGAGCAGATATGTCTGCTGGTTAGCATACTAACCAGCAGACATGTCGGGCAGACGGGTTCCCAGCCGACAGATTTGAAAGCATGCTTTCAAATCTGTCGGCTGGCCAAATCCGTCTGTTTGCCCGTACACACGATCGAATCTGTCTGCTGAAACGGTCTGGCAGACCGTTTCCAGCAGATAGATTTGATCGTGTGTACACGGCCTTACTGACAGTTACGCGGCCTTACACTACCTATGGTAGAGGGTGCTACATATATATTTCAGGCTGCTATATTGACTTGTACACAAAGGACTGGAATTGCTATCTTTATTGTGCTTGGCATGCCTGTGCGAAATTGACTATTGAATAAAGGGCACAGAAGTGGCTCAAATGCCTGGAATAGAACACCGATGGCTTAATTTGTCCTCAGTTAAAAAAGGCCACAACCAAGAAATCGGATCAGTGCTAGAATAGAATTAGAATAGAATTTTTTTTAACATATAACTTTGCAAATTATCTTTGGAATTTCGCTGCTTAAAAACCCCATGGGTGAACTTCCCATTCTTTTTTGTATTCTTCGGGGTGCGCAGCGCATGCACTCTCAGCTAACGTGTCTTTCCCATTTCATATCAATTTGGGTGGTTAAACACCCCCATCCCCCCCTGGACACATGAGAGTGAAGACTCAAGTAGTGTTGATGGTTCCTCTGCTATCCCAATTTAGGCATCGCATTATGGTTTGAACCCCATGAGTATCTCAAGGTGACCAATATGATGAGACAGTTTCATTTATCCATGATAATTATGGGTCATTCCACTTATGCTTTCTGACGTTTTCTTGCTGCCTCCCTGGCCTACATCACCACTGGTTGTGGGCGCCGCATATCTGTGCGTTTTCCCGACAAGGGGGGGTTGGGGAACATAGGGCACTGTGCTCACATCATACTCATTAGGCCGCCTGATATGAGCGTCCTTTCCTTGCCGACGTCATCCCTTTTCTCCTCACTCGCGCGCACTTGTGACATCAGGACATCACGCATTTGCTGCGGAGGAGACGTAAGTGGTCAGGGATGTTTAGTCCTTCCGGGACGCTGAGGGAGCCACTCAAGGAGCACCGCCATTTTGGCGGGGATATCCCTGGAAGGTGACGCATGAACGGAGGCAGGGGACCTGCTGACCACTTTAGGACATCCCCCACCCCTAATTGAAAGCAGTACAAATACAATCAGGGAGCTGTGTGCGTCTCATCTTGATCCCCAGCTCTTCCTATATGGATGACTAAACTAGTCCGCAAATGTAAGTACACCAGCCTCACACAGGCTGGCTGTCATTTTTCCCTTCCAGGACAATTTGGGTACTATGTTATAGGCCCAACAAGTATTACTTTTAAACAACTTATAATAATCTACAGTCTTTTCCGTGGTGTTGGCTGGTTTTCTTGGCACATATACTGAGCCTGGGATCCCCCAACATTAATGGAATTTACCTCTTGACATAGTATTGTGGCTTGTATACGGTTTGTACCAATTCACTTTTCAATACACTTGAACAAAATAACCTTTCTTATTCCCTCACAATCACATTTAGTACAATCATCTTTCCTTCTCACAAAACACACATTCATACTACATATAATTTTCATTTAATTTCCACCTCTCACAATCATCACACCACCCTCTCAAACATCACACACCAAATCACCGTTATTATTTTCATTCATTCACATCCTATTCCATTTTTTTATTTTTTCATCCTGTGTTTTTTTCTTATTTTTGTTTCCGTTCTAACACACCATCAATTCCTTCACATTTTCACATTACAATTACTTCACCCCATGTACATCACTTTCATCACTCTTCATACAATCCTTATATTCCGCTTACCCCATTCAGAACATAATCATACTCTAGCAGCCAATAGCCATTAGAATATCACCTCAGAAGTATATATATACCTAAGGGCATATCATTGCAGACTTCTGGCCTGTCCACCCAATACTTAGAAATTATATAATTTATATAATTTATATGGAGGCATTATCTATGCATCTTACATTGATGCCCTTGGCGTTTCAGTACAGGTGCTGGCCATCCGTCCGTGCCCCCTGAACGGCCTCTCGCCCTCCAATATGACTTCCTGTAGGTCGCACACGCCTCGGTGGTGCCTTGCCCCGGGGTGCCGAATGGCTGGGAGGATGCTGAATTCCTTTGAAATTTGTTTAGTGGAACTCCGGTTAGAAACAATGTTTTTAACCACTTCAGGCCCGCGCTACCGTCGGATGACGGCAACAGCGTGGGCCTGAATATCCAACATGCCGTCATTTGACGGCATGTCATTCAGGCGTTCCCAGCGCGCGCTGTAGAGCGCGCTGCGGGGAAGCCCTGTGTTGTCCGTGTCCCTTGGACACGGCCAATCACAGATCGCGGCAAACAGCCAATCAGAGTGGCCGTTTGCGATGCGATCTGTGGGCGAATGAGAGATGATCTCTCATAGATCATCTCTCATTGCCGTTTTACACAGACAGCGTCCTGTCTCTGGAGGGGAGGAGCCCGATCTGTGTTCCTTCCTACATAGGGACACAGATCGGTCACCCCCCCAGTCACCCCCCCCTCCCCCCACAGTTAGAACACACCTAGCATACACATTTAACCCCTTCCTCACCCCCTAGTGTTAACCCCTTCAATGCCAGTCACATTTATACTGTAATTAGTGCATATTTATAGCACTGATCGCAGTATAAATGTGAATGGAGCCAAAAATGTGTCAAAAGTGTCCGATGTGTCCGCCATAATGTCGCAGTACCAATAAAAATCGCAGATCGCCGCCATTTCTAGTAAAAAAAAAATAATAAAAAATAATAATTCTCTCCCCTATTTTGTAAGCGCTATAACTTTTGCGCAAACCAGTCGCTTATTGCGTTTTTTTTTTTTTTTTTTTTACCAAAAATATGTAGAAGAATACTTATCACCCTAAACTGAGAAAAAAAAATGTGTTTTTTTTTTAATTGGGATATTTATTATAGCAACAAGTAAAAAATATTGTATTTTTCTTCAAAATTGTCGCTCTTTTTTGTTTATAGCGCAAAAAATAAAAATCGCACAGGTGATCAATTACCACCAAAAGAAAGCTCTACTTGTGGGGAAAAAAAGGACGTAAATTTTGTTTGGGAGCCTTGTCGCACGACCGCGCAATTGTGAGTTAAAGCGACGCAGTGCCGGAAGCTGAAATTTTACCTGGGCAGGAGGGGGGTGTAAGTGCCCAGTATGCAAGTGGTTAACACACAGTTGACTGGTTATTATATACCCTGTATTTCTTACTATTGGGCATATACCCATGTAAAGAATTTAAATTCACTACATATATTTCTTACAGCAAACCACAAATCCTCTGAAGAAGATCCTTCGGGATCGAAACGCGTCAGTAACTTATACAGGTGCATGCAAAATGTAAAACTGTAAAAGCAATGATGTGTTTGTAATTCTGTGTGGTTATTTTATACATTTCTTTCACCAAAGCATATAACTTATGACTGTATTCAATGTGCATACAGTATATAATAAATTATTTTAACATATACTTTTGCAAATTATCTTTGGAATTTCGCTGCTTAAAAACACCATGGGGGAACCTCCCATTCTTTTTTGTATTCTTCAGGGTGTGCAGTGCATTCACTCTCAGCTAACATGTCTTTCCTATTTTAGTGCTAGAATAGACAATTTTTTACTCCAGATTCTTATAAATGATGTAGCTAAATAGGATAATTAATTTTTTACATGTCGAGTGTATTTTTTAAGAAATGTATGATCTTTGCCTGAAGTTTCTCCTTAAAGTGATTGTAAAGTCTATTTAAAAAAATAAAAATAAATAACAAACATGTTATATTTACCTCTGTGCAGTGGATTTGCACAGAGCATCCTGGAACCTCCTCTTCTCAAGTCCCTTTTGGCTGCTGCTCCAGGCCCCTCCCTCCTGTTGAGTGCCCCCACAACAAGTAACTTGCTATGAGGGCACCTAAGTCACAGCTCCATGTGTCAATTCAAGACATGGAGTCCAGACCTGGCCCTGCTTCCTCTCTCTTCTAAATGGCTGACTTTGATTGACAGCCGCGGGAGCCAATGGCGCCACTGTCTCAGCCATTCGGGGGGGGAGGAGTCCCAGGCTGCTAAGATACTCGTGGACATCGCTGGAGAGAGATGGGCCTCAGGTAAGTAATTAGGGGGTGTTGGGGGAGGCTGCTACACACAGGTGTTTTTTTTTCTCCTTTAAATAGAAAACACTTGGAAACCAAACGCAAGACAAGGATCAAGTGTGCAACAAGCAATGCTTGTGTAATCTTGAGGTCTATGGACCATCAAAGTTGGACCAAAATAGTGCAGGGACTACCTTGAAGTTGCTGCGACTTCAAGTCACACAGATATAAATGGTACTCATTGAAAGTCATGGTGTACGACTTGTCATAGGACTTTTCAGTCCCAAGTTGCAGGACAGTTTGCACAAACTTCAAAGGGGCCTGAGGTTAGAATGTGGAGATAACACAGGGCTGAGAGCTCGCTCTCTTCACTCCCATGTGACAGTGCTGGATGCCTGAGCAACCAATCACAAAGCACTACAGCTGTCAATAGGGACAAAGGGGAGTGGTGGGATTCATGCTACCCAATACTTGACATACAGGCTATCATTTTAACACTCCTAATGGCCAGCCTGCATATGATGGGGCTGGCATTAAAGGGAGCCTACTGCTTTGCCCTTAATGGCTCAAGAGTCAGTATTTTGCTCAGCTACAGTAGGTGACTGGGATATTGTGTCAATCTCGCTCCCTTTCTCGGCGAGATTGAGCACTTGCGAGCTCCATCGCGAGAGCCAGCGCCGAGCTGGCTTGCCGCGATGGAGAGCGAGCGCGTCATAGAAGCGACGGGGATCCGACGCGGATTCCCGCCAATTCTACACGTGGGCGGAGTTTGTTATGAATCCTGAACGAGAAATCCCCGCCGGATTTAAAAAAAAATCCGGCATGGGTTCCCCCCTCAGGAGCATAACGGGCCCTTAGGTCTGTTATGGGTTGTAAGGAGACCCCCCCTACGCCGAAAAAACGGCGTGGGGGTCCCCCACAATCCATAACAGACCCGTATCCAAAGCACGCCGGCCGGCCGGTCAGGAAGGGAGTGGGGGCGAGCGAGCGCCCCCCCCCTCCTGAGCCGTACCGGGCAGCATGCCCTCAACATGGGGGGGTTAGGTGCTCTGGGGCAGGGGGCGCACTGCGGCCCCCCACCCCAGAGCACCCTGTCCCCATTGTTGATGAGGACAGGGCCCCTTCCCGACAACCCTGGCCGTTGGTTGTCGGGGTACGCGGGCGGGAGACTTATCGGAATCTGGAAGCCCCCTTTAATAAGGGGGCCCCCAGATACCGGCCCCCCACCCTAAGTGAATGAGTATGGGGTACATTGTACCCCTACCCATTCACCTGCAAATAAAAAGTGTAAACACAAATAAACCACACAGGGTATTGAAATATTTTATTAGTTGGCCGCCGGGGGGGGGTGTGTATGATCGCTTTTAGAAAAGCGCCCCCCTCCGGCGGGCTTCTGTGGGGGGTGGGTGCCGCCGTCTGGTTCTCTTCCGCCGCCGGGGGGCGCTTTGATAAAAGCGCCCACCACCCGGCGGGCTTCTTTCGACGTCTTCGGCGGCTGGGGGGTCTTCTCCCACTCTCCGGGGTCTTCTCCCGCTCTCCGGGGGTCTTCTCCCACTCTCCGGGGGTCTTCTCCCACTCTCCGGGGGTCTTCTCCCACTCTCCGGGGGTCTTCTCCCACTCTCCGGGGGTCTTCTTCTTCAGGACTCGCCGCCGCTATCTTCGTGTGTTAGCTCAATTATTAGCGGCGGCGGTCCCCTCTTCTGCGACGTCGGCGTCTTCTTCTTCTTCTTCTGCTCTCCAGATGTTGACGCGACGCTTCCTTCCGCTGTTATGCCAGGCGCGCGGCTCGCAGCGAAATATATAGGCCTGTCTTGTGATGTCGCAGTCCCATCATGCTCCGGTAGGTACCACGTGCTACCTACCGGAGCATGATGGGACTGCGACGTCACAAGACAGGCCTATATATTTCGCTGCGAGCCGCGCGCCCGACATAACAGCGGAAGGAAGCGTCGCGTCAACATCTGGAGAGCAGAAGAAGAAGAAGAAGAAGACGACGTCGCAGAAGAGGGGACCGCCGCCGCTAGTAATTGAGCTAACACACGAAGATAGCGGCGGCGAGTCCTGAAGAAGACCCCCGGAGAGCGGAGAAGACCCCCGGAGAGCCGGAGAAGACCCCCGGAGAGCGGGAGAAGACCCCCCCAGCCGCCGAAGACGTCGAAAGAAGCCCGCCGGGTGGTGGGCGCTTTTATCAAAGCGCCCCCCGGCGGCGGAAGAGAACCAGACGGCGGCACCCACCCCCCACAGAAGCCCGCCGGAGGGGGGCGCTTTTCTAAAAGCGATCATACACACCCCCCCCCGGCGGCCAACTAATAAAATATTTCAATACCCTGTGTGGTTTATTTGTGTTTACACTTTTTATTTGCAGGTGAATGGGTAGGGGTACGATGTACCCCATACTCATTCACTTAGGGTGGGGGGCCGGTATCTGGGGGCCCCCTTATTAAAGGGGGCTTCCAGATTCCGATAAGCCTCCCGCCCGCATACCCCGACAACCAACGGCCAGGGTTGTCGGGAAGGGGCCCTGTCCTCATCAACATGGGGACAGGGTGCTCTGGGGTGGGGGGCCGCAGTGCGCCCCCTGCCCCAGAGCACCTAACCCCCCCATGTTGAGGGCATGCTGCCCGGTACGGCTCAGGAGGGGGGGCGCTCGCTCGCCCCCACTCCCTTCCTGACCGGCCGGCGTGCTTTGGATACGGGTCTGTTATGGATTGTGGGGGACCCCCACGCCGTTTTTTCGGCGTAGGGGGGGGTCTCCTTACAACCCATAACAGACCTAAGGGCCCGTTATGCTCCTGAGGGGGGAACCCATGCCGGATTTTTTTTTAAATCCGGCGGGGATTTCTCGTTCAGGATTCATAACAAACTCCGCCCACGTGTAGAATTGGCGGGAATCTGCGTCGGATCCCCGTCGCTTCTATGACGCGCTCGCTGGAATGTGCTTTTACTATTCCAGCGAGTGCGAGATATCGGCAGCCTGTCGCCGAGATTCAGCGCGATGCTGGCGTGCTGAAAACACATTCTCGGCGGCAGGCACTGTACACATGGAGCAAAATAAGGCGAGTTGGCACAAGGGGTTAGTTTAATGTTAAAGCTTAGTTTAATAAGCTTTGGGATAAAATCTGGGCCATGCTTGGGAATAATCTTTGGGTATTAGAGAAAGGGGTAAAGCCCAACACCAGCCATGACCTTCCTGCTCTAATATATGGAAAAGAACCTGCACTAGGAGAAGCAGATGAGAGCAGAGGCATTCTAGTGACAGTGGTGGAAATAGGGATCGTGTTGCAGACTACATCGCAGCAGTTTGGGACACGGAAAACAGAACATTCCACTACAGAAGCATATTGGACAAAAAGCAGAATGGACCAGGCAGTGGGACTGCAGACCTCCTCAAAGCAGACAAAGAACTGCAGCACAGTGCTTGGGGTAAGGAGCAGACAAGCAAATTCAATACAGAATTTGTGCCCACATAAAAGGAGCTTAGAAGCAAGCAGAAGCATCGCTTAGACCCCAGACATGTGAAGGCCAATCTTTAAATAGGTGCAGCCCCTTTAAAAAACTTGTCTTTATAACATTGGCCACAATACTGCAGGTAAAACTCGTAAGATCCCTTTCACACTGGGGCGTTTTTCAGGCGCTTTGGAGTTAAAAAAAACACCTGTAAAGTCCCTGAAAGAAGCCTCATCTGCAATCCCAATAAGAAAGCCCAAGTGGTTTCAGAGCCCTTTCACACTACCAGCACCCGAAAATTCTGGTAAAGCTCCGCTATGACCCCTTTCACACTGGGGTGTTTTTCAGGCGCTTTAGCGTTAAAAAAAGCATCTCAATGGGAAGGGGCGCTTTAGAAGCGGTGTATTCAACGCTCTTAAAGCACTGCAAAGAAGCTGCTTGCAGGACTTTTTTTTGACGCCCTGTCAGAGCAGCGCCTCAGTGTGAAAGCCCTTGTGCTTTCACATTGGGATTGCTGATGCAGCTTCTTTCAGGCGCTTTACAGGTGCTTTTTTCAACGCTAAAGCACCTGAAAAACGCCCCAGTGATGAAGGGTCTTAGGCTGAATTCACACTTGCGCGGTGCAAATTCCAGCAGATCATCTGCGTTTTAGCTGCAAGTTTGGTGACCTAGGAGAGGGGAGGGGGAGGGAGAGGGGGGGGAAGTGTAGATAGTATGGAGAATATTCCCATTCAGAATGGAACACATCTGCGAATCAGATGCGTGCCCATAGAACATAATGGGCCTAAATTCACACCTGAGCTGCACCGCAATGCCTAGAAAACACACGTTTTTTCGGCACTGCGCAGTGCGAATGCATTGCACATATGTGAACTAGGCTCAAAAAAAGAATGGATTTTCTAATGATATGCGAATTGGATGCATTTTTAGCCGCACCAAATTTGCATAGGTGTGAACCCTGCATTAGTGCCGCAAGCTGAGGGAGAAGGTGATGGTAGTGCTGAAACAATTACAATAACAGGGTAATGAAAGCTGTTCTCTGTATCATTTAGGATTGTCTATTGCTAAGGGAAGACTGGAATTTTTATTTTTTGGGGGGTGGGAGGGGGGGAGAATAACATACATGCTGGGGGCTTAAAGGAGGAAGGGAGGGTGGGGGTCTAGGGGTAGCCCAGGGTTGTAGGTGTATCTGTTAGAGGTTAGGTATACACAATATAATCTAGCTCTACAATTGACCCTATAATAGGGATAAAACTGTTTCACGGAAGGGAGTTTAACAAGACACGTGGCCACTCATTAAAATTAGAAGAAAAGAGGTTTAACCTTAAACTACGTAGAGGGTTCTTTACTGTAATGCCGCGTACACACGCTCAGAATTTCCGACAACAAATGTTCGATGGAAGCTTATGGTCGGAAATTCTGACCGTGTGTAGGCCTCATTGAACATTTTCCGTCAGAATTTCCGAAAAACTAAAATTTGAGAGCTGGTTCTCAAATTTTCCAACAAAAAAATCTGTTCTCGTAAATTCCGAGCGTGTGTAGACAATTTTGACGCACAAAATTCCATGCATGCTCTGAATCAAGTACAAGACGGATGCACTCGGTCTGTTAAAACTAGCGGTCGTAATGAAAATAGCACATTAGTCAAGCTGTAACGAACTGAAAAGCACGAGGCTGAAAAGCGCAAATCGTCTTTCACCAAACTTCTACTAACACGACTGGTATTGAACTTCCCCTTTTTAGTGTTGTCGTAAGTGTTGTACGTAACCGCGTTCTTGGCAATCAGAATTTCCGACAACATTTGTGCAACCGTGTGTAAGCCAAGTTTAAGCCAACATTCGTCAGAAAAAAAATCCACCGTTTTGTTGTCGGAAAGTTTGATCATCTGTACGCAGCATAAGAGCGGCAAAAATGTATAATTCCCTTGCACAGGCGGTGGTCTCAGCCATATAATCACACACGTAGGTTGAACTTGATGGACGTGTGTCTTTTTTCAACCTCACCTACTATGTAACTACAATCTCCCCTAGATTTACCAAAACAATGTAATATGAAGACCTACCTATACTAACTACCTTGTACTACATACAGTAGCTGGTAGATCTAAAGGAGATTGTGCAGTCAGGTTGTGATGCCAGGTTGTGATGCAAGTAGTTAGATTGATGGGCACTCTGCAAATGTGGAGACAATTGGGGGAGCTACAGAGTTTATATATGTTCTTGATAACAAACAGCTCTGTAGCTACTATCAGATTCATGCTAGTAGCCTCTGTTTTCATTGCACATTTTAAATAAAAAATTTGAGTAAAAAATAAAATAAAAAAATTGTTAACTATACACCTTAAAAAAATCTCTGCAATCTACTATGGCATGTACAGTAAATAACCAAATGCACAGGAACAACATGTTAGAGAACAGTTGCATACTGATTTACACGTGTTTGTTGCTAAAAATACCATGCAATGTCACCCAGAATGAGCTACCCCTTTCGTTTGCGCTTCCCATTTTGTCACTGACATTGGCCTACAAACACTTAAAAAAAAAAGAAGATTGAAAAACAATTTCAACAGTGCAAAATCACACATATTTTAGGGCTTCGTCCTCTGGACATACATGATGAATGCAGCATGTGATACTGTGGCAAAGGGAATATGTAATAAGAGTTCACTGTCCTCAATATTTTTTTTTCTATTAATGATTGTGCAATGAGCTGCATTACAAATGGGCAAAGCATCTCATTGCTTAATAGCTGTTAAAGCAGAACTCTAGGCAAAAAAAAAAAAAAACAATAATTGATGCATTTAATTTATTCACTAAAAATAATTAGTTACTAAGCCTTTTAAAAGTAATTTGTAGTAATACAGTACCTGGACCATTCTTGAGATCTGCCTCCTATTATGCCCTGCATAGTAGCATTCAGATTAAGAAATGGTAAAGCCTAAGATCACCTCATTGTTCAGGGACTATCATGTCAAATTGTATAACCTCAATGCTTCACTTTCCTTGACAGAACAGGGTTCTAAGGTGACACACATTTGTGACTATTTGGTTTCCATGAGAGTTCCCGCCTTTGACGACGGAACAACGAGCAACCTTGGAATCCCCTATCACCTCTACAGAGGTGAAAGCCATAGTTCAGCACTTACCCAAGAGTTCTAAACCCGATGGATACACTAAAGCCTATTGTGCTACATGTTCACTGCTACTACTATCCCCAATGTGCAAATACTTCAATTTGATAGCCACTGGCACCCTAATAACATCTGAGGCTTTGTTGTGCTCTCAAAAGAGGGCAAGGATCACACCCTTCCCCAAAATAACCACCCCATTTCTTTGTTAAATATGGACCTAACATTTTTTGTAAAATTGGATGAAGTATCTTCTCCCTTTGATGGTACACCCACACCAGGCAGGTTTTTATAGTGGGCCTTGAAGCTAGGGATAATTTACTGGACACGCCACCTTCAGACCCCTTTTCCTTACCTTATCCTATCCACCGATGCCAAACCTTACAGCGGTGCTGAAAACTTTGGGACTAGGTCCTCATATGCTGGACTGGATCTCAGCTCTGTACACATCCCCTAGTGCTCAGGTACCATTTTTGGTAATGATAGGCTTTCCCATAGATTCACAGTTTGGAATACCACAAGACAAGGGTGTCCGCTGTTACCCCTCCTCATCACCCTAGTGGTAGAGCCGTTTCTCTGGGTTGTTTGAGCAAACCCAAACATTAACAAGGTGCAACAATAGGCACAGTGGAGCATAAGCTCTCCGCCTATATAGATATCCTCCCTCTTCCACTTCACGGACCCCCTCGTCTCATTGCCCAATCTGATAAAGGAATTACAGTTTTTTTGCTCGGTATCCAATCTTAAGATTAATTATACAAAATATGAAGTGCTGCCTATTACCTTACCCTCCACTTTGGCTACCAACTTACAACATGCCTTTTAATTTACCTGGGCTAATGCATCCCTGAAATATTTGGGTATCAGCCTTACTGACCCGACTGAGAAACTATAAAAACATAACTACACCCCTTTGCTATGTTCTGCTTGTCAGGATTTGCAGACTGGATTAAGACTGCTCTTACCTGGATGGGCCAAACTAATATTAAAATTAACATCCCTAGGATCCTCTTTTTTCTGCAGATGGTACCCGTGTCCCTGCCTAAAGGATTCTTTACTTAGCTCAAAAGTTTATTTACTGCCTTTATCTGGTCTGGCTGGGACGGAAACCACGTATAGCCATGTGGGTGTTAAAACGCACTAAGCGGTTGGGTGGTTGAGGAGTACCTGACATTAGACTATAGGAGCAGTGGTCCTACAGGAAATTCTCAATTGGCATCATCATACCAAAACTAAGTTGTGGGTCCCTTTGGAGAAGTTCGTATGCCCTGTCGTTGCCTCGGGGACACAGAGGTTTGTCAGATGCGGTGTCACTTTTGATGACACATACTTTGAGGGTCTGGGACTGTATCATTTATCTGCTTGTGGGCGTTCGATCCGGCCAGCGACTGCCCTTACCCGGTTTGAACGTCAGACTCGGGTTTCTGGCTGAGAGGAATAGACCAAGAAGGTAAATGAGATCATGGAGGTGGAATAGTGGATATCTACCTGTAAAGGCACACTGGAACGCTTCTGCAGCACTTGAGCAGCCTGGCGAAAACACATTGTGGTGGCGGAATTGGTCCCATCTAGCCTACATTTCGCATTGTTAAAGCAATCAGACCCCAACTTTGAGCTGCCTACCTGATTTTAAATTGCCTTTTTTTGTGCAGTGGTGTATGCCAGTGTGAGCGGTCACATGGATAAAAAAAAAAAAAAAAAAAACATACAATGCATCCAGCCCCCCCTCCTTTTCTACTTATCTTATCTCTTCCCCGAAGACTAAACTAAACGCACAATTGAAGATCTAATAATTTCACTTTGGTGGGTTCCAGGGAAAAATAAAAACCTTTTGGCGTTCACGCTGCACGGCACGTTGATTTGCCTTCTGGTCCTTGTTATGGTCAGTATGCCCCCAATCTCTGCCGGGTTGGCCTCTGGTCCATACAGTTACCCAGGACGCTGCGGATTCCTGGAACTCATTTAGACATGGTTCTGCAGTGTTTCAGGGTATGTTGGCTTTGACCATTTTTCCTTGTGTTAGGTTTGTTTTTCCCTTTCTTGTTCTCCATATCATCACTACTGTATGGTTTTGCACCGTCCTTTGATACATGAAGACCAATATTTGTACATGATATTCAGATTTTTGTTTTGATACATGTGCTTAGTCTTAAAAAAAAAGATTATACAAGGAAAAAAAAAAGAAATAGTTAAGCAAGCCACAGATGATGATGCAATTTTCTTTCCTTTAAAGAGGAACTGCAGTCTGCTCACATAATTTGTAATAAAAAAATCTTTGCCATTCTGAAGCTTTCCTCCAACCACTTTGAATATTATTTTAAATATATATATTGGGATTCTGTACTTGCCAAATATGCTGCAGAAATCTCCCCCCACTGGCTGCATCCATTTTAACCAAGGTCAGCTGAAGTGCTGCCTGTTCACTTCCTGGATTTACACAGAAGCTCACCTCCAGCTCTCATTTGCCCTCCTATAACTCATCCCCCCCTCACTTCCTGGCAAACTCTCCAGTGTGAGAGAGCGAGAGAGAGCTGTGCATGATGTCATAAGCCTAGGCTAATGGCCAGACAAGAAACGAAGTGGGCTGTATAAGGTATTTACTGGCAGAAAAAAAAATGTTTTACTATCCAAAGTTAAAAGAAAGGCAGAAGATTTAATAGATGGAAAGTTGAAAATAAAATGACTTAAGGTCTGCTTTAACTACAGGTTGACAGAAAGAAAACAGAATGGATTGGGACTCCCTCCAGTTGTGCCATTATATTCTGACAGCGGGAGGCTATAGCCTCCAGCAGTGTTTGCACAAGAAAAACCAGACAGGCCGGTTGTACTAAAGTCGATTGATAGATGTAAATGCATCAAAATTTAGCTGGTTCCTGCTGAACTGGGCAAATTTCAATCAGTCTAGGACTGGCCTTTGGCTCTAAAACTCACAACTAATATTTAGTGCATGTAGTGACAGCAGTTCTTAACTGAGTGATTAATTCATCGGTGTGCTGCTGCTCCTACATTGTCCAATCAACAAGTGTTGCAGCTGCAGTACTGGTCAAGAAATTTGCTGTGCTGCCTGGGAAAAATGCCTGTAAACTTTTTTATATGTACATCCAGTGAAAACGGTCTGGATACTGGACTGGCAGCAACTTTGGGTTTTAACTGGAAAGACTGCAACAACCAGCTGCTGAAAAACATTCCAGCCCAAAATCATGTATTCGAAGTAATAACCATTCTTTACCAAGTCTACATATACTGTCCCCCATCCTGCAAGCCCTGATGAAGGTGGCAAGACTTGGCCCCTGAAACACATTGGGAGGAATTCAGTAAAGCTGCTGCACCACTGATGTGGCAATCTCTCTGGTAATGTGTTGCACTAAATTCATGAAGCATACGCAACACTTTTGGTTCTGACAGCAGCTTGTGTGCCAAATTCAGGTAGTTCTGACAAAGACAGATTTTGCAAAAGGGTCTTGTGTACATTCTAAAAGTGGCGCAGCTTGTACCAAAATCAAGTAGGCGTTCTAGAAAGGTACATGAACGCACGCAAGACACTTTTGCAAAATATGTCTGCACCAGTCTTTATGAATTCCAGGGACTGGCTTTATGTACAGTGTTCAACTGCTTTTACATTGGAATAAATGTGTATATGGGCTACACTATCCCTTATGCAGTCCATGAAAATGAAACGTAAACAAAATCTATTTACGTTTGTCATTTGGTGCAGTATGCATTTCGGTGCAGCTTGCCTGGAATGCAGACTATAGGCTACAAATAGATGTGAATGCAGAAAATGAATTGGAACTATTCTGAGTGGACAACATGTTAAAAGTATTTTCTAAATGCCTATGCATCTGTGTGCTTTTCTCTGAACATTTTGGCCATAGGAGTCCTCCTTGCTTTGGGACAAATACTACAGTTGAGATCTACCCCCTAACTTCTCCAAAGAGGTCATATTTTCTCTCATGGCGAGTTCCACAGAAATGGAGAAGAATCAAACCACAGGCACCTTGGAGTCATTCACTAGCTTGGTTGAAAATGTTTTAACCAGCGGGATATTGTTTCTCTGCAAAACCAAGATAGATCAGTCTGAAACAAGGAGTCTGTCACATACAGTGCCTTGAAAATATATTCATACCTCTTGAAACTCCATATTTTGACATGTTCAAACCAAAAACAAATGTATTTTATGTGATAGACCAACACAAAAGTGGCACATGAAGTGGAAGGAAAATGATAAAAATCTGAAAAGCTTGGCATGCATTTGTATTCAGCCCCCTTGAGTCAATACTCCAAGTCTTTTTGGGGATGTCTCTACCAGCTTTGCACATCTAGAGGGACAATTTTGCCCATTCTTCTTTGCAAAATAGTTCAAGCTCTGTCAGATTGGATGGAGAACGTCTGAACAGCAATTTGCAAGTCTTGCCACCGATTCTCACAGATTTTTTAGGAATGGACTGACTGGGCCATTCTAACACATGAATAAGCTTTGATCTAACCCAGGGGTCTCCAAACTGCAGCCCGATGTGGCCCTTTGGTAGCCTTTATAAGGCCCTTGGGGCACTATTCCTTCCACTGATATAAGGCACTATTCCTCCCACTGACACCAACAATAGGGCATTATTTATTCTATGGATACCCATGATGGGATACTATTCCTCCTATTAATAGGGGCACTACTCCTCCTAGTGATCACGAACCTCAAGGTCATATTTATTCTCGCTGATGACAAGCCTGTGAAAATTTCTGCCCCTGCTGGCCACAATCCGGCCCCCCTAAAGTCTGAAGGTATATAAACTGGCGCTTTGTTTGAAAAGTTTGGAAACCCAGAGATTTAAACCATTCCATTGTAGCTCTGGCTGTATGTTTAGAGTCATTGTACTGCTGAAAGATGAACCTCTGCCCCAGTCTCAGGTCTTTTGCAGACTATTAACAGATTTTCTTCTAAGATTGCCCTGTATTTGGCTCCATTCATCTTCCCATCAACTCTGACTGGCTTCCCAGCCCCTGATGAAGAAAAGCATCCCACAACATGATGTGTTCAGGGTGATGTGAAGTGTTCGTTTTCCACCACACATAGCGTTTTGCTTTTAGGCCAAAAAGTAAAATTTTGGTCTCATCTGATCAGAGCACCTTCTTCCACATGTTTGTTGCGTCCCCCACATGGCGTCTCCCAAACTACAAAAAGGGACTTCTTATGGCTTTATTTCCACACTGGCTTTCTTCTTGCCACTTTTCCATAAAGGCCAGATTTGTGGAGTACACAACTAATAGTTGTCCTTTTGACAGATTCTCCCACCTGATCTCTGGATCTCTGCAGCTCCTCCAGAGTTAATATGGGCCTCTTGACTGCGGTCTGTCAGTTTTGGTTGACGGCTATGTCTTGGTAGGTTTGCAGTTGTGCCATGATTGATTGAACAGTGCTCCATGAGATGTTCAAAGCTTGGGATATATATTTTATAACCTAACCCTGCTTCATGTATCCATGACCTATCTGGTGCGTTCCTTGGCTTTCATGATGCGGTTTGTTCACAAAGGTTCTCTAACAAACATCCGAGGGCTTCACAGACCAGCTGTATTTATACTGAGATTAAATTACACGCAGGTGGACTCCATTTACTAAATAGGTGTCTTCTGAAGGCAATTGGTTCCTCTAGATTTAGTTAGGGGTTTTAGAGGAAAGGGGACTGAATAATTTTCAGATATGTATTTGTAAAACAATTTGGAAACCATTTATCATTTCCCTTCCACTTCATATGCCACTTTGATTTCGGTCTATCATGTAAAAATAGGATTTTTGTACTCACCGTAAAATCCATTTCTCTGAGTTCATGGACAGACACAGCAGCCTTTGACCTTAGGGGTATTATATCCTTCCTTCCAGGAGAGATCTCTCCTGGAAGGAAGGTGATATAACCCTAAGGTCATTGCTGCTGTGTCCGTCAATGAACGGAAGATAAAATAGGATTTTTGTACTCACCGTAAAATCCATTTCTCTGAGTTCATGGACGGACACAGCAGCATTGACCTTAGGGTTAAATCACCTTCCTTCCAGGAGAGATCTCTCCTGGAAGAAAGGATATAATACACCTAAGGTCAAAGGCTGCTGTGTCCATCCATGAACGAAAGAGAAATCCCAATAAAATAAATTTACGTTTTTGGTTGCAACATGACAAAATGTGAATAATTTCAAGGGGAATGAATACTTTTTCAAGACACTGTATGCTTTCCATATAAATATGCATACAGTTAGGTCCATATATACTGTATTTGGACATAGACACAACAGAATATTGGCATGAATTAAAAAGGAGATTCGCTCCAGAGAGAGAATATGATTTCAATGTACAAATATCATACTGGTGACCCCTACAATAGGGATAAAACTTTTCCAGACACAGGAATATAACAATTCACGTGGCCATTCACTAAAATGAGAAGAGAAGCGATTTAACCTCAAACTGTGTGGAGGGTTCTTTACTGTTAGAGCCCTTTCACGCTAGTGCGTTTTTGCTGTTTTTTTGCAGTAAAAATAGCGCTATTAAAACGCTCATAAAACGCTCCCCATGCCCCTCTCCATTGAAATGAATTAAAAACGCGGTTTTACCGCATTTTTAATTCATTTCAATGGAGAGGGGCATGGGGAGCTTTTTATGAGTGTTTTAATGGCGCTATTTTTATCGCAAAAACGCCGCAAAAACGCACCAGTGTGAAAGAGCTCTTAAAGAGATAAGGATGTGGAATTCTCTTCCACAAGCAGTGATTTCATCGGGGAGCATAGATAATAATAATAATAAAAAAATACTAGATAGGCACCTAAACTACCACAATATACAGGGATATACAATGTAATATGAACATAAAAGCACATACATAGGTTGCACGATTTAATATTTCGCAGTAGGATCCAAAAAAGTTGAACGTGATACTGACCCGTCAAACGGAATGCGTAATAATCAGGGTGGATAAAAATCGATGATTTAAATAAAATAAAAAATAGTTTTCATTTAAAAATCCGATTTTTTTGGATTTTCATCAAATTTATTTTAATAAAATGCTTTTTGAGCAAAAAAATCTATCTAAAAGATAGTTTTCTATTAAAGATACATTAATAATTTAGTTTATTCAGCATGATATGGAGCTTGGTAATGTAGCATAAAGGCTTTATATTCTGCAATATTTAATTTTTGGTAAACACATTCCATGAATCCAAGCTCTTAACCACTTCAGCCCTGGAGGATTTGGCTGCCCAATGACCGAGCCATTTTTTGTAATTCGGCACTGCGTCGCTTTGACTGACAATTGCGCAGTCATACGATGTGGCTCCCAAACAAAAATCAACGTCCTTTTTTTTCCCCCCACAAATAGAGCTTTTTTTTGGTGGTTTATGATCACCTCTGCGGTTTTTATTTTTTGCGATATAAACAAAAATAGAGCGACAATTTCGAAAAAAAAAAGCAATATTTTTTACCTTTTGCTTAACCACTTAGGCCCCGGACCAATATGCTGCTAAATGCCCAGAGGCGTTTTTACAATTCGGCACTGCGTCGCTTTAACAGACAATTGCGCGGTCGTGCGACGTGGCTCCCAAACAAAATTTGCGTCCTTTTCTTCCCACAAATAGAGCTTTCTTTTGATGGTATTTGATCGCCTCTGGGATTTTTTTTGTGATATAAACAAAAATAGAGCGACATTTTAGAAAAAAAAAATCAATATTTTTTACTTTTTGTTATAAGAGAAATTGAATAAACTAAATTTTAGTCAAACATTTAGTATTGGTGCGAATTACTGAGAGTCTTCTCTCCTCTCGGCGGATTGAAAATACTGCCTAGAGGAGAGCTCACATCACTTCCTCTGCCAGTATTTACATTACACAGGCAGAGAGCTCACATCACTTCCTCTGCCAGTATTTACATTACACAGGCAGAGGAAGCGACACCGCGGGGAAGACGCGCATTGGCTGGGAGCGATCACGAGGGGGCGGACAAAAACCAACAGCCGCCCCCTCATCCCGGATCGCTCACACAGCCACGGGAACTGCCGCATGTACCGGGGGGTCCCGATCGGACCCCCGACCCACGTCTAGGCAGGGACGTACAGGTACCGGTTAAATATCCCCAAAAAAAATATATACATTTTTTTCCCTCAGTTTAGGCCAATATGTATTCTTCTACATATTTGTGGTAAAAAAAAAACAAAAAAAAAACGCAATAAGCGTATATTGATTGGTTTGCGCAAAAGTTATAGCGTTTACAACATAGGGGTTAGTTTTATGGGGTTTTTTTTACTAGTTATGGTGGCGATCTGCATCGGACACTTTTGACGCTATTTTGGGACCATTGTCATTTATACAGCGATCGGTGCTATAAAAATGCACCGATTACTGTATAAAATGACACGGACAGGGAAGGGGTTAACCACTAAGGGGCAAGGAAGGGGTTAAGTGTGCCCTAGGGAGTGATTCTAACTGTGTGGGGACTGGGCTACTAGTGACATGACACTGATCACTGCTCCCGATGACAGGGAGCAGAAGATCAGTGTCCTGTTACTAGGCAAAACAGGAAGATGCCTTGTTTACACAGGCATCCCCCCATTCTGCCTCTCCGCGACACGATCGCGGGCCACCAGTGAATATCAAGATCCCGTAGCATGGTCACGGAGAGTGATAAAAATAAAATAATTTGAGTAGTTCTCCAATATATGTGTAATTAACCTAAAATCTCTTCTGATATGACTGTTTTACTAACCTGACAGCTTATTATTTTAAATAGGAAAACTTAATTTTGTTTGCAAATATTAAAAATTCTAACTACCATTGAGAAGGAGTCCTTACATTTAAAGAGCACCTTATTTCAGATCCATCATGGCAGTGCCTGTTAGCGGGCATCCAATCACCTGCTGCCACCACATCCCTCGCCTTCCTGTGTCACTGCCGCCTCACCAGCCATCCCATTAAAGTGAATGGGACTGTTGGTGAGTCAATAGCGGGATCAGAGCAGCTGCAGGACAGAGATGAAAGTTGCACTTTAACCACTTAAGGACCGCCTCCTGCACATTTACATCGGCAGAAGCTCCGTGACCGGGACCGCGGGACCCGATCGCCGTTGAAGTCCTGCGATCGGTCCCCGGAGCTGAAGAACGCGGAGAGCCGCGTGTAAACACGGCTTCCCTGTTCTTCACTGTGGCGGCGTCATTGATCGTGTCATATCCTTTATAGGGATACACAATCGATGACATCACACCTACAGCCACACCCCCCTACAGTTGTAAACACACATTAGGTCACACAACCCCTTCAGCGCCCCCTTGTGGTTAATTAACAAACTGCAATTGTCATTTTCACAATAACCAATGCATTTTAAATGCATTTTTTGCTGTGAAAATGACAATGGTCCCAAAAATGTTTCAAAATTGTCCGCCATAATGTCGCAGCCGCGAAAAAAAAAAATCGCTGATCGCTGCCATTAGTAGTAAAAAAAATGTTTTTTTATAAAAATGCAATAAAACTATCCCCTATATTGTAAACACTATAAATTTTGCGCAACCCAACCGATGAACGCTTATTGCGATTTGTTTTATACCAAAAATAGGTAGAATACATATCGGCTTAAACTGAGGAAAAAAAAAGGTTTTATATATTTTTGGGGGATATTTATTATAGCAAAAAGTAAAAAATATTCAATTTTTTTCAAAATGGTCTCTTTATTTTTGTTAATAGCGCAAATAAAAACCGCAGAGGTGATCAAACACCACTAAAAGAAAGCTCTATTTGTGGGGGGGGGGAAAAGAACGCCAATTTTGTTTGGGAGCCACATCGCACGACCGCTCAATTGTCTGTTAAAGCGACGCAGTGCCGAATCGCAAAACCTGGCTGGGCCATTTAGCTGCCTAAAGGTCTGGGTCTTAAGTGGTTAAAAATGATGATTTAAATAGAGTTATTTCAAATCAAGACTTTTTACTACTGATTTAAATCAAATCCACCCCGATAATAATAAGCACTGGTACCGAAATACATGAAGCAGATATACCTCAAATCTCTGCATACATTGATCAGTTAATGTCCTTCAATATATAAACGTCATGTGTTTTTGGCTGTATACAGAGAGCACACACTCCTGACATCAGGTAAGGCCGACCCTTGCAGTTCACAAATGTTAATATCTTATTTTTAATACTTCCTGGAGTTCTTCTTTAACCACTTCCCTACGGCCGTACGACTATATGCGGCCGCAGGGTGGTTCTAAATCTCTGGGCTGCCGTGTTTTCACGGCAGCCTCTTTCTGTGTTCCCAGCGCGCGCTCCCGAGCGCGCAGCGGGGAACTTGTGTACTGGCCGTGTCCCTTGGACACAGCCAATCACAGATCGCCGTGAACGGCCAATCAGAGTGGCCGTTTGCGATGCGATCTGTGCAGCGAATGAGAGATGATCTCATATGTAAACATATGAGATCATCTCTCATTGCCGGCTCTCACAATGACAGCGTCCTGTCAGGGAGAGAGCAGACCGATCTGTGTCTCTTGTACATAGGGACACAGATCGGTCACCCCCCCAGTCACCCCCCCTCCCCCCACAGTTAGAACACTATACAGGATACACATTAACCCCTTCCCTGCCAGTCACATTTATACAGTAATTAGTGCATATTTATAGCACTGATTGCAGTATGAATGTGAATGGTGCCAAAAATGTGTCAAAAGTGTCCGATGTGTCCGCCATGATGTCGCAGTCGCAATAAAAATCGCAGATCGCCGCCATTACTAGTAAAAAAATAATAATAAAAAATAATAATTCTGTCCCTTATTTTGTAGGCGCTTATAACTTTTGCGCAAACCAGTCGCTTATTGCGATTTTTTTTTTTTTTTTACCAAAAATATGTAGAAAAATACATATCGGCCTAAACTGATTTTTTTTTTTTAAATTGGGCTATTTTTTATAGCAACAAGTAAAAAATATTGTATTTTTTTTCAAATATGTCGTCCTTTTTTGTTTATAGCGCAAAAAATAAAAACCGCAGAGGTGACCAAATACCACCAAAAGAAAGCTCTACTTGTGGGGAAAAAAGGACGCCAATTTTGTTTGGAAGCCATATCGCACGACCGCGCAATTGTTAAGTTAAAGCGACGCAGTGCCGCAAGCTGAAATTTCACCTGGTCAGGAAGGGGGTTTACATGCCCAGTAAGGAAGTGGTTAAACTGATGAAGTTCTGAGAAGAGGAGGACAAATTAGGAAACTCAATCAACTTAACTAAAAGTCACAAGGACCTGTATTTAATTTTTTTTATAGAAACCAACTGGAACATGCCCTCTCAAACTACTTACTGACAGGTGATATAGGGACACATATTCAGTAGTTCCAACTATGCAGGTCCACTTGTAGCCCACCTA
Source organism: Rana kukunoris (assembly GCA_029574335.1). Classification (NCBI taxonomy): domain Eukaryota; kingdom Metazoa; phylum Chordata; class Amphibia; order Anura; family Ranidae; genus Rana; species Rana kukunoris. The sequence goes on from CM056060.1 coordinate 79,815,636, forward strand.
CTGACTACAGAGCATGTTGAGATCTACAGCAATCACTTCAAAAACATGGCATTTCTGGTAAAGTATATATGGAAGCAGAAACATTAAAATAATTTGAGGCCAGCAGGCTTCTTGGTGCTACCTTTCTTTTAATATCAATGATAGTAAAATCAAAGGACTGATGTTTGGCAGTCAGTCTCAACGGTTGCCTTCCTCTGGATCAACTGTGGGTATGGAGTTGGGTGTATGGGTTTGTACTGTGTTTTATTTTGTTTGTTTATTTTTATTAATTTTTTATGGTTGAACTGGACGTCTTTTTTCAACCTAGCTAACTATGTAACTATGTGTGCAGTAAATGGAGCAGAACACAAGTATTTAATGAAAATGTCTGATATTATTATGATGCACGATTTATATAGCGCCAAACAGTTCACACAGTGCTTTACAATGTATAGGAGGGGGGGGGGAGCACAATTACAGTACAGTTCTCTACGAACAAGGCACTACTGTACCTTCTGTATTGAATACATTCTAAAAGGGAGGGGGTCTTGTTACAAAAGGTAATAGCTGCAGAGAATGATTTAATGGGGGCGACTCAGGGACAGTTGTTAGGTGGGTGTGGGACAGGTTTCCCTGGATAAATGAGTTTTCAGGGATCTCATAAAGGTGGACAGGGTAGGGGCCGATCAGACATAATGGGGCAGGGAGTTCCATAGGATGGGAGAGGCTCTAGTAAAGTCCTGAAGGCGAGCATGGGAGGAGGTAACAAGGGAGCTAGAGAGCAGGGGGTCCTGGGAGGAGTGAAGGGAACGATTTATACAGGTGGATGAACAGTTGGTTGCAAAGTGCCGTAATAGACAACTACAAGTTGACAGTTTCAACATATGTATTGGGTGGTATAATGATCAATATGAATGTACAATGTGTCATTCTTGATTAAAAAGCAGCACGGGGTATCTCTCCTATGGTTAGTTGCCAAAAGGGTTTCCAGGAGGCAAAACAACCAAATAAATATGACCGAGCTGACAGCTAAAATGTGACTAATTTTAATGACAATGTGGCTAAATTTAGGGAATTACTGTACCTAGCAGCAAAATGAACCAACTGTGCAGTGAAAGTGAAACCAGCTAAGACAAAAAAAAAAAAGCGACAAACCACAAGGACGCAGCAGGCCATATCCACCTAGCAAGGGGACCCACCAAAGACAACAGTCAGGTAAAAGAGACCTGAAGACACAAAAAGCATTAGGAGTATTTCAACATTCCCTTCGTTATTCTGGCCATTCATGAAAACTGATGTAAAAGATTACAGAATAGTTGAATAGTTTCACAAACACGTGTTTAGGGATAAGAATTTCTGACATTTCACACTGGTGAGCTAGTGGAAGACTTTTCCTCCTATTTTCCTTAATTCTGTCCAATGACAGTTCCCCAGTGGCCAAAAGAGGAGACTCTTGAATGATAAAACTTGAGAAACATGATGAAATGTGGTTGTTGCATTCAACACATCAATACCTATATATAGTATTAGAGCTTTCCATTTCTCACTGGACTATTCTGATTTCAGTCCTAAATATAGCTGAATTGAGTATAATCTTCCTGTGAGATTTCATTCTTATCACATCTATGGGCCTTTCGCCTCTATCCAGCCCCAAACAGACCCCTATTTAGTAACACAAAATTATATTCTTAAAATATAATCTTTACACATCCACTACTTAACGGCCATGTATTAAATTTTTTATGAAATGGTTACAGCGTTTTTATGCCTATTTGTAATGTCCTCTTAATTTGGTTTGTTTGGAACAAGCAGTGCACTTTTGTTGTAGCTATGTGCACTGCTCCATGTACACTACCATACCATAGTAACTCGTTTATCTTGGAAACCAACAAAAGAGAGTGGCTACATTCCTACAAACAGTAGGACCAGGGATAACAAATGTAGCCACCCTCTAACAGTCTTTCTAAACCAGAGTTTCTGCAGGAAATTTACATTATGGCGGGTGTATACCGCCAATCTTGTTCTTAATGCACGCTAACACTCGGCACACACAAATACCCAATGGTACCTCTGTAGTTCCGGCTCTTATAAGGTCAGGGTGCGGAGAAGGGGAGGAGCGCAGTGAGCAGAAATGGGAGCCAAAGAAGGAGGTCTTATTTAAAAACGCGCTGACTTGGTAGGTACAAGTAGCTCAATTGGAAGGTGCGCTCTTACATCAGCTCTCCAACTCCCCCTCTGCACTGTGCTCCGAGGGCTCTCCGTTTCCCCTGCACTCTGCATTGCCACAGCTATAACTGTGGCAATGCAAAGTGCAGGAGGAACAGAGTCATCAGAGAACATGGCTGGAGGTTAGAGATTGGGGGGTGGGTGGACAGAGCTGTCATGGGCACATGGGCACAGATAGGCTGAATGTCAGAACTGGTACAAGGGCGAAGCCTAGCGGTTGCTGAGGGCAGTGCTGAGCCACACCTCCCCGACAGGAGTGATCGGGACGCCTGCTGTAAAGGAGGGCTCCGACTGAGACGCCTGCTGTAAAGGGGGCTCCGACTGGGACACCTGCTGTAAAGGGGGCTCCGACTGGGAAACCTGCTGTAAAAGGGGGCTCCGACTGGGAAACCTGCTGTAAAAGGGGGCTCCGACTGGGAAACCTGATGTAAAAGGGGGCTCCGACTGGGAAACCTGCTGTAAAAGGGGGCTCCGACTGGGAAACCTGCTGTAAAAGGGGGCTCCGACTGGGAAACCTGCTGTAAAAGGGGTCTCCGACTGGGAAACCTGCTGTAAAAGGGGTCTCCGACTGGGAAACCTGCTGTAAAAGGGGTCTCCGACTGGGAAACCTGCTGTAAAGGGGGCTCCGACTGGGAAACCTGCTGTAAAGGGGGCTCCGACTGGGAAACCTGCTGTAAAGGGGGCTCCGACTGGGAAACCTGCTGTAAAGGGGGCTCCGACTGGGAAACCTGCTGTAAAGGGGGCTCCGACTGGGAAACCTGCTGTAAAGGGGGCTCCGACTGGGAAACCTGCTGTAAAGGGGGCTCCGACTGGAAAACCTGCTGTAAAGGGGGCTCCGACTGGGAAACCTGCTGTAAAGGGGGCTCCGACTGGGAAACCTGCTGTAAAGGGGGCTCCGACTGGGAAACCTGCTGTAAAGGGGGCTCCGACTGTGAAACCTGCTGTAAAGGGGGCTCCGACTGGGAAACCTGCTGTAAAGGGGGCTCCGACTGTGAAACCTGCTGTAAAGGGGGCTCCGACTGGGAAACCTGCTGTAAAGGGGGCTCCGACTGGGACACAAAACCATCACTTTCAGTTGAAGATTAAATTTGTGTGTGCTTATCTCAAATTCGACCCAGATTTGAGCATCTATGCAGAAAAAAGCACGCCCAAGTTTCACATTAATGAGGTAAGTGTTTTTTTTTTTTTTTACAATATTTATTCTATTATTTGATGTGTTCTGGGAGCTGTAGACTTGACATCGTTTTTTCAGGGGTTCCCCCGAAGACAAAAAGGTTCTGCTCCAACAGAAGACCGATTATAGCGGCAAAAAATAAGAAAATAAGAAATAAGAATTTGGAGATCGGTGGAGAAGCTAGGTAAGTGTTTAGCGGCGAAGGGGTGGGTCCATCAAGTAGTGGTACATTGAAATACATCAAGGCAGAGAAATGTTTAGACTTTAGAACCACTTTAATATCTGAGTGGACAGTAACCAGAGCTAGCTAAACTATCACTAGCCAGTTGCCAAGGTAGTACATGTATTGACTCATTAGTGAACATTTGTAACGCCATCTGCGTTCCCCCTATACAGCCACGGCGTTTGTGTGTTCCCCACACATCCGCCGTGACTCGTGCGCGTCACTTCCGGTGCGCTCTGTTTGCGTTCCACGCTGGAACGCGGAAGTGCCCCCCGGCGTGCGGCGCCTTCTCCCGCGCTGTACGCGCTATTTAAAGCCCCAGGAATGATGGCAGGGTGTTCCACTATTTTGTTGGGCACCTGCCGTCACCTGGGACCCCGCACAGCACCCCAAACACCATCCCTAGGACTGCTGGACCGAGTACAGGGAGGCTTCCTGTCTTCCCCTTGGGATCTGTATACACGCAGGGCTCAGTACCCTGCTTTTGGGACTCCTCCTCAGCTTGACCCTCAAGCCTGGATACACCAACTTCACTACTCTGCTTCCAGGATCCCTTCAGGAAGTGCTCTCTACTGAGGATTAGAGCTAACACCTCAACACCATCATCAGTACCGCAAGTATACTGTATTGAACTCTGCCATCTGCAAGCAGTCTAGTGTTCAGGGATGCTTCTTTGTTTAAATGCTATGATTTAAGATTTAATTAATTCTATTTGTTCCCAGTAACTGTATCTCACATAAGTGCCTTGTACTTGAGTTGCTTCTGATAATCCTACTTGACACCCATCTATACATGGCTCGATGCTACATGGTCATACCATCCTGCAGTTAGCTTGGATCACCAACTAAGCTATCTTTACTTCCTATGTTTGCTTTTGATTATATTGAGTACGCTGCCTGTTGGTCGGTTCCTATATAGAGGTTGTGATGAAATAAACCCTTAACTTTCTGTTCACACAAGAAAGTGCGGTTGTGGTTTATGCTGAGAAACCTCACTAGCTGGAACCCCATTAAGTTTAATTAAATATAAAGTGACTGTAACAACATTCTGCTGCAAATTTGCACCAACCTCTCACTGGTCAGCCTCATTACTCATGTATTTTATATTGTAAGCTCTAACGAGCAGGGCCCTCCTGTACTGAATTGTATTGTAACTTTACAGTATAGTATTGTACAGTCTCCCTCTATTTTGTAAACAATATAAATCCTGTGAAATACCAAAAACATAATAATTAAATGGGGAACTCTTGACAGGCATCTAGGAACGCAGTTGAAATACAAATATGATTTCTATTTTACCCGACAAATGCACTGCAAATTATTTTCATCTACTCTTGTGATTTACAGATCCACCCTGTAGATCACCCTATTACTTTCTGGTATAGCTCTATTACTTCCTGGATCTTTAAAACTGTGATGGTGCAGATTTATTCCCTAGTGAAGAGGCTGGGAAGGTGACATAGGAAGCAACACTGCGGAACTAGGAAATAAGTGAGTCTTGAGGAAATCACAACACTGCTTGCCAAGAATTACACATACATCGGCTGAAAAAAATATATATGCTTCTAAAATTGACCTTTATTTCTTCACCTGAAGTTCCTGTTACTTTAAAGTGACACTGCCACTATAGAAAAGTTTGCCAGGCAATGCACGCTGGTAAAAGAGTTGGGATACATGCCTTCCCAGCTACTGCCACCACTAAACACTGATCCAGTCTTAAAAAAATGGACCCTAGAAGTCCATAGGAAACAAAACCCTTTCTAGAGTTGTAATCTTCAGGGTCCTCTGCAGCTCTCACTTGTTCCTCTTGCTTACCATTTCCTGTAGTAATGATGAGGTGCAGTGAGAGCTGCAGAAAGTCAGGAATCTGACACTCCCAAAGTGATGTCTTAATTGTTGGGGAACAATTTTTGTGGTTCAGAACGTGTTTGGCAGCAGGGGTGGCACTGGCAGAAGAGGTAGGCATTCCCTCACTTTGTTCACAGGCATGCATGCATAAGCCTGGAAAAACTTTAGTGACAAGGTCACTTCAGTCATTTGCTGCTATGTATTTATAAGAACTCTGCACACCCCTGGACTAATGACAACATTCTTCAACCCACTATCTAGCTGATCCTGCTCACAAATCTTACAACATTTATAAATCAACAACAGGCAACTACTAAGAAAAATCAATACAATAACACCCAAACTTTCATTTAAAACCTCTATATACAAATTTTAGTTTTAAATTAAAGTGGAGACCCACCCTAAAGCGGAACTTCCGCTCATCGGAACCCTCCCCCACCTCCAGGGTATTTGCACCCACTTCTGGGAACAATCTCTGCGGGGACCTGCGGGTAGTGCGTCACAACACCCCCCCCGTTGTGTTCTGGGAAACACACAGCTCCCAAAACTCAGCAGGGGACCAGTGAGGACGGCGCAGCGCGTCTTGTGCATGCGCAGTAGGGAATTGGGCAGTGAAGCCGCAACGCTTCACTTCCTGATTCCCTCACCGAAGATGGTGGTGGGGGCAGCATCTTCTGCTGCCGACGTCGCTGGACTCCAGGACAGGTAAGTGTCCATTTATTAGCAGCTGCAGTATTTGTAGCTGCTCCACTTTAATATTTTGTTGTACATTTAAACATTCTTTACTTCTTATACATTTATAAAACATAAGCATTCGCAGTAAAATCCCCATTGGTGTCTCCTCTGCCTATACAGTACCAAACTGATTTGTCCTGTGCACACCCTTTTGCAAGTATGAAAGTATGAAAAGATACTTACACACATGGACATATTTCTGCTTTCCTAAAATGATGCAAGTATGACTTAAAAAGTTGAACTTTAAGAAATAAAAATGGGCGAACAGATAGGATTTTTAATGCAGAAGAGACATGCTTTTTTTCCCTTTTTGAAAAGTAATTGATAAAAATCAGATTTTCTATTGTTCATTCTCTATTGCAACCTGTGGGCTTGACATTTGACCTGCCCTGTCTGTTTAAAGGCATAACAATTCAGAAAGTAAAAATTACCAGCAAATACCTACTTTTCGGTTTACAGCGATCAAATCAGTTACTTCTGTTGCAGGGTGGATTTGATTTAAATTTAAATCAAGACAATTTAAATCATGATTTAAATCAGTAGTAAAAAGGCTTGATTTTAAATCAACCTGTACGGCGATTTCTTCTGCACAGGCGCTGGAGTTCATGGCCCCGGAAGGAAGAGGGGTGAAGAATGGAAGCTTGTTACTAACGAGGAAGACGGGGACATCGCGGGCTTCTCCTGCAAGTGTCACATAATGGGCTACTATACTGTGCATAGTAGCCTATTATGCTTTACCTTTGCAGGGAAACAGAGGAAGCAACAACTATCAGGGTTTACTTCCTCTTTAACTCCAGGTCAGGATCTGCAGAAGTCCATGCTGTACCGATCTCAGGTTCTCTCCTTCCAATCACAGTGCATTTGACAGGTGCTGGTGCTGAGGAGGTGCTATTGAACTCAGTGGGCGAGTATGACAAGCGGTACCACTTGTCAATCTCTGCATGCAGAGTTAAAAATGCTGTAGCCATGAAGCAAAGCATTGTGGCTGCCGCGTGTCAACAAAAAGTTGGGGCCGCCAGGAGGATGAGGGGATTTGGAACCACCATCTGAAAGAGACCCTTTCCATGAGCAGCTGTACTTGTTAGAGCCGGTTCACACCGCCGCGGCACGACTTCGGGGGCGACTCTGTATAGAAGTCAATGTAGGTCGCCCCGAGCCGCCCCCGAAGTCGTACAGGAACCTTTTTCTAAGTCAGAGCGACTTGCGTCGCTCCTATTAGAGCGGTTCCATTGCATTGAATTGGACGCGACTCATCAGTCCCCCAGTGTGAACCGGCTCTAACTACGCTAGGTGTTAGTTTTCTATATGTTTACATAATAACTAACAATAACTAACATCTCTATACTAACCTGCTCTGCGCCATGGAACTGCAGAGAGCAGCCCCAAACCTCCTCTTCTTAGGTCTCCGGTAGGCGCTCCTGGTTCCTCCTCTCTGTCCAGTGCTTCATGTTACGTCACTTCCCTTAAGGGCACTCATGCATCCATTTACACTGACAGCAGGACTGGGCCCGCCCCCTTTCCTTTGTGACTGGCTTTGATTGACAGTAGCCGGAACCAATGGCGCTCGGTGCCCCAGCAAAGCCAATGAAAGTAGAGAAGAGCTGCAGACGTGCACAGCACAGGATTGAAAAAGTATGGGGGGGGGGGGTAAAGAAACCAAACTGATGCCTACTTTGAGGCTGTGATTAAACATATGCGGCTGCGGTTTGCAGTTTGCAGTCCGGAGTGCTGCACCTCAATTGCATAGATTCAGGTGCATTTTTTACTCGAATTCGCACCTGAACCAGACCCAAAACCGCGGCCGCTCAGCACATGTGTGAACCTAAAAATTGGGAGAACAACTGCGCTATGATGTAAATACTGGTTGAAAAATAAAAATAGCCTAAAGCTATTGTGATAAGCAGCAACTAATCTGCTAACTAACAGTGGACAAATTGGAAAAAATAAATAGTCGCGCTAAATCAAAAAAACTTCTGTGACAAAATATAAGTACTACCACTGAAGGCGTATATCATGTGCACATACTGTGTGTAAAAGACCTTTGAAAGCTGTGATGCAGCTTAACAAAAGATGCCCAATAAGGAAAAGACAGCTTAAACATAAGTGAACATAAATAAAGAAAAATAAATGTGAATCAAATTAAATAGATATCAGTGTCCATATGTAATAAAGTCCAACGTAATAAATGTGTGGTATGAAGAACACCCGTGCACAATTCGAATAACTGCACTCTCATGATACCGTCTGAAACCCAGTGTGAATCCACCACCAATTGACAAGTAGTCTGCTTACCAGAGCCTAGGGTCCAATGGACCTAATGCAGCATGTAATGATACCCAACAGGTCACTATCCGTGGTGTAGTATAACATCAGATGGACTCCCAAACTCTTAACGCTCATTGAGCGTTCAATCATGCAAGAAAAGATGCCTCATATAGCGTAAAACCACAGGTGATTTATTTAATACGGTTAAAAACAGTAAACAACTCACATTTGAGCAAGTAAAGATCAGCCTTAAGCCTGTCGCGCCGGCCGGACGCAAACAGGCAAACCTGTCCATGTGGAGATCGAGCAGATGAGGGTGATGACATCAGCACGCTGCTGGTTCCGCCCAAGCGTTTCGTAATAGGTCACGTTGCCTCGGGGCACTAGTGGCACATGTGTGAACCGGCTCTATTGAAATAGAGCCGGTCACATTCACATGTTAAAGTGAATTGGATGCGGTTAAAAACGCATCCTTTAATTTTTCCTTATTGGTTTCCATGCATTAAGGACCTGTTCACACCAGGTCTGGTAGAACTGTGTTGGGCAGCTATTATAGCACAGTCCTACTGCGACCAGGTAAAAATGCTACACAACTGGTTCACACCACTGTCTTGCAGTGGTGTGCACTGAAAAAAAAAATTATTACTGCATGCACTACTTTTTTCTCCAGCACAGCGCAGTGCTAAACAATCCACCGCCTTGCATCACACGGTGGCCAACAGAACTTAAAGTGGTTGTAAAGTCAGGATGTTGTTTATCCTAACGCATTCTATGCATTAAGATAAAAAAGCCTTCTGTGTGCAGCAGCCCCCTCAGCCCCATCTCTGTCCAGCAATGTCTGATACTCTCCCTTTTGATTGGCTGAGACACAGCAGCTGGGCCATTGGCCCCCCACTGCTGTGAAAGTCAGTCAATCAAGAGAGAGAGAGGGCAGGGCTGGGCTAAATGGACGCAGAGAGCTGTGACTTGACTTGGCTTGGTCGCGTTCCAGTCACGTGGGGCGCGAGGTGCTGGCGTCAGTATCCTGCGCCCTATGGTGACACAATGGGGAATGCGCGATGGCGCACCTGATACACCTCGTCCACTCATTAGAATCAGCGTTAAGCATCCACCTTTGAGGACACTGGCTTAATTGAAGGGAAGGTGGACTTACACCTGGGGCCAATAATTACTCTCCAGGTGAGTATTAAAGGAAGTCAGGGTGGCAGTTTCAGCACTCGCTTTCCTCCCATCTCCTGTTGGAGTGGGATGCTATTTTGATATCTGGCTATATTTGATCCTGGATTCCCCACTATAATATTGGTTCCTCTCTCGACAGAACTGAGCCTTTAGGAGTGGTGAGTATACCTAAGGTTCTAAATTTGTCCTGCTTTATTTGGCTTGACGAATGATCACTTAGTGAATTTCTTTTTTATATATATATATTTCCCCTCAGTTGGGATCTTCGTTGGTTTTCTTTGGCTGCTGACCCAAATGGTGGTTAATATTATTCCACCCCCCATGGTTTTGGAGCCTTTCCCCCCTGCCTTGGAGAAGTCTCATGAGCATTGGGAAGCGTCGCCCGGTTTGGCCCCCCCTGGTCTTGGTGCACTTATAGGCCCCCCCCAGGGATTACCCAGGTGCTCCTGATCTGAGAGAAGGCGAGTCTTTTCTTTTGGAGCTGTGAGCCCCTGCGTGTCCCTTTTTTATCATGTCCACATTTTGCAATGTCTATGCCTGACTATGTAACTTTTTCCTGTATTATGTATTTTTTCATTTTTTCAGAAAAAACCTTACTGCTTACTTTCCCTGAAGAAGGATGTAGAAGTAACATTTGAAACGCGTCAGGAACGACCATCCATACCCTTAGCCTTGTCCTGGGGTATATGATGATCTTTAGCAGTATTACTGTTTCTAAACTTGATCTGTATATCAATACGTCACTGTGAACTTTATATATATAATTTTTTGATATTTTGTAATAAATTTATATATTTTTATGACCTAGTTGTCATCACTACTTATGGTTGCCCAGAAAATCCCACCTTACGAGAGGTATTCATCATTTCTATGTGACTTGGCTTGGGTGCCTCTATAGCAGGGGAGTCAAACTCAATTTCATTGTGGGCCGCATCAGCATTATGATTGCCCTCAAAAAGGCCACTTGTATCTGTAAGATTAGATGTCCAACACATCCCCTCCCTTTACAATAGATGTCAAGGGTCACCCCTCCATCAGAAGTTAAGTCCCCCACTCTTCCTTACATCACAGTGTACCCCCCTTTCCTTATGCTGCTGCTGGGAAGAAGCTGGATTGGATACATTGCTTGAAAGAAGAAAGTAAGGGTCTGGAGGAGGACCAGAAGAGGGCTGGAGCTCTCCTGCAGCTGCAGGAGAGGTGCAAGGGCCACATGAAATGGCCTGGAGGGACGGATTCGGCCCGTGGGCCTTGTGTTTGACACCTGTGCTCTATAGCAAACTCAACAGGAGGTGGGGGCCAGGAGCACCAAAGAGGACCCAAAAAGAGGAGGATCTGGGCTGCTGTGTGCAAAACCATTGTCCAGAGCAGGAAAGTATAACATGTTTTATTTTTGTATAAAAAAAGAAACCTTTACAATCACTTTAAATGAAAGGCCAGTGTGATATTAAAATAGTGTTAGTTGAAAAAAAAAAAAAAAAAAAAAGAAGGACAGTGCTTCCATCCTACCGCACACCAGCGGCTGCATTATAAGGCGGCGTACACACGTACGAGAACCTCGACGGGCGGAACACATCGTTCCGCCCGTCGAGGCTCTCGGCCGGCCGTCGAAATCGGCGACCCGCCCATCGGGAATGGCAACCAGCCATTCATCCAGGCGGGCCGTCGAGCAAATAGAGAGCCTGCTCTCTATTCGCTCGACGGGATTCCTGACGGGCGGGGCTCGCCGAGAGCGTACACACGGCCGAGGTTCTCGGCAGAATGCGGCTCCCAGCGAGGTTCTCGCTGGTTTCTGCCGAGAACCTCGGCCGTGTGTACGCCGCCTAACAGTCACTGGTGTAAATAGGACCTCTAAAGTAGATATCTCTTTGCCCACTTGTCTGTGTCATGTTATTAAAGCTTGTAAGGAAGACAGCTGTAGCTTTGTACTAACGGTACAACACCGGCTGTTGGCCTTCAACTGAAATAACCACATAAAATGTGAACTGTAAGAGGATACTGAGAAGATTTTCAGAATTAGTCATGTTGAGCACAAAATACATATATATAAATGAATACGCATGTTTAACTGATAAAATCATAACGGAGTTTCACAGCACTGAATCTAAGATCAGCAAGAATAATTTTTTTCACACTACCAGCAAAATTTAAAACTAGAATGCATGTACAGTCACTGTGTGTGTGTGACACATTCGCAATGATGTGTCCCTGTGTCAGCACAGACAATATCCAATTCTGCATGCATTTAAGTGGAGACCAAGCAATGCAAATCACTAAAGTCCCTGGTGTGACTGGTGTTCATGGCAAATTTAACCACTTGCCTACTGTGCACCTACACCCCCTTCCTGCCCAGACAAAATATAAGCTTCCGGCACTGCGTCGCTTTAACTGACAATTGCGCGGTCGTGCGACGTGGCTCCCAAACAAAAATGGCATCCTTGTTTTCCCACAAATAGAGCTTTCTTTTGGTGGTATTTGATCACCTCTGCGGTTTTTATTTTTTGCGCTATAAACAAAAATAGAGCGTCAATTTTTAAAAAAATGCAATATTTTTTCATTTTTGCTATAATAAATAACCCAAAATATATATAAACATTTTTTTTTTCCCTCAGTTTAGGCCGATACGTATTCTTCTACATATTTTTGGTAAAAAAAAAATGCAATAAGCGTTTATCGATTGGTTTGCGCAAAATTTATAGCGTTTACAAAATAGGGGATAGTTTATGGCATTTTTTTTTTTTTTTTTTACTATTAATGGCGGCGATCTGCGATTTTTTTATTGGGACTGCAACGTTATGGCGGACATTTCGGACACTTTTCTGACATTTTTGGGACCATTTACATTTATACAGTGAACAATGCTATAAATATGCATTGATTACTGTATAAATGTGACTGGCAGTGAATGGGGTTAACCACGAGGGGGGCGGGGAAGGGGTTAAATGTGTGTCCTATGAGTGTTCTAACTGTGGGGGGAGGGGGGGGGGTGACTGGGGGAGGTGACCGATTGTGTCCCTATGTACAAGGGACACAATCAATCAATCTCCTCTCTCCCTGACAGGGACGTGCAGCTCTGTGTTTACATACAGAGCTCCATGTCCCCGCTCAGTTACTGAGCAATCGCGTGTGCCCGGCGGCGATCGTTGCCGCCGGGCACTCGCACGGGATCCCCGCAGAGCGGCGGGTGCACGCGCGCGCCGCCGGCGACGCGCGCGCGCCCGCGGCTTTAAAGGGACATTACGTCATATGACGTGATGTCAGGATAATGGAGTCCTCTGCCCGCCATCATTTGACGGTGGGCAGATGACAAGTGGTTAAAAAAAGATGCACATAATGAAGTCCCTGCTAAAAAATGTGTCACTCATTTTCAAACTCATTGGTCATGGAAAAGTGGTTGTTTGTGCATTTGTGTGTTTTATTTTGTTGAAACTTTTCCTCCAGGTGAATAGGTAGGTGTACGATGTACCCTATACTCATTCACATAGGGTGGGGAGCCGTGTTCTGGGGGCCCCCTTATTAACCACTTAAGGACCGGACCAATATGCTGCTAAATGACCCAAGGGGTTTTTACAATTCGGCACTTCGTCGCTTTGACAGACAATTGCGCGGTCGTGCGACGTAGCTCCCAAACAAAATTTGCGTCCTTTTCTTCCCACAAATAGAGCTTTCTTTTGGTGGTATTTGATCGTCTCTGCGATTTTTATTTTTTGCGCTATATACAAAAATAGAGCAACATTTTTGAAAAAAAAACAATATTTTTTAATTTTTGTTCTAAGAAAAATCAAATAAACAAAATTTTAGTCAAACATTTAGGCCAGAATTTATTCAGCCACATGTCTTTAGTAAAAAAAAAAAAATAAATTGCAATAAGAAAAAAAAAATAGCTACCTAGCGGGAACAGCGACACTAATACAGCGATCAGAAAAATAATCGCTTAGTGACACTGACAATAGGGGGTGAAAGGGTTAACTAGGGTGGTGATCAAAGGGTTAAAACTTTATTAGGGGGGGGTACGGGGGCTACCCTAACACTAACTGCCTGTCACACTGACACTAAATGCAGTGATCAGTACATATATGATCACTGCATTCAGTGACACTGTGACAGGGGGGTGGTGATCGCAAGGGGTTAATGTGCCTGCGTGTACTGGTGTCAGTGTAGTGTTGTGCAGACTCACTGTGTGATGTGATCTCTCCTCAGTGGCGGTTGAAAATACCACTGAGGGGAGAGATCACATCACTTCCCTCTTCCTGTGTTTACACAGGCAGAGGAAGTGACACGCAGGGGGAGCACGCGGATTGGCTGGGAGCGATCCGGAGGGGGCGGACAAAAACAAACAGCCGCCCCCTCATCCTGGATCGCTGGGACAGCCACGGGAACCGCCGCATGTACCGGGGGGGGGGGTCCCGATCGGACCCCCGACCCACATCTAGGCAGACATGTACAGGTACGTTGATGTGCCTGTCCGTGCCATTCTGCCGACGTATATGTACATGTGGCGGTCCTTAAGTAGTTAAAGGGTGCTCCCAGATTCCGTTAAGTCCCCCCGCCCGCAGACCTCGACAACCAATGGCCAGGGTTGTCGGGAAGAGGCCCTTGTCCTCATCAACATGGGGACAGGGTGCTTGGGGGCATACGGCCTGGTACGGTTCAGGAGGGGGGGGTTGGTCGTCCCCACCTCCTTTCCTGACCAAACGGGCTGTGTGTTTGGATAAGAGCCTGGTAAGTATTTTGGGGGACCCCCACGCCGTTTTTTCTGTGTAGGGGTTCTCCTTTAAATACATACCAGACCCAAGGGCCTGGCATACTCCTGGAGGGGGAACCCATGTCGGTTTTTTATTTAAAATTTGGCGTGGAGTTTACCCTCAAGATTCATACCAAACACAGTTCCTGGCATTGGCAGGGATCCAAGTCGGATCCCCGTTCATTGAAAGTCAGACATATGTCAGCTTCAAGTCACAGGGCAAAGTCGGATTCAAAGTAGGAAGAGTGTCGTGTCACACTAGTGTGAACACGGCCTTACTGCTGCTATCGGATGTCCAAAGTCGGATGGTTAGGACAAGGATCCTACTGTAATCCGACTTCAATGATATTCAATGGGCTGAAGTAGGACCAACGTCGGACCAACGTCGGACCAACGTCGGACCAACGTCGGACCAACGTCGGACCAACGTCGGACCGGGAGCATTTTCAAAGTCGGACTGACTTGTGTCAGACTAGTCAAGATGGATCTCATAGGGAACATTGATTTTCACACGTAATGCGACAGGCCGGGTTCACACTGGTCCGACAAACGCTCCGACATTAGGAGCCAATGTTGCATGACGTATGAAAATCAATGTTTCCCTATGAGAGCCGTCTTAACTGGTCCGACATAAGTTGGTCCGACTTTGAAAAATATTCCTGCACTACTTGGTCCAACTTTGATCCTACTTCAGCCCATTGAATATCATTGAAGTCAGATCAAAGTAGAATCCTTGTCCTAACCATCTTGACTTGTGGCATCCGACGTTGTGATTACAGCAGCAGTAAAAGGAATTTATCTCACACTGGGATTGTTTTGATTGGTCAAGGAACAAGTAAGACTATCAAAGTCGGATCAAAGTAGTATCCTGTTCATGAAAGTCGGATGGATGTCGGACCAATGTAGCACCGATGTAGGACTGATGTCGCAGAGCAAAGTAGGACGAAAGTTGTATGACTGTTGTATTGTACCAGTGTGAACCCGGCCTAAAGGAGAAGGGAAAAGAAAGCATGAGTTACCGCACTGCTTTATCATGGAGATGGGCTTCAGCAAAAATGACTTGGACAGGCTTTCTAAATTGTCCAATCAGTATTAAATCAGGCAGCACTCATCTGACAGCCCAGAGACAGAAGACCGGTTCCCAAGCCTACTTTTTTTGGACCCTTTCACATGGGCTGTTCGATCAGGTCCACCTGTCAGTATTTCAGGTGGTCCCTGGGGCTTTCTCCTGTGGAGCAGTCTGGAGGACTCCCACAGCCATCTCCCTTTGCTCCTGCTCCTCCTCAGCCGCAGAGACAGTCCCACGGTGCCATCTCTCCGGTACCGACCCCTGGGGGGTTGGGGGACCGGGCCCCTTTCCCTGCCACGTCCCCCAGAGTGGATAGATCCAAGAGCCCCCCAGATGCAACCTTGGGCGCCAGTCCAGCACTCGGCCCCTCCAGCCCAGCAGCAGGGGCCTTCTTCTCCTCTACCCCCCCCCCCACTGCTTCAAATGGGGTCTGACCGCCGGCACCAGCAAGCCCCCCCCCCCCGGCAGGCATACTTTCAAGCCATGCCAAATGAAGATTTTAAGCTACTTATTGAGGAGGTCAAGTTCGCCTGCCGTGCTGAGATTCAACTGCTTCATGCCAACTTTAAACACCTTTCAGAACGAGTAGAAATGGTGGAAGAAGAAAGGCAGGAGACTAAATTGGCGGTGCACCGTACCCAAATGCAAGGGGCTGACCATCGCCTGTTGCTCAGAGATATGCAGCGCCATGTGGAGGTTTTGGACAACTGCGGTCGCAGGAACAACAACGTGTCAGGGGCCTGCCCGAGACGGAGGGTCCCGAGGATCTGCACGACACCCTGCAAACTCTCTTCAATGGTCTCCTGGGAGATCCCCTGAACAAACCCATAGAAATGGATTGGGCGCACCGAGCCCTGTGCCCCAAGGGCCCAGCCTCCAGACCTTGTGATGTCATTTTCAGAGTCCATTCTTTTCCCCTGAAAGAGGACATTATGCGTAAAGCCCGTAAGGTGGTCTTTGGCAATGCCCAGTTGCAGCTGTTCCCAGACCTGTCCTGGATTACCTTCAAAAAGCGCAGGCTCCTCCAGCCTCTCCTTCTCTCGCTCCAAGAAAAGGACATTATCTACAGGTGGGGTTTCCCTTTTAGCCTCACAGCTCGCCGGGAGGGCCAGTCGGCGGTTCTACACTAGCCTGAGGACTTGGACTCTTTGTGCTACATTGGAGATCTCTGTCCCCCACCTTCAAGAATGGGACCTGGCAGAGGGTCCCCCCGACCAAATGCTCCAGGGGCCAGGAACCCCCCGCAGACCGGCTAAACCCAAGCATGGCTGACGACCGCTGGTCGACATCTTCAGGACGGCCATGGCTATGGCGTGTACATTTATTTTTCTACTCTCCTTTTTCCAGCCACCAGCCTTGTATGCAATCCCCCCTTAAGCCCCCCTGTTCATTCCCTGTGTTACTTATTGGGCGCTTTCAACCGAAGACTGGAGAGTGGTGACTCTTCCGATCACTAGCCCCCCACGGGATTATCCTACTAGAGTTCCTCTATTTTCCTTGTTTCTGAGTGTGACTATTCATTGTGGTTCTCAATGTCCCCCCGGCCTGGGTTCTGCTTTTGGGCCCTGATCGGAAGGACTTATTGGAACTTTTTGGGCCCTGAGTGACATGGTGCACTCGGGCCCCTATTGTGTGATTTATTTTTGACTGCCATGTACCTTCTGTTAATGTTTTTTTCCCCTTTTCTTCCTTTTTCTTTGTTTCTGCTCTCCCCTCTACCTCCTTGGCACGACCACGGCTCCTGGCGGACGTCCGGACCTCTACTTCAAGTGGGCATCCTCCCCCCTGGGTGCTGGAGCGACTCTGCAGATGAATCAGATGAGTATTTCTCTGTTTGCATATACCCATGACCACGGCTAAGATCTTATCACTTAATGTTCATGGCCTAAATTCAAACAAAAAGAGAAATCTTGCGTTGAGGGAGTTCAGGCATTCTGGGGCAGACACTATCTTGATCCAGGAAACACACTTTAATAAGGGTGACTTCTTCGTCTTCGCTAAACAATTTTCTCCTCCAGTACAGCCCCTCCAAGGTGGAACTAGAAACCACTTTACAACATTATATTCTTGAAAACGACACCCCGGACGTCTCCTCCTCTACTCTTTGGGTGGTCCTTAGGGGACGCTGCATGGCGATTTCTTCAGCCATGAAGAAAGATGCAAAAGCATCCAAATTGCAAGCCGAGAGAGACCTCAGGGCCCTAGAGCTTCGGCTACAAGCCTTGCCATCGCTTTCCCTCCTGAAGTTAATTGTTTGCTTGCGAAAGACGCTCCGGGATTTGGCCTTAGGCCAGGTGGAGAAGGCACTCCTCAGACTCAAACAACTTTACTACGATAAGGGCAACAAAGCCCATTCTCTGCTAGCACGTAAGCTGTCAGAACGCTCTCTCAAGCGACCACTCCCCACCAAGTTAAGGACAGGGCGGCCAATCTTCTCTCTCACCCCCAGGATATAGTCAGAGCCTTTGAGGATTTGTACACGGCCCTCTATAGCGACCCGGAGATCCTATACGATCCTCTCCCTTCTGACCCGACCATCCGCTTGCACCAGTATCTGGAGCACAGGGGAATCCCCAAACTTCAGGCATCGGACCTCCTCTCTCTCAACGCCCCTGTTACGGTGGAGGAACTAAAAGCCACCATTAAGACCCTGCCTGCACATAAATCCCCGGGCCCTGATGGACTCCCCTACGAGTACTACAAGACGTTCCTCCCCATCCTCCTGCCACATCTCTGTAAACTGTTCAATGACTTTCTCCGAGTGACACCAATCCCATCGGACATGCAGAGATCGTTCCTTACGCTGATCCCCAAGCCTGACAAGGACCCCTCCCTTTGCGCTAGATATAGGCCAATAACACTTTTAAACTCAGACCTGAAAATATTTACTAAACTCCTATCGATGCGGTTAAACTTGATATTACCCTCCCTTATACACAAGGATCTGTCAAGCGGGGGATAATACTAGGTGGGTCATTGACCTGATCGATGTTGTGAACAGGGAGGGCCTAGAATCATCGTGTCGGTGGGAAAGTAAGAATAAGTAAAAATTTCCAAATTTGGACCAATTAGTAATTTTCCCTCCCTGGTGTCATGTGACTTGTTAGCGTTACAAGGTCTCAAGTGAGAATGGGGAGCACTCGTACTCTTAGGGCCGCGTACACACGATCGAATATATCTGCTGAAACTGGTCCGCCTAACCAGCGGACATAAATCCCCTGCATGCGCCAAATGAATTTGACGTATGCGTGGAAGTATTTTACTTCCTGGTTCGTTGACGTGGCGGCGTCAACGTCATTGCCACGTCACCGCGCTGTCCGTCCGCGGGGATTTTGGTTTGATCGTGTGTACACACATCAGACCAAAATCTCCAGGAGACATATCCGATTAAATCGCTCTGTCGGACCGTTTTCATCAGATATGTCTCCTCGTGTGTATGCGGCCTTATACTGGTCACTGGAAGTTCAACATGGCACCTCATGACACAGAACTCTGAAAAAAATAATAATGTTGCTCTACATAAAGATGGACAAGGCCAGGGGTGCCCAACCAGTGGTCCAGGGACCACATGTGGCCTGCAGAGCCCTTTGATGTGGACTGCAACCTCCTGCTCTGGGATGGTGGTTTGGTAAGCACTGATCACAGGTTGCTGCCCCATCATCCCAGAGCATCAGTGTTGTAAATTAAGATGACGCTAGAGAAAGCAAACAGCTGCAGAGCCCCATAAGCCGTTTATTGTATAGCGCCAGCTCCTGTCACAATCTATACCAAATGCACTCTGCCTGGGACAGCAAAAGCCAGGGAAAACAGAATGGAAGACTGTTATTTATATATATATATAAATATATATATATATATATATATATATATATTGTGACAGGAAGTCAGGTAAATCTGTGTGTGTTGTCCCAGACGGAAGATACTGTTCTGCCTTGTGTAGACAATACACCAATTACTATTGGGCGTCGGCTGTAGAAATGGCCAGAGAGGTTTGGGGAGTTTGAAGCCTTCAGCTTTTCAAAACGAAGCAATTAAAGCCCCTATAAATAAAGCCTAGGGATAACGACTGATTGCTGGATCCTGGGGCTTGGTGAAGTGAAGGAGCAGTCAGAAGCACTTCTGAAGAGGTGAGGTGCTGATAGGTATTTCTGTGTGAGAAATATCAGACTTTTTTGTTGTTTCTGCTGTAGGACCAGCAGTGTCTGCCCAGCAGTAGGCTGTGCCAGACTCAATAGGTAGGTTCCTGTGTTGGGAAGGTAGATGCCCCAAGTGGCAAGGGTTTATTTTGTGTTAGGTTTATACTGTTTTGATGCTTGCACGTGTATCCCGCAAGATGGAAAAATAAACCATATCATTTGTTTTCAGTCATTCTCAAGTGCCTTTTTTTACAGTTCAGCGTGTAGTGAACCCATAGAGGGGGTCACACACACCCGCTACCGAGTTAATCCCTCACAATATATATAGGCATATCCATTTTGCAGTGGTTACTAGGCTACTTTCAAACGAATCCACGGGTGCAACGCAGTGCATCTGCAGGTTACCTGCACCGAGCCATAGACTTCTGTTATTACCTGTGGGTTTGGTGCACTTTCAGAAATTGCACTACACCAGCAGGATATAATAGAAGTCTATGGCAAAGTGCAGCTAATCTGCAGGAAAGCCACAGGTGCACGTCAATCGGACCATCCATTAATCGCCATCTCCTTTTACCCCCACTTGCATGCAATCCAATCCGCAAAAAAAACAAAAAACAAAAAAAACAGAGGGGGATCCTTCCCCATCCTTCTGGGCGGATTGAATTGGAGGGCCCAAAGAGTAGCATGGGCTGTGTCCGTGTCCGTGTCCGTACAGCATAAGCAGTATGGACATCCTGTCATCCACCCATTCCACTCACTTTGGCCCGTGACTTGTTACCAAGTCGTTTCAATGGCCCACGCTTTTCAAAAGGTTTGGCACCCCTGGCCTAACCTATAAGAAGAGTGCTAAGACCCTGAAACTGAGCTGCAGCACAGTGGCCAAGACCATACAGCGGTTTACCAGGACATGCTCCACTCAGAACAGGCCTCACCATGGTCTACCAAAGACCTTGAGTGCATGTGCTCAGCGTCATAGCCAGAGGCTGTCTTTGGGAAATAGATGTATGAGTGCTACCAGCATTGCTGCAGAGATTGAAAGGGTGGGGGTCAGCCTGTCAGTGCTCAGACCTTACGCTGCACACTGCATCAAATTGGTCTGCATGGCTGTTGTCCCAGAAGGAAGCCTTTTCTAAAGATGATGCACAAGAAAACCCGCAAACAGTTATCTGAAGACAAACAGACTAAAGACATGGATTACTAGAACCATGTCCTGTGGTCTGATGAGACTAAGATAAACGTATTTGGTTTTAGATGGTGTCAAGCGTGTGTGGTGGCAACCAAGTAAGAAGTATAAAGACAAGTGTGTCTTGCCTACAGTCAAGCATGGTGGTGAGAGTGTAAAGGTCTGGGGCTGAATGAGTGCTGCCAGCACTGGGAAGCTACAGTTCATGGTTCCCTCAATGAATGCCAACATGTATTGTGACATACTGAAGCAGAGCATGATCACCTCCCTTCAAGGACTGGGTCGCAGGGCAGTATTCCAACATAACGACCCCAAACACCTCGAAGATGACCACTGCCTTGCTAAAGAAGCTGAGGGTAAAGGCGGACTAGTTAAGCATGTCTCCAGACCTAAACCCTATTGAGCATCCTCAAACGGAAGATGGAGGAGCGCAAAGTCTCTAGGGTGTAGATCTGGATCTTAGCAAATTCAATAGACCAATGTGGACAAGTTATAATCATCAGAGTATACACGGTTGTTAACTAGAGCTTTTAGCTTTCGAGTATGCCAATTTGCGTCCTTTAATGGCAGGTTGAAGTCAAAAGGTTCAGAAAAATCATATTCGAGTCATCCTCATCACACTACATCAATTTGCTAAGGTCAGTACGGCCTAGGAACGGTGTGTACCCAAGACATATAATTACTGCAAACAAATTATGGACGTTGCCAGCATAAAGTGGTGACAATTAGAAAAAGAATTAAATGGAACATCATTTCAGATCCTATGCAGTTACAAACACTCTCACGCAACCCAGTATCTGAGTTCAGTTTGTTACCAGGCTCAATTTATAAAGGTGGCATTACAGAAAACTGTGTATAAGGCCTCATGCACACTGGGCATTTACTGTATACAGCCGTTTTTGGCTTCAGGCAGTTTTTTCTGCAGCCAGTAAACTCCCCAGCATGTTATTCTATGCGTCAATGCACACATACAGTCCCTTGAAAAAGTATTCATACTCCTTGACATTTTCCACATTTTGTCATGTTACAAGCAATAAACGTAAATGTTTTTTTTTTGGTAAAATTATTTTTATTAAACGTAAGGCCCCATGCACACGAGACGCTGGTAAACTCGAGTTCAGAGGCGTTTGGGCATTTTTTTCAACTGCCCCTGAACCCATTTAATGTTATCCTATGTGTCCATGCACACAATCACGTTTTTTGGCGGTTAAAAGCAGTTGGGTTTAGGGCCGTTTTTTCAAACGCAACATTTTGGGTTCAGAAGCGTTTGCTTTTGCGTTTTAAACGCTAAATGCTGCTAAACGCGTCAACGCGTCTAAACGCGGCACCCGCGTTTAGCCACGTTTGCGTTTATAAGCGTTTTTAATGGAAACCCTTTTAACATAATAAAATAGGGAAATATCATTAAAAAATGTTAAAAAAATGATTTAAATCGTTTTAAATTATGTCTATCCAGATAATTCAAAGATGATATATATTCATTCAATAATTCAATACACCACCAGCATTGCACTTTCCAAAATTTTCCTTTTGAATTTAAACCTATATGTTGTACTTTCAACAACGTCTGTCCACCTGCATTTCCATTCAGCCCAACTAATCTAATCAGTGTCTAATTTGCATATGAATGCCTGGCATGCTGTCTAGCCAGCAGACAACCCCAAGACATGTGTTTTTCCTGACCTTTGTCCACAAGCCACCTCCCAAAATCTTCATTTTTGGTTAGAAGTTGAAGAGGTGACATCTCCAAAAATGACTTCTGATGTTACTTTAGTACAACTTATAGATGCAGTCCAGGTTTATCCCCAAATATGGGACAAGTCCCATGAACTATATTCAGACAGGACAGCCAAGCAAAGGACTTGGCAAGAAATTGGAAAAGAATTGACATCCAACTGGAACCAGTTGAACCCATATCACCAAGAAAAAAGATATAAGATTAATACAGCTTTGGGCTTGGTTGGGATGTAAACTAGTTAAAATTTCTGACATTCTTATTTTTCCTTGTACAGTGAAAGATTTTCAGAAGAGATGGAAGTCTGTATCAGACAGAGTCAAAAAAGACTTATTGGAAAATTCGAATTTTGAAATTTCGAATTTTCGAAAATTCGAAATTTGAAAATTCAAATTTTCGAAAATTCGAAATTTGAAAATTCGAATTTTCGAAAATTCGAAATATTGAAAAATTCCAATTTTGAAAATTCAAAATTTTGAAAATTCGAAATGTAAAATACCCAACTGAAAATCTCTGTGCCATCAACGGATGGGTCCAATAGCGACGACGAGCTCTGCGAACGGGTCGTCCACGTAGTTTGCAACGGCGTTGAAGCCTCATCAAGAGCAAAGTAAGGACAATTTCTTGGCATATATTCATTATGGGATCCATTTCACAAAGGAGAATAATGAATGTATGCAAGTGCTCTGCTGCTGCTGCTGCTGCTCTCTCTGTTGAAAATTGCAGAAATGGTTAAATATATAAGCTTTGGGAGGGTCTACAATTCAGTGGTTCTGAACGCTGATAGCCGCAATCGCTGTAAAACGCGGCAAAACGCCGCGAAATTCACGGCAAAAACGGGCGTTTTGAACGCCGGTTTTTGCGTTTGAAAACTTGAGTTTAGAAGTGTTTGCTTTTGCTTCTCGTGTGCATGGGGCCTAAATGTATTTTATTGGAATTTTATGTGATAGACCAACACAAAGTGGCACATAATTGTAAAGGAGAAATAAGAGTATAAATGCTTTTCAATTTAGTTTTTTTACAAATAAATATCTGAAAAGTTTGGCATGAGTTTGTATTCAGCCCACTTTACCATGATACCCCTAAATAAAATCTAGTGGAACCAGGGCTTTTTTTTTCAGGGGGAACTTGGGAGAACTCAGTTCCACCACCTCTGGCTCAGACCCTTTGGTGCCTGCTCACCACAATCACTTGTAAACACAGAAGTCTGGTTTCTGTGTTTACAAGTGACAGCTTTGTTACCCCCTGGGCTGTGCACTCTTTATGTAATGCAATTCTGGTATTTAATGCCCCTTTAAGACCCTTCTACTGTTTGTGAAATCTGATTGGGTCGTGGTGAAGATCCTGCACCTATTTTCTGAGAAAAAAAGCTCTGACTGTGGAACCAAATACTTTCAGAAGTCCCCTAATTAGAAAATAGAGTCCATCTGTGTGTAATTTAATCTCAGTATGAATACAGCTGTTCTGTGAAGCCCTCAGGTTTGTTGGAGAACCTTAGTAAACAAACAGCAACATGAAGGCCAAGGAACACACCAGACAGGTCGGGGATAACATTTTGGCAAGGTTTAAAGAAAAGTTAGGTTATAAAAAATATCCCAAGTGTTGAACATTTTACAGAGCACTGTTCAATCCATCATCTGAAAATGGAAAGCGTATGGCACTACAAACCTACCAAGACATGGCCATCCACCTAAACTGACAGGCTAGGAAAGGAGAAAATTAATCAGAGAAGCAGCAAAGAGCCCATGTTAATTCTGGAGGAGCTGCAGATATTCACAGCTCAGGTGAGAGAATCTGTCCACAGGACTATTAGTCATGCACTCCACAAATTTCGCCTTTATGGAAGAGTGGTGGGAAGATGAATGGAGCCAAATACAGGGCAATCTTAGAAGAAAACCTGTTAGAGTCTGTAAAAGACTTAAGACTGGGGCAGAGGTTCACCTTCCACACGACAAAATACCCTAAACATACAGCTAGAGCTACAATTGAATGGTTTAGATCAAAGCTTATTCATGTGTTAGAATGGCCCAGTCAAAGTCCAGACCTAAATGACATTGAGAATCTGTGGAAAGACTTGAAAATTGCTGTTCACAGACCCTCTCCATCCAATCTGACAGAGCTTGAGCAGTTTTTCAAAGAAGAATGGGCAAAAATGTCACTCTAGATGTGCAAAGCTGGTAGAGACATACCCAAAAAGACTTGCATCTTTAATTGCAGTGAAAGGTGGTTTTACAAAGTATTGGCTCAGGGGGCTAAATACAAATGCACGCCACGCTTTTCACTTATTTATTTGTAAAAAGATTTGCAAACCATTTATCATTTTCCTTCCACTTCACAATTATGTGCCACTTTGTGTTGGTCTATCACAGAAAATCCTAATAATATACATTTACGTTTTTGGTTGTAACATGACAAAATGTGTAAAAGGCGTATAAATACTTTTTCAAGGCACTGTATGCTTTTATGACTGTTTTGGCAGGGAAGTTTTTTGGCTGAAAAAAAAAAAAAAAAAACAGAACTATGGGGTGTCAAGTGGAGTTTTAGAAAGAGCAGCTGTAAAAACACTCTAAGGCCCCATTCACACCATAGCGTAGCGTTTTCAGGCAGTAAGTCATACGTCATACCGTGTTTTTGCTGCGATTTTGACACATTTTTGCCGCGATTTGTACAGGATAAGCGGTCACCAATGGAAAAAGCAGAAAACCACCCAAATTTGTCCAAAAAAATTAAAAAAAAAGTTCCAGAACTTATTTGAGCTTCAGGCGTTTGAGCTTCTGGCTTTAGGCATTTAGGAGTAGAGATGTAAACCATCTCCATAGAGAATAATTGATTTTTTTTCTACTTCAGCGTTTTGTAGCTTGAGGCTTCAAGCTACAAAACGCTCAGGTGTGAATGGGGCCTAAGGCCTCTTGCAGACTGCAGCTTGAAAAAAGCTCAGTACAGATAATTGTAATGTGCCTATGCACACAGGCACATGAACAAGAGCCGAGCATTCAGTAAAAAATAAAAAGAAAAAAGTAGAAAAATATGCATTTTTGGTCAGTAATTTACGCCTCATGTGCGATTGAGCGCAAACATGTGCAAATGCCATTTACATATCGTGGAAAACAAAAAACATGAGATTACGTTTTGGCACGCGTGCGAGAATTTTGTGCACAAATTAGGCAGACGCACATGGTGCGAAAATACATACAGAAAAAAATTGCCTGAAAAAGTAGATGTTCAAAACAGGAGTATCGTGTGCAAGAGGAAAGGTGTGGGTTGGATCCGCGCAGCGGAGAACAAACACAGAACAGCGAGTGGAGATTGCTGGTAAGGAGAACTGCTGCCCCTACTGATTTACTACCACTAGGTGGAGTAAAAAGAATGAGAGAAAAAGGGGGGGGGGGTTGTAGGTATGGCGCTGTTCTGATGAAACACAGGGGAGTCCAAATGGATTCAGAATAAATGTGATGTAACCCCCAGCTGGGTATTGACTATGATATAATGAAGTGTGGAGTGTGAAAAATATATGACACAAAAATTTAAAATAAATGTGTATATGTGTGTGTTAGACCCTCGGCCGGGTGTTTACTGATGGAATGTACCCTCGGCCGGGTGTTAGTAGGTGCTAGACTGATGCTGCTTGTGAATGTGACAACAAACCTCCGTGAGCAAAGTATAACAATAAACACAATGAATGAATAAATGGATATACCCCCTGCCAGGTGTTTAACCCTCGGCCGGGTATTTGAATTAAAAATTAGGTGAAAGAATGCAAAAACTCCCAACTCTGGACCGGCGTAGCGTACATTTCGAAGGCGCAGGCTGGCATAAGTGGAAGTAGGTGGAAGTGGGCTGGAAGTGGGCTTGATCAATGCTAATGAAGCGTGACCCCATGCAAATGATGGGCCGGGCGCCAGACAAGTACTTAAAACGAACTGCGCATGCGTCGAGACGTGGACGTATCCCCGTGCGCATGCTCACAACCATGTCGGAACAACTGCCTAAGATACGCCGGATCACTGTGTACGCCGTTAACGTAACCTACGCCCAGCCAGACCCACTTCCTACGTAAAATACGTAGGCTTGAGTTCCCTGGTGCAGACCTTTGCATGTCTGGTGCTGACTTACACCTCCTTTATGGTGAATAACTTTACGCCGGATGGAAAACTTATGCGCGGTGCGTAGAGCCTGCGCCCGGCGCACGTACGTTCTCTGCGTATTTCTCCGAATTTGCATATTTGAATGGCTAATCAATGGGAGCAGCAACTTGCGTCCAGAAGAAAAATGCGCCCACGTTACGCCAGGGTAAGTTAGATACGTCAGCATAGGGTGGCCAGTTTTTAGGCGTATATTGGTTTGTGACTCATGCACATTTGCACTTACGTTGGCGTAACTTGATTTACGCTGGCGCAAGTGCTTTGTGAATCCGGACCAGTCTAGAAAAAATCAGTCCAGTGAATCAAATTAAGATTTGTGAAAACAAAAAGAAGTGATAAAGTGACTGTGCTTAAAAAGTTCAACGTTGCTGGGTGAACCCTTCAGATCTTGCTCTGTGCGTGACACACCGTGCTCTGTACAAAGTTGCACTCACCAGATACTTCTCCCCCTCCTGGGGTATGACGCAGTCGCAGTATAAGTGCCACTGTGTAGCAGCCTGGGGATAACTGGGGCCGGCTCCGGGCACTGCTTGCGATCCTCCAAAGTTTTTTATACGGTAGAAGAAAGGAGGCCCATAGTGTAAATCCGTTAAAAATAAAGTTTAATGTGCAAAGCGTTTGAATGCTCACATTGTACATAAACAAAAATAGGCAAAAAGGAAAGTCAACTGGTGCTGAACAAACCTGTATAAATTTAAGGCAACAAGAACGAAATGAAAACAGAACACAACAACAAAACCACATGCCAGCCACCCCTGAATACCAAGGCAACCCAATAGATTTTCGCCATTAAGGTACATCCCACATTATACCCCTTATGAAGGGCCACGACAGAGGGGATTTTTTTTCCCAGGGGTCAAAGATGGAGACCACCCGCATACAGAGGGGGCAATGGCACATACAGACAACAAGGATGATGGAGACCTTTCCGACATCCAGAAAGGAACCAAACGCCAAGACCAGGGGCATCCTCAAAATCACAGGGGACCACAAGGATGGAACCCCAGGGAAACAAGACCACCGGGGAGACAAATGAACGATTGGGAACCCGAAGAATACCCACATGAAGAGAGGTGGGACCATACATACAGACCCTAACGATGGGCCAGAGAAAACGGAACAGAGGCAAACGAGGGGGCATCAAGAAAAAGAAGACGCGTATACTAGGTGAAGGTATCTTCAATCTAAGGGACACAATTTTTGACGATGATGAACTTAAAATCCTAGATTTAGGAATAAAATATGCCCCGGATAAGGATTTGAACAAATTTGAAACATATATTGACTTACAAATATTTGTGCAAAAATTAAAGAAATGTTTTGCCTCCAAGGAAGATGGACAAAAAGATAAAACAACTAAAATTACCAATTTTAAACATTCTAATCTAAGGAATAATTCCACCTTTAACCCTAAGATGCAACAAAATTAAAGTCTTTTGTTTGTTTTTTTAAAACGGTGGAGGACGACATTAGAAAAATTAATATTAACAAATCTAAAAGCAGTAAAATTTGTAAGACTATAAAAGGAAATAGAAAAGAAAAAAAGACGTTATAATAAGTCCAGCCGACAAAGGGGGAGGTTTAGTAATCATTAACAAAAAAGATTACGAAACAGAAATGGGCAATTTATTGAGCGCACGGGATACATACAAGAAACAAAGGAAATCCGAAGACGAATTATGAGAAGAAACGAAAAAGTTTCTTAAAAGGAGGAGAGAGTAGGGGAATCCTAACTAAAAGGGAAGCCACTTATCTGAGCCCTGAATCAGCTAAAACACCAGTCATCTACTATGTCCCCAAAGTGCACAAAAATCAGACCAAACCCCCGGGAAGACCAATAAGTGGAATCGACTCACTCTTCACGAGACTGGGATCATATATAGATGGTTTCCTCCAACCTTTGGTGGCACAAGGCAGGTCATACTTAAAAGACAGCAGACAACTTATAGCTGAACTAAAGGAGCTCAGGACCCAAGAAAGCGATATTCTATTGACAATTGATGTAAACTCACTATATACAAACATCATCCAAAGAGACGGCATTAGCCGTATAGAATGGGCATTATATAATCAAACAGATTTGAAGAAGGAACAAATAGAATTCATTTTAGAAGGTTTGGAAATGGCAACAAGTCACAACTACTTCTGGTATAAAGGAGAATACTACACTCAAACAAAGAGAGTAGCCATGGGGGCCAAATACGCCCCCAGTGTAGCAAAACGTTTTCTTAATCGGTGGGAGGAAGAACAAATCTTCGGTGTGCAGAGAGATAATCTATCCCTGTATCGAAGATACATAGATGACATAGTCATCATATGGAAGGGAAAAGAAGAACTGCAAAGTTTTTTTGACGAGATCAATCAAAATGCATATGGCATTACCTTCACAGGCACCTGGAGCAAAGAGCATAGATTACCTTGACCTCCAAGTATACAAAAAAAATGGATATCTTAACACTAAAACATTCTTCAAGAAAACAGACAGAAATGGCTACATTCCAACGAAAAGCTGCCACCACCCGCAGTGGATAGGTAACATACCCAAAGGGCAACTCATGCGAGTGTACAGGAACTGCAGTAACTTGAATGAATATGAACAACAAGCAGATACCATCATCAAAAGATTTATAGCAAAAGGATATAAAGAGAGAGAACTACTAACACTGAAAAAAAATATCAAGAACATGAATAGAACCACCATGATAGAAGGCACCACTGATACCAGAAGGAATAAAAATAAGAACCTTGATATTGCCTTTCTCACAGGCTTCAACAGACAACACAAAACCTTTGAGAAGGTCATAAACAAACATTGGCCGATCCTCCAATCTGACCAAATTTTGAGAACTAGCCTACCATCAAAACCCTCTTTCATTTATCTGAAAGCACCAAATTTAAGGAACAAACTGGTGCATAATGCACTTGACCCACCAAAACAAATTAAGATTCTCAAGAATCTAAAAGGATTCTTCAAATGTGGGCAATGCCTTCCCTGTAGAACTAGTAAAAAAACGAATAAAAAAAACCCATCAATCTCACTTCAACAACCAAAGGTTCTGAGCATAACATAAAATAATTAATAACCTGCCATATAGTACACACTGTATGCCACAAACAGTATGTCGGGAGAACCACTAGAGAACTGCATGTTAGAATAAGAGAACATATACACAATATTAAGAAAGGTTTCCCAAAACACAGTGGGGCAGATTCACGTAGATCGGCGCATTATCATTCCGGCGTAGCGCACCACTTTTCCGTTAGACTTGCGCAATCTAGCCGCGTAATCCGGCGATTCACGTAGCTTTTACGCAAGAGCTTGCGCAAACGTAAGGTTTTTTCCGTAGGCGTAAGGAGGAGTAATACAAATTGGGAGGGACGTGGGCGTGTTACATTGAAATGAGCCGTGACCCCATGCAAATGAAGGGCCGGCCGACTCGCGCATGCGCGCGTGAAGGAAACCATGTCAGCTCCGTTGTGCGCATGCTCACAACTCGGGAGCGGCGCAATCATTGAAATTGGAAATGGACTAGGGCAATGTTGTGAACTACGCAGACAGCATAAATAGACACACACAAACGCCCTTCCATTGCAAAAGTACATCCCTTTGTGTCCCTTCCCATTGAATCAAGTGCTTTTGCTCTGTTGTTCGTTAGAGTGTGTTTTGTAGTTGTGAGATTAGTGTTCTGTGTGATCTTGTGCTTGTTGGTAGTTTTGTGAAAGTGTATTTTGATAAGTGTTTGAGACTGTTTGTTTGATTGATAGATTTCTGAGCGTTTGTTTTCTTGCTTTTTTTTTTCATCTGATTTTTTTGTGTGTGTTTCTTGCTGAGTGCTAGTGTGATTTTTGGCTGTTCTTTTTCTCTTTGTGTGTGTTCTTGTCTGATTGGTTGTGCTTGTATTTGTGACAGATTTTTGGTGACTGCTAGTGAGTTTGTTTGGAAGTATGACTGAGAGAAAAAGAAAGCTCAATTTTACTGTGGGGGAAAAAAGAATTCTTGCCCGGGCCATTACCGACTATGGGCGTTTTCTCCACGGCCCGCAGAGTGCCACCACCACCCCGGCCAGGAGGAGGGAGATATTGGATATAATCACGGAGCAGGTCAATTCATCGGGGGAGGGGGAGACACGGACCCGCTCTGGGATAGAAAAGAAAATAAATGACCTCCGGCGTGAGGTGAAAAAAAAACTGGCCGCAATAAATGCCCATGCCAGGGGCACAGGAGGGGGCCCACCATGCCGGGTTAGATTTTCAGAGACGGAGCGTGTGGTGGCCCTGACCTTTCACCGGCATGAAGTGGAGGGCCTGCCAGGCTTTGACACAAGTCCGGTCCCCGCGGTGCCAGGTAAGGTTTTTATTTCTCTCAGGTGTGTAGCATGTGTGGGGGAGGGGGTGAAAGGGAATATGTGGCAAGTGTGTGGATCCTCCAACCTGTGAATGTTTTGTGTCATCCACAGCTGTGCAGGAGGGTGCAGGGCCATCTGGACTGACCGCTCCAACCCCAGGACAGCAGCCTAATGAGGCCCCCCCAACAAGGCCAGAGTCCGCAGAGGAGGAACAAGAGGAGGGGGAGGATCATGCGGAGGACGATCATGAGGAGGAGCAGAATCATGAGGAGGAGGAGTCCATGGAAGGCACTGGCCCTTTGGTTTCTGCGGACTCTTCCCCTCTGGCTGCAAGAAGCCTGCCCTCCCTAAGGGTCAGCCCCCCCCCCTCCTCCCCCAACATGGCTCCCCTCACAAGGGCCTCCCCTTCTCCCCGGCCACAACCATCAGCAAGAGCCAGGAGGTCATCCCCAAGCACCAGGGGGGCGCCCAATCTCATGCCCGCCTGTCTGAGAAGGAACCTGGCCACCCAGACCCGCCTTCTGAGACAGCTCTGCCAGACTATGGGGCGGGTGGATCAGAGCCTGTCCTCCATTAATGATAGCCTGGGTAACCTGGACTCCCACTCCCGGGCCTCCACAACCTGCCTAAATGACCTGCAAACTACAGCAGCAGGCGTTGGGCAGGATGTGAGGGCCCTTACCCAGGCTATCCAGGGCAACACGGCAACACTTGGTGCTGCCCTGGACAGAATAGCCGTGGCCTTGGAGGGCAGGCCGCCAGGTGGGCAGATCTCAGGGGCTGCTCCTCCTTCCCCGGCTTTTCCCCTCCCCCATGCGTCTCCCCTGAGGGTCCGGGGCCGTGGCCGGGGGCGCCCCAGGCGTGGCTCAGGCAGAGGGCAATAATTTTTTTTTCCCCCTTTTGTTTGTTTTGAAAGCTTTTTTATTTTTGTTCTCTGCTTTTTTTTTTTTTTCTAAGCATTTTTGTTTGTTTGACTTTTTTGGCATATTTTGGGTTGTGAATGATGTTTGAATGTGGGGGTGACATTCCTGCTGGAAAAGGGGTGTCACCCTCAATTTTGGTGGAGAAGGGTTCCCCAGGACCAGGGAGAAGTGATTCCCAGGTCCGTGTGAATGGTGTATGAATGTACAGTGACATAATTGGAGCCTTGACGTGGCGTTACTGCTCACCAGTCTTGCATGGTGGACTGGTGCCAATCCAATTTGATGAGGATGTGGGGTGTGTGTGCTAGGGACCATAGTGGTGTGCATGCATGCATTCTCATTGTGCCATGATTAATGTGTGTGTTTAACGTGCAAAGATGCCCAATATGAGCTGCCTCCTGACTGCTCTTCCCTCAGAAGACGGGGTATCCTCGGTTAGGGGTTGATTTTCTGGTTGGGGGGTCAGATCATCACGTAGCTCAACCTGCAGGCCCTTCCTCACTGCGAGATTGTGTAGCATGCAACATGCAGCGATGATATGGCACACGAAGTTTGGGGAATACAACAGTGTACCCCCAGACTTATCCAGGCATCGGAAACGTGACTTCAGGAGGCCAAAGGTGCGCTCCACCACTGCACGGGTTTTGATGTGTGCTTCATTGTATCGTTCCTCTCCTGGGGTTTGGGGGTTCCGGATAGGAGTCATGAGATGGGGTCCCAGTGCATATGCAGAGTCACCTGTAAAGGAAAAGACAGGAGAATGTTAGTCATGCATGTGCCACTTCTGTTGTGCATCACGGGAGGGGATAGTCATGCCTGACTCCCATGTCACTCACCAACCAGCCAGGTGTTCCCATACACGTTCTGTTCGAATTCTGTTCGGATGTGGCTTTGATTGTAGATGTAGCTGTCATGGCTGGACCCTGGGTGTTTGGCACGGACGTGCCATATGAGGCCTTGGGCATCAACTATCACCTGTACGTTGATGGAGTGCCAATTCTTCCGATTGCGGTACATGTGCTCGGTCTCATGGGGGGGCTGGAGTGCCACATGTGTGCAATCTATGGCCCCGATGGTGCGTGGGAATCTGGCAATTCGGTAGAAATCTGCCATTGCCTTGATTCGAAGCTCCTCAGTGGTGGGTTTGATGATTTGGTTGGCCAAGCGTGTGAGGATTGCAGGGACAACCTGGTGCACACATCTGCTCATGGAGGATTGTGACATCCCAGCCACCACTCCACTTGTACGCTGAAAAGAGCCACTGGCAAGGACATGGAGTGTTGCCAGGACCTTGACCAGTGGCTGCACTGCATGTGAGCGTTGTGTTGGGCTGGTGATGTCCTCCTGCAAGGTTGTGGTTAATTCCAGGATGGCATGAGGGGGGAATCTGAAGATGCGAAAGACCTCTGAATCATTCATGCCAAACAGGTGTATGCGGGTGCGGTATACCCTCTCCCGTGCCATCCTCCGTGCCCTCCTCCTTCTTTGGTCATCTATATTCACTAGTGCAGCTATGAGCGACGATGCCCCTAGCATGTTGGCAGTCAAATTGTAGTGCAACACGTGTGTGTGGTCTGCTCCTCAATAACGGTGTTGCTTTATCTGACAATTAGACTTTTTTTCAAAAGTTAGATCAGCTTTTATGTGCTCTAACTTTAGACAGGACATTTTGCAGTTGCGCACATCGCGTAGCCTGCGCAGCAACTGCGTTTTTTTGTGGATCCCCGTAACTCCCTCATTAGCATATTTGACTAGCAAATCAATGGTGTGTCTAGCGCAGTTTTGCGCGAAGGGAAGCGAATGTCTAACTCAATTACGCCGGACCAAAAAACGTAGATTTCTGGCGTATATTGTTTTGTGAATCGCGTCCAACTATACGCACGCGCACATTTAGACTTACGCACGCGCAACAGCAGTTGCGCACGCGTAATCGCTCTGTGAATCTGGCCCAGTGTCTCAAGACATTTCAGGGACTATCATATGAAAGAATCCCTCCTGCATGGTGTTCTATGGCATTAAAGAACAATAAAAAATATTGCGCTAAAGGATATGAATAGCTAAAATTGAGAATAAATATGTCTAAATGTGAAAATAATGTTAACTTAATAACCCAAGCAGCAATCTTTAGCTACACGTGGTAGTCATGTAAATACAAGTAGAAAACATTGGAGAAAAAATTGCGCTAGTCATACCATGTGGTGAACAAAGTGTTAAGAAGTAATTAAATAAATAAATATTAAATATAAGAAATATATTAAACTCTAGGGAAAAAAGGTAAGGAAAACCTTCTAGTGAGACAACCAAAATTAATTGAATTTATGACTGTGTGAAAAAAATATTAATAATAATAATAATAAATAAATAAAATCCATTCAGTCCAAAAAGATCTGTGACTTCTTAAACATAATGTCCCCATCAAAGTATCAACTCCATGGATGTATGTTGAAGGGGGAAAAAGCCAAGATGAAAGGGATTTCGCCACCAGTCAGGTTTGGATAGAATAGAAAAGATCCACCAGGAGAGGGGTAGGTAATAAACTCTTACCAGATTCCCAGCTAGTAAAGCATATAGATCCACTCGATCCCAGAAGGGAGGGGGGGGAACTGCAGCACTCCTCTGCATTCAGCTGGTCCTCGTTTTGATAGGTGTGGATCCCAAAACTCCTTTCCAGGTCCTAAGCTGGTTGCACAGCTCCAAAGGATCCAGTTGGAGACCCAGAAAAAAAGGGGACTCAAATAGTGAAGTACCGTAATAATCCGGGTTTTATTAAAATTGTAAGAGTATACACTAGATGCACTTCATAAGTCCAAAATACAAAGGCATTACATCCAGTCAAAGTAAAACAAAATATAACAAACAAAACAAACGTGCGCCCGTGCTTACGGGGTCACTTCTGGACGCGGTGATGTCAGTGTGTGGCTCCGCCCTAACTAGTTTCGATCAATACGATCGTTCTCAAAGGGTTCTATGGCATTGACAAAATTAAGGGCCACTGGAGAGGAGACAATAAAAGAATAAAGATTTCACAAAATGAAACAAAATGGGGTCTCCAGCTTGAGACTCTCCAGCCAGCAGGAATGAATATAGATTTAGATCTGAACTGCTTCCTCACAAATTTTTTGAATATAATCATATTCACATCACAAGTCATTTTTAGTATTCTATTTTAGACTATACCCATATGTCCACTTCCATTCACCAAGTATAATTTGCCCATATAATCATCTTCTAATGGTTCCGTATTACAGCTCACATATGTATTCCCATCTACTGCTATATTTTATCTGGTTTCATGCATTACATTTGTTTTAATCTTTTTTAATTAATCTTTTTATGTCTATTTTATGTCTAATTTTGCGTATTAAATTGTGGCATCTAAGGTTTTGTTACAAACATGGAACTCATGGGCTGCCAAACTATATCCATCCCCCCTTTTTAAACATAATTTTCATGTATTGGCTTTCATCCCCTTAAGCGGGCGCATCAGTTTGCTGCAATCTTCTTTTCTCCACGGCCGTCATGCTCCCTTTTTGGTACTAAGGTAAGAGGACTTCGGTCTCCTAAAATCCACCCTAAAATTGCCGCGGGAGTTTGTTCATTCAATCGGACTTTGGTCTGCAAAATATTTCCCAAAATGGCTGCCATTAATAGTTTGACCCAGTGCGCAATCGCACATGAGATTCCATGGACTATATTAAGCAGAGAAGTGTAGCCTGACTTTACGCTCCCGATGACGTCAGACGAAACACGTAGGGCGGAGTCAGAGGCACGTCGGTCTAACTTCTAAACACCGTTTGTTCAGCGCCAGTTGACTTGCCTATTTTTGTTTATGTACAATGCGAGTATTCAAACGCTTTGCACATTAAACTTTATTTTTAACGGATTTACACTATGGGCATCCTTTCTTCTCCCGTATAAAACACCTTGCAGATCGCAAGCAGCGCCCGGAGCCAGCCCCAGTTATCACCATGCTGCTACACAGTGGCACTTATACTGCGACTGCGTCATATCCCAGGAGGGGGAGAAGTATCTGGTGAGTGCAACTTTGTACAGAGCACAGTGTGTCACGCACAGAGCAAGATCTGAAGGGTTCACCCAGCAACGTTGAACTTTTTAAGCACAAAGTCACTTCATCACTTCTTTTGTTTTCACAACCCTTTATTTGATTCACTGGACTGATTTTTTCTGGACTCTATGTATTCTAAAAGGATTTATTTTTGCATTCTTTCACCTAATTTTTAATTCAAATACCTGGCCAAGGGTTAAACACCCGGCCGGGGGTATATCCATTTATTCATTCATTGTGTTTTGATGTTATACTTTGCTCACTAAAATTTGTTGTCACATTCACAAGCAGCATCAGTCTAGCACCTACTAACACCCGGCCGAGGGTACATTGCATCAGTAAACACTCGGCCGAGGATCTAACATATATACACATTAATTTTAAATTTTTGTGTAATATTTTCCACGCTCCACACTTCATTATATTACACATTTTTCATAGTCAATACCCAGCTGGGGGTAACAGCACATTTATTCTGAATCCATTTGGATTTTCAGAACAGCGCCATACCTACATCCCCCCCTTTTCTCTCGTGTGCAAGAGGCGCAACTCTTAATAAGAGCTCAAAAACCCTGGAAAACTTGACTATTCTGCATTTATCAGCGTTTTTGAGCCATAGGCTTTTGCGGGAGTATAGTTTTGCTAAGAAAACGCTACTGTAAAAATGCTGCAAGAGTGCGAGATGGCCACCTGAACTCAGAGCTCCACTCCATCCTGGACCAGCAGTACCCATAGCCACCGCTCCTGCCATGCACGGACACCGGAGAAGCGGGTCTCATCACCCGTGACACCCGTGCTCGCCCCCATCTGCACCGATCGAGCGCCCGGGTGTACCAAGATGGCAGCCGCGGATGCAGCGGCCTCACAGCCTCCCACCTCAGCCACTGAGGGACAGCTGGAAAACAGGCAAGTCCTGGCCCCCGCTCTTCTCACCTATAACCCTGGGATCCAGGGCTACAGACAGCAACCCATGACACCATCTCCTACCTCCACAGAATCCCTCTTAAGTCACACATTCAGGGATTAGGCATACGCTCCTGCTGGGCCTGCAGATTCTCCTCACACAGGTTTCTCTCATCATGACACTGCAGGCCTAAATCAACCCTTTAATGCAGCAGACTTCTACCTGAAATTGTCTACTCTTTTGGAGTCTTGCCTAGCTGCCACAGCTCCTAAAATCACAGGGGACCTTAAAGCAGACCTCCAAAATATAGGGAACATGATGAATGCCATTGAATGCAAGCTGGATCAGACTGCTGCTGTCTCACATCAGAACCCTGATCTCATTCAAACTCTACATGACCAACTGGACGCAGCCTTCTCCTGCATAGATGACCTTGAGAACAGGTCCAGGAGATACAATTTCAGAATTAGAGGATTAGAGGATCCTAGAATCAATTCTCGATGTTGAGACGGCCACACAAGATCTCATGAGGTCCCTGATCCCAAACATCCCTGTTGCCTACCTGGCTCCCCCAGAGACATCATTGCAAAACCCCATTTTTACGCGGTCAAGGAGGCAGTCATAAAACAAGCCTGCTCTATTCCTTTAAATGATCTGCCATGGGAACCCTGTACAAATTTTCAACCCCCCCTGTACCGAAAGCTAGAATCAGACCTTCCACGGAACCCTGGTTGAGAATGGCTGCCCTAGAATATGCCCTTTCTGGAAGAACATTTTAACCTTATTGATAGGCTGGTTGGGAGTCGGATCCCCAGGACCCCGACAATCGCACTCTTAAATGAACAGATCCCAGGGCTTTCCAAACCTTCCAGGAGGTTAATTCATTTTATATTGTTAGGTGCAAAGCTTACGGTGGCTAGGGCCTGGAAACAACCGGAAGTCTAATTTCCTGTGGCTACAAAGAAAATCTGAATAATGTCCCAACAAAAGCTGTCCAGTATATTGCTAAACACGACTATCAACTTCAATCTGGTCTGGGAACCATGGACCCGACAGATAGGCGTTATACTGGGATCCCTTCCCAGGCCAGTAGTAGTGCGTTTTCTGGGTTTGTGGTGATGCTCCCCCTCCACTTTATTCTTTTTCCTTTTGGCTCGCTCTGAGCCTCTGCTTCTCTTTCCACTTTCTCTTATTTTGCTCTACTCAAGTGTTCTATGCTTTAGAGGTCCAGTGTGCAAGATCTCAGGTAGAGACAGAGTATTCCACAGTTACCATTATTTCAAAATTCGTAACGGTCTGAAGACCTATGCTCTTGTTCCTATCTGTTACTGCTATTCACAGTTGACATTCCTCTGCATGTTGACAGTTGTGTGTTTATGTATGCTAAATGTATGATTTATACATTTGGAAAAAATAAATAAGACATGAAAAAATGCTGCAAAACTAAATCTACAGCTTTTTACAGCGAACGCTACTGCCATTTTTTTTTTAACATCCAGAGTGCATGATGCCTTAAAAACAACACATTTGCTAAAGGTTAGTGCATACATTTTATTCCACAACATTTTAAACAAAGGAGCAAAGAAAATGGTAATTTCAGTATGTGCTAAGATTTGGCCACCTTTTGAAAACTTAAAATTGTTGTTAATCTACTAAGTAAACTTTACACCATTCTCTCTGTTTATTAATGTAATTTTCTACTTTCTGTGCCTTCTAAAAAAAATTGGCTATATACCCGTTTTCAGAGCTCTCTCCTCCGTCAGCCTGACAGCTGCAGCGGGTGGGGCTGAGGATCCCCCGCTGACGTCAGTCAAGAGGGGGGGGGAGGAAAGAGGTGGCGGGGTCATGTATAGCTGCATTTTTTTAAAGGCACAGACACAGGAGCAGATTACATTAATAAACAGAGGATGGTGTGAAAATAAGTAATTTCAGCAGCAGGAGGGGAGGGGGCCGGCACAGACACGGAGCTGACAGGCAGGGAGGGGAGGGGGGAAAAGGGTGGAGGAGAGCAAAGAGAGCGTGGGTGAAGGAGGCACCTAAACTGACCACGTTGTCAGTGCTCAGCTTTAAAAAAAAAAAAGATCATGTTCCTTTAAACACTTTAAATACCTATTAGGAGTTGTCACCCGTTGACGACTAAAGAACTTACATTTGTTATACTACAAAACAATTATAGGCTACTCTATGCAAATGAGTGAGGATCTAAAAATTAAGTTAATTGCTGCCTTGAAAGTAGAGTAAGCCTAAATAAAAAGATTGCAAAAGGCTTCTAGCACTCTCTATTCATCAAAAATTGTCTGCAGTTCATCTTTAACTGCAAACAGTTAAATACACAGATTACATGAATATACCAAAGCAGTTTTAGATTTATATTTGTGTCAACCGAGTTCTAAAATATACTCAGCTCTGCTATACCTCACAGAAGGCCGGATTTAATTCTGTTGCGGTGAAGTAACACTTAGGCTTCATTTACACAGGAGCTGTGGCCCACACAGTGTAAATGAGCTGTTTGTTTATGCAGTTGGCGCTGCCCAAAGCCATGTGCAGACACCTGTTACTTTAAGGGGATGCATTGGCAATACAAATGGATACAGCTGAAGGTCCTAATTTGACAGGCATCACCTTAGACCAGGGGTTTCAAACTGGTGGCTCTACAGCTGTTGCGAAAATACAAGTCCCATGAGGCATTGCAAGGCTGACAGTTAAAAGCTCGACTCTCACAGACGGAGACGGAGGGCACCAGTTTGAGACTCCGGCCTTAGACCAACATAGGCCGATTGCACACAGCTTCAGGAGCATAACAAAATGGCCCCCTCTCTCCAGCCCCCCACCCCATATGACTAATGGATAGACTCATGCATAGCATGAATCTATCCATGGCCGTGGCTGCCACCCCCTATTCAGGCATCTGGCTTCTTTTAGGATGACAATCGCCTGAATTACAGCGGCGGGGGTGTATTTTTGAAGCACCCGATTAGAGCCATATGCTCTAGGTACTGTTTGCAGCCCTTCCAACGAAAATAACCACTGGCCACCACTACTTATGAGTGTGCAAGGGGGAGGGAACAGCGTTAGAGACTAGCAAGTGAAGAGACCTATATAAATTCAATTCTGCGCATACCCAAAAATATATTATGTGATAAATGTGAGAGTACTGCTACTCGAGAATCAAAATACGAATTCAAGCAATATATATATGCACAAATGAGTGTGCAATCACAAATTATAACAAAGAAGAAAAAAAAATGATCCACATAAACTTTCAATAATAAATATAGTGAATAATTATGGCTCCAAAAACAAGTGTCCACGGGTGCCTAAATATGGAATCTTGAAATGTCATGCTATTATACGATGTATAACAAAGCCTCTTACCAGAGAAGGTGGATCCCATCTTTGCAACGCTGTTCTCTCCCCCTATCGCCATGTACATACACTGGATTTAAAAAGAACATTTCACTATGTATTAATGGAATACATCAATTTGCTTTTTTTGCCTCAAAATCAGCTATAGATCCCGTTTACACTTTGTGTATCTGAAATTGCAGGCAGAATTGTACGTTTCTGGCTGTGATTTAATTTTGCACAGATATTGCAGCAGAACATGCAATGTGCATTTTGGTGCAATAATTTCCTGACGGCACCCCAAATGCAGCCAGCAGACTCTGTGTTCCTGCTACACAAAATGTGATTGGGGCCTAAGGGGACCTCTGGAAAGCAAGGCAAGATATGGAAGACCAAGAACATTTCATAGAAAAGGTTTCTATACTGGCCAGAAAGGGAAACCCACTAAAGACAGACAAAAGACCTGTAGGAAGGTTTAGCTGGCTCTCGGATTGCATAAACATAAAAACACAATATCAACATCTGAGGTTTGCAAAACAGCTTGTAGACAAGTAGATCCCCAAATGCAACTCTGTATTCATTAATTCATCATGGAGTGTACTTTTAAATGAAACAAGTGCTGTGTACTGAGGAAACAGAAATCAAACTATTTGGCCACAATCACCAAAGGCATGTTTGGAGAAAACAAAAAGAAAAAACACTATGTCCCCTGTTACATTTGAGGGTGAACCCATTATGATTTGGGGGATGTTTGGCAAGACAGTTGAAACATTGGACATGAGAAGATTCATACCACTAAATATCAGCAGATTCTGGATGTCAATGTGCATCAGTAAGCCACAACACTAAGCCGAAAACAGGACGGCTTCAACAAGACACGGATCCTAAACAAACATTGAGCCGCCATTCACACTAGAGCAACTCCAAAGTCAAACAATTTACAGTGCAACTTTGATTTGACGTTACACTATCTTGATCAAAGTAGTGCAGGCACCTTTTCAAAGTCTTTGCCACTTTAAGTCTGACCAATTTGAATGGGTGCCATTTAAAAGAATGTGTTATGACTGGTCATATGACTTTGGACATCAAGTCACATAAGTGATGGAGCTTTAAAGCCACCATGAGCAAGAAAAACAAGCTGAAGATTCTGCAATGGCCATTACATTCCTAACCTAAAGTGATTGTACCACGAGATATGAATGAGGGCTACTATTGCAGGCCTTCCTTCTCAAAATTCTAGATGCCTAGCTGTGTCTGACATCGAAATTTAGAACCATTTAATTTCATTGTGGCCCGCGACCGGTTATCAAATCACTTACATGGCCCGCGACCGGTTACCAAATCGCTTACATGGCCCGCGACCGGTTACCAAATCGCTTACATGGCCCGCGACCGGTTACCAAATCGCTTACATGGCCCGCGACCGGTTACCAAATCGCTTACATGGCCCGCGACCGGTTACCAAGTCGCTTACATGGCCCGCGACCGATTACCAAATCGCTTACATGGCCCGCGACCGATTACCAAATCGCTTACATGGCCCGCGACCGGTTACCAAATCGCTTACATGGCCCGCGACCGGTTACCAAATTGCTTACATGGCCCGCGACCGGTTACCAAATCGCTTACATGGCCCGCGACCGGTTACCAAATCGCTTACATGGCCCGCGACCGGTTACCAAATCGCTTACATGGCCCGCGACCGGTTACCAAATCGCTTACATGGCCCGCGACCGGTTACCAAATCGCTTACATGGCCCGCGACCGGTTACCAAATCACATTCTTCAAAAGGTTGCACACCCATGAATTAAACATTTAGGATACTACTTAAAGCAAAGCTCCACCCAAAAGGGGCAGTTCCACTTGTTCACACCCTCCCCCCCTCTTCTGCCACATTTGGCACGTCCAAAGACAAATCATAAATAATTTTCCATAAATCCAGATGTAAACATTAACCAGTGAATACATAGTACCCCTGCTCATTCAAGCAATGACAGTGTAAATAAAAACACCACACAGTCTCAAACAAGTCCTTGATTAAAAAAAAAAAAAAAAGTCCCCTGATGTCTAAACGTCACCGCCCAAGTTTTTCAGCTTTAATGAGCAGTGGAGTTTTTTGGGCTTTCTTCTGAACGCCTGAAAATCACATTCAAAGTGCTGTTTTTTTACCTCAAAAAACGCTAAAAGACGCCAGACACCCATAAACACTACTAAGCGCTCAAAAAGGTGGCTCGCCGTGTTTTTTTTTGCGTTTTTGATCCATTGACAAAAAAAACGCTAAAGACCGCCAACTCTGAAAAACACTATTAAATGCTATTGCAAAAACGTTAAAAGACTCCCTTGCAAAGCTACTGGCGTTTTTAGAACATTATTTAAGTGTCCAGTGTGCATGGAGCCTTAAAGGGTCACTAAAGGAAAAAAAAAATGTGGGCTGAAATAACTGTTTACAGGGTATAGAGACATACTAGATAACTGATTCCTTTTAAAAATGATTAAAAATAGATAAAAATCAATCATATAATCAACCTACAGTTCTAGTTTTGTTTTTGCCGTTTCCTGTCTCTCTGATGTACAGAGCCAGAAAGCCAATAGAGGGCAGTGATGGTTTGTCTAAAACCCCTCAGCCCAATCTAGTTTCAGTTTACACACAATAATCACACCTCCTTGATTAGTGACCACAGTGAGAAAGCTCCCAGTACTGTGGTTATAAGGAAACAGACAACCAGGAAGTGTCCAGAACAGAGCAGGATTACAGCAACATCAAAGCAAAAACGAACAATGAGGACATGAAAACAGCACTGCAGTAAGGTAAAGGAAGCCATTTAGCTAAAAAAAAAAAAAAAAATTCCTTTAGGGCTCATTCACACTTATGAACCGTTCAGGTCCGACACTCAGTTTTGACGGCAGACCTGAACGGGCACTCCATGCACCCCTATGGAGCGACGGATGTCAGCGGAGACATGTCCACTGACATCCAACCCGATCCGCTAAAAACAGACAGATGGGGCGCACAT
This sequence comes from Rana kukunoris, assembly GCA_029574335.1. Classification (NCBI taxonomy): domain Eukaryota; kingdom Metazoa; phylum Chordata; class Amphibia; order Anura; family Ranidae; genus Rana; species Rana kukunoris. The sequence goes on from CM056060.1 coordinate 79,858,869, forward strand.
TCCCATCAGTCCATGCGGATCGGATCGGGTAAGATCTGATGAAAACGGACATGCTGTCCGTTTTCATCAGATCGCTCCATAGGCAACAGCGGGCTCGACAAGCTCCTCCCTGCTCAGTGAGCAGAGAGGAGCTTGTCATCCGTCGGCTCAGCGTAGATCTGCGGACAGATCTCCCGCTAAGCTGGCGGAAGCAGGCGGACTCCGTGTGAATGAAACCTTAGTGACCCTTTAAAGCTAAATTTCACTCTCTGAACCAACACTATTTTTAATCCTTATTCTGCCAGCAATAAAAAGTAAATAGAAATGTGTATTATATTTATTTGTTTTAAACTTTTTTCAATTACTTCCAGGTTTCTATGCCTAGGCAAATTATGTCATACATCCCAGGAGGGGAGGAGTTTTCTCAGTTAAGCAGTTTCCTGTCTGCATGCCAAGGCCTGGGGTGGATGAATTCCAGGAAGTAAATGCTACATGAATCATCTTCCCTTACTCAAGATGTCCACAGCTAAAAGTGCTAGGTGGGGATTCTTTTCAAAGTGATATCTCACCAAAATAAAGCATGGACACATGGGAGGGATGGGTGAATTTGCTCTCAATACTGCTTGAGGTGATTGTTGCTGTATTAGTGCACTTGCGATAGACAATTACCTATTACCAGCTGGTTGGTAAAGCACCCACCGGCATTCTTAACCAGTGAGTACTGTTTGTGATTTTATTTTATTTTTTTACGCCAACATAGAATTTTTCAGGACAAGCTTTTGGGGTATGTCACCCTCATCAAGGTCCTAGCAGTACAGATTCGCAAAATGTTTATTACTGTTGTCATGTACATTTATTTGTGTGGGTTTGTTTTTCTCTCTTTTTTTTTTATAAACCATAATAGTGCAGCTGCTGGCTTTTAAAAAATGGACACTTACCTGTCCAGCGCACCCGCAATGTCAGCAGCCGAGGCTGGACAATCGCTCATCCTTCGGATGCTGCCGCCACCATCATCGGTGAGGGAATCAGGAAGTGAATCATTGTGGCTTCACTACCCGGTTCCCTACTGCACATGTGCGATTCGCGATGCGCATCGTAACTGGTCCCCGCTCTCTCCTGGGAACAGTGCGTTTCCCAGAAGACGGCAGGTGGGTAGGGGGGATAACAGCGTGAATCCCACAAAAGTTATGCCCAGAAGTGGGTGCAAATACCTGTCTTAAACAGGTATCTGCATCCCCCTCCCCCATGAAAGGTGCCAAATGTGACACCGGAGGATGGGAGGGTTCCGAAAAGCAGAAATTAAATTTTTGGGTGGAATCGTGTTTTTGGGTTTAGATACAGTGTAGTTCCCCTGAGCTAAACTGTCACATTTAGCAGTAGTAGAAATACCTTTGCTAAATGTTTGACTTATAATGAACAAAAGGGAAAGCACACCAAGTTCAGAAATATGTTGTTATGCACCCTATTCCAAATTATTATGCAAATTATATTTCAGTGTTAAAATGTCCACGGGTCGGGTGCACGTGGAATTCATCACGTGCACTGATGGGCCAGACATTTAGCAGCAGCGGGCCGGTTGCAGCCCGTAAGTCATTTTAATGCAGTAGGAATAGGAGTCGGGCACTTCCCACAGAATTGAATTTTACAGAGGAGAAAGAGAGGCCAAAAATCAGTACCCAGGACACAGGCCTGCTAAAACTGAAGCAGGTTTTTCTGGGAGGTCGCGGGATTTGTGTTAGCAGCACAGTGGACTACAGAGGTGGTAGGGAGGAGAGTGAAACAATAAGTGTTTGTATCAGAGGAGTTGAGGACAATGGACGTTGAAATTAGGAAACCAAAATATAAAAAAGGTAATTAGAAGCGCCTGTATCAGGGAGTCCAGGGTCAGTGGAAGTAGTGCTGAGAACATGGAAGAAGGAGCAGGGCTTTGTTGATTAAGCAGAGAATAGGGTAGTGGAGCAGAGATTACCACTAGACCAGAATCAGTGGAGAGGAGACTAATGGTGTGACAGACTAAATAAATGTGAGGACAAAGCCCACATACACTAGAGACAGAGCACATATCTAAATTGGAAGATGGGACTATAATTTGCACAAGTCTTCTCATACTAACGCTTAGACCAGTGGTTCTCAACCTCAGTCCTCAAGTACCCCCAACAGGCCATGTCTGCAGGTTTTCCTTTAAATCAGAGTCAATGGCTTGGTATTTTTGTCTAAGAGAAATTTCCAAAACATGGCCTGTTGGGGGTACTTGAGGACTCAGGTTGAGAACCACTGGCTTAGACTACACAGATGATTTTAAGGGGCAAAGATCTACCCCCCCCCCCCCCTGTACAGATGTGGACCCCATCTACTGCCCAGACCACCCTCTATTATATACTAAGAACATATCCCTCTTTTATAACCACAACTATTTACACAATCTTCATCTGATTAAAAACGACCTACAATTACATTTAGCAAAAGGCGCTCAAACTACAACCAATGTAACTTGGCTTAAACAAGTTACATAAACTGTGATAAAGACCAAAATGCAGGGTACAAAGGATGACAATGTTTGCTACATGAGGACATTTGGCAATCCCAGATCGACTAATCGTTTGTAACTCCAGGGATTTGCTTTATGAAGTGAAACAATTGTTTCCAAGGATAAACTCCAGGGGGCAGATGCACAGAGAATTAGATTATCGTAGCGTTTCCGAAATAAACTACGCCGCCGTATTTTACCTGGCTCTACGTGGAATCCAGGTAGATTTTGTCCAGTAAACGACGGCGGCGTAGTGTATTTCTCCCGTCGCAATCCATCTACGCGAGTAGGGGGCGTGAAGGATTTAAAATAGGCGCGTTCCCGCGGCGATCGAACTGCGCATGCTCCGTTCGCAAATTTCCCGCCGTGCATTGCGCGAAATCACGCCGTTACGTCATTCGTTGTTTGAGTAGCGTCGTTTACAGACATTTCTATTCCCGAACGAGTTACGTAAAAAAAAAAAAAATTAAATTTGACGCGGGAACGACGGCCATACTTAACATGGGCTACGCACCGTTAGACCAGCAAAAAGCTGGTCTAACAGTACGTAAAAAAAAAAACAGACGTAAGCGATTGCGAAGACCGCTCGTATCTTCGTGGATCGCCGTAAAAATACATTTGCATATCCCGACGCATCAAAACGACGCGAACTCCTCCCAGCGGCCGCCAAAAATATCGCAGCGTAGATCCGAAGGCTTACGAAGACGTAAGCCTCTCGGATCGAAGCCCGAAGCCGCCGTATCATGGTTTGAGGATTCAAACTAGTGATACGGCGCACGAAATTTGAAATTACTCCTGTCTAACACCAGTTAGACAGGCGTAATTGCTTTATGAATCTGGGCCCAGATCTTTTGTTTGGGTTGCTGCTTTTGGATACGAATGCAAGTGATCCAGATTGTTTTTCATTTGAATCAAGCAGGAGGATTAAGCGCGGATGATGGGAAAATTACTAAAGCTGTATATACTTATTTGATCACAATTAAAATTACTGATTCAAATTAAGTGTTATGTGTTATTGTGTATGTAATCTAAAAATGATTACCAAACAAAAGATCTGGAGTTTATCCTTGGAAACAATTGTTTCACTTCACCAAGCAAATCCCTGGAGTTACAAACGATTAGTCGATCTGGGATTGCCAAATGTCCTCATGTAGCAAACATTGTCATCCTTTGTACTCTGCATTTTGGTCTTTATCACAGTTTATGTAACTCGTTTAAGCCAAGTTACATTGGTTGTAGTTTGAGCGCCTTTTGCTAAATGTAATAGTAGGTCGTTTTTAATCAGATGAAGATTGTGTAAATAGTTGTGGTTATAAAAGAGGGATAAATAGTTGTGGTTATAAAAGAGGGATATGTTCTTAGTATATAATAGAGGGTGGTCTGGGCAGTAGATGGGGTCCACATCTGTACAGGGGGGGGGGGGGTAGACCTTTGCCCCTTAAAATCATCTGTGTAGTCTAAGCCAGTGGTTCTCAACCTGAGTCCTCAAGTACCCCCAACAGGCCATGTTTTGGAAATTTCTCTTAGACAAAAATACCAAGCCATTGACTCTGATTTAAAGGAAAACCTGCAGACATGGCCTGTTGGGGGTACTTGAGGACTGAGGTTGAGAACCACTGGTCTAAGCGTTAGTATGAGAAGACTTGTGCAAATTATAGTCCCATCTTCCAATTTAGATATGTGCTCTGTCTCTAGTGTATGTGGGCTTTGTCCTCACATTTATTTAGTCTGTCACACCATTAGTCTCCTCTCCACTGATTCTGGTCTAGTGGTAATCTCTGCTCCACTACCCTATTCTCTGCTTAATCAACAAAGCTCTTTGGTGCCCCCCCACAGCAAGCAGCTTGATATGGGGCACCCAAGCAGAGCCACAGCTCGGTGTATCCATTCGGACACAGAGCCGAGGCAGAGCCCCACACCCTATCTCCTCGCATTGGCTGACTGACTTTGATTGACAGCAGTGGGAGCCAATGCACCATGCTGCTGTCATAGCCAATGAAGAGTGGAGTCCCTGGCATCTGAGACTCTCCTGCAACATCGCTGAATCTAGAGGGACCTCAGGTAAGTAATAGGGAGGCTGCTGCATACATAGAATGCATGAAGATAAAAAAACGTCTGCCTTTACAATCTGTTTGATTAAACTTCCTTTTGTGCAAGGCTATGGGTAGTACAACTTGGTACACAAGTCACATGACTCCCATGCAATCATGCCACCTTGTCAATAACATCAGAATGTAAATGGAGTGTATTGAATGGCAGCTTGTCTCTGTTCCTAATACTTCATATTTTGCCTAGGGTTCTATAAATATCTGTAAACAAGGATTACTCAGACTTGTTACCCAGTTTAGGACAGCAGTCAGAATAGGATTTATAATACGAGCACATGAGCAATCTTTCCATCAGCTTTGGAATTTAATTACAAGCACAGCCATGAGGCCCAAAATGCTTCATCATTGCTAAGTGTTTATCATGGTCTTATCCAGACTGGATCCTCTCAAAGAAATAAAATAGATACTATAAAAATAGTTTTAAAAAACAGTTTACATGATTACAGTATTCCATTCCTTGCTTTAGCATTCTAGTGATATTAATTTATAAAAAAACCTCTTAACCCAGCATTAGCCAAATCCTTATAAGCCCCAAATGTTCCCATCATAATACAAACTAGGGTAATGTTCACTTTGATATTATTAACAAAACCTTGTATATTCTCCAACCCTGACAGAAGACACTAGATAAATGAATAGGCTGGCAAGACTGGACTTGTGTGTCACTCCTGTATAGCTAAACCTAGAACACATTGGTAGCCTCTGAAATACAATTATACTTAAAAATACATTTTATAAACAGCACACAGAGGAGTATCTATGAACAGTAACATTTTTGCAAAAATATTTGGCTACAAATAAAAATGTATATAAAATAAATAAAAAAATATTTGCCCTCTTCATGAAGATGATGGTAGACACAGAACCACCTTAAAAGTAACATATGTTGATCCTGCCAAAATACATAGTGACTGCTTGTCTTTGTGCCAAGGATGGAATGAAAATAGAATTAAGAAACTCACTACATCAATTAATTTTATCAAGGAAAATCTTTGCAATGGATAAACCAATATAAAAAATGCCAATGTACAATTTGGAGTTCCCACAGCTTTGCAGGGTCTTTTTTGCAACTGAAAAACTGTGCACACATCGCTCTTTATCTGTAAATTCACCTCTGTACCACCATAGAAACCACTGAAATTCATTACTTAACAGATAGACTTTGTATACAAGACCCACATGCGCTTTTTCCAGCTTAACTGCCCTGAGATTGACAATCCCGGTAAACCAAAAAATTGTAAAAGGTACTGGCTCCGACCTAAGGATATACAGTGCAGAAAATAAGTATTTGAACACCCTGCTATTTTGCAAGTTCTCCCACTTGGAAATCATGGAGGGGTCTGAAATTGTCATCGTAGGTGCATGTCCACTGTGAGAGACATAATCAAAAAAAAAAATTCCAGAAATCACAATGTATGATTTTTTTTAACTATTTATTTGTATGATACAGCTGCAAAAAAGTATTTGAACACCTGAGAAAATCAATGTTAATATTTGGTACAGTAGCCTTTGTTTGCAATTACAGAGGTCAAACGTTTCTTGTAGTTTTTCACCAGGTTTGCACACACTGGAGGAGGGATTTTGGCCCACTCCTCCACACAGATCTTCTCTAGATCAGTCAGGTTTCTGGGCTGTCGCTGAGAAACACGGAGTTTGAGCTCCCTCCAAAGATTCTCTATTGGGTTTAGGTCTGGAGACTGGCTAGGCCACGCCAGAACCTTGATATGCTTCTTACAGAGCCACTCCTTGGTTATCCTGGCTGTGTGCTTCGGGTCATTGTCATGTTGGAAGACCCAGCCTCGACCCATCTTTAAAGCTCTAACTGAGGGAAGGAGGTTGTTGCCCAAAATCTCGCAATACATGGCCCCGGTCATCCTCTCCTTAATACAGTGCAGTCGCCCTGTACCATGTGCAGAAAAACACCCCCAAAGCATGATGCTACCACCCCCATGCTTCACAGGAGGGATGGTGTTCTTGGGATGGTACTCATCATTCTTCTTCCTCCAAACATGGTTAGTGGAATTATGACCAAAAAGTTATATTTTGGTCTCATCTGACCACATGACTTTCTCCCATGACTCCTCTGGATCATCCAAATGGTCATTGGCAAACTTAAGACGGGCCTTGACATGTGCTGGTTTAAGCAGGGGAACCTTCCGTGCCATGCATGATTTCAAACCATGACGACTTAGTGTATTACCAACAGTAACCTTGGAAACGGTGGTCCCAGCTCTTTTCAGGTCATTGACCAGCTCCTCCTGTGTAGTCCTGGGCTGATTTCTCACCTTTCTTAGGATCATCGAGACCCCACGAGGTGAGATTTTGCATGGAGCCCCAGTCCGAGGTAGATTGACAGTCATGTTTAGCTTCTTCCATTTTCTAATGATTGCTCCAACAGTGGACCTTTTTTCACCAAGCTGCTTGGCAATTTCCCCGTAGCCCTTTCCAGCCTTGTGGAGGTGTACAATTTTGTCTCTAGTATCTTTGGACAGCTCTTTGGTCTTGGCCATGTTAGTAGTTGGATTCTTACTGATTGTATGGGGTGGACAGGTGTCTTTATGCCGCTAATGACCTCAAACAGGTGCATCTAATTTAGGATAATAAATGGAGTGGAGGTGGACATTTTAAAGGCAGACTAAGGCCTCGTACACACGAGGGGATATGTCCGCTGAAAACGGTCCGATGGACCGTTTCAGCAGACATCTCCGCTCGTGTGTATGGGCTAGTGGACAGATTTCTCCACCCGACAGATTTCAAAGCATGCTTTGAAATCCATCCGGTGAAATCTGTCTGCCCGACATGTCTGCTGGTTAGTACACTTACCAGCAGACATGTCGTGCCCCACCGCCGCCGCGCCGCCGCCGAATGGATTCGGCGCATGCGCGGAAGTGTTTAACTTCCTGGTGCGGTGACGTGGCGGCGTCAACGTCACCGCCGCGTCACCGTGCCGTCCGGCGGCGGGGAATTTGATCCGATGGTGTGTACACGCCATCGGATCAAACTCCCGATCAGACATATCCGATGGAAATGGTCCGCGGACCGTTTTCATCGGATATGTCCGATCGTGTGTACGAGGCCTAACAGGTCTTTGAGGGTCAGAATTCTAGCTGATAGACAGGTGTTCAAATACTTATTTGCAGCTGTATCATACAAATAAATAGTTAAAAAATCATAAATTGTGATTTCTGGATTTTTTTTTTTTTGATTATGTCTCTCACAGTGGACATGCACCTACGATGACAATTTCAGACCCCTCCATGGTTTCCAAGTGGGAGAACTTGCAAAATAGCAGGGTGTTCAAATACTTATTTTCTGCACTGTATAACCTTTTACTCAGTGCCTGTGCTGGTGGGGATAGAAAAAAGAAGTAATCCAGATTGTCCATCTTTCCCACAGCCATGAGGCACAAAATGTTTCATATCATTGCTAAGTGATAATCATAGTCTTATCCAGACTGGATCCTCTCAAAGAAACAAAATAGATAATATAAAAATACATTTTCAAAACACATTTTTACACCAGCAAAATAGAAATAGTCCACCGGGTAAAAAGATAAAATCTATTCACACAGCTTGCAATAGTATATAGGAAAGTCATTTGTCCAAACTCCATCCAACATGCTTTGGCCAACCGGTCATTACCTTGGGGTTGGAACTTGATATCCTAGGAACTCCTTATAAAAAGGCAGAAAATGTTTGCACACACCCACATTCCCATTCACAAAAATGAAACTTCCTAATAACAGATTCCATAACTACATGGACACCAATACTTTCCCTCTTTTTATTTTTTTTTAACCACTTCAATACCGGGCTTTTATACCACCTCCATACCGGGCCTATTCTGACACTTCTCTCCAGGGCTTTTTTTCTGGGGGAACTTGGGGGAACTCAGTTCCACCACCTTTGGCTCAGACCCTTTGGTGCCTGCTCACCACAATCACTTGTAAACACAGAAGTCGGGTTTCTGTGTTTACAAGTGACAGCTTTGTAACCCCCTGAACTCTGCACTCTGTATGTAATGCAATTCTGGTATTTAATGCCCCTTTAAGACCCTTCTACTGTTTGTAAAATCTGAACGGGTCGTGGTTGAGTTCCTGTACCTATTTTCTGAGAAAAAAAGCTCTGCTTCTCTCCTACATGTAATAATCATCATTCTTTTGCTAGAAAATTACGCAGTACCCCCAAACATTATATATGTTTTTTTAGCAGACACCCTAGGGAATAAAACGACGGTCATTGCAACGTTTTATCTCGCACGGTATTTACACAATCATTTTCCCAACGCCTTTTTTTGTAAACAAAATTGTTTCATGAATTAAAAAAATAACAAAACGGTAAAGTTAGCCCAATTTTTTTGTATTATGTGAGAGATTATGTTACACCGAGTAAATAGATACTCAACATGTCACGCTTTAATTATGCGCACACTCATGGAATGGCGCCAAACTTCGGTACTTAAAAATCTTCATAGGCAACGCTTTATTTTATTTTTTTACAGGTTACCAGTTTAGATTTACAGAGGAGATCTAGTGCTAGATTTGTTGCTGGCACTCTAACGCACGCAGCGATACCTCACTTATGTGGTTTAAAGGGCGTTTACATATGTCGGCGGGACTTAAGTGTGCGTTCGCTTCTGCACGCAAGCTATCGGGGACAGGGGCGTTTAAATTTTTTTTACTTATTTTTTTTTACACTTTTTTTCAATTTTTTTTTTCCACTTTTATTCCTATTACAAGGAATGTAAACATCCCTTGTAATAGGAAATGTGTGTGACAAGACCTCTTTAAGGAGAGATGTGGGATCAATAGGACCTCACATCTCTCCTCCAGGCTGGAAACCATGAGATCGGTGAAAAAAAATTCACCGATCTCATGAATGGTTGCTTACAGCCGCAATCGCGGCTTTGTTTACTTACGGGGACCCGGGCGTGACGTCATCACATCGCGCCCGGGTCCTCCGACGGTCATAGAGATGACTGGTGACCATCTGGTCACCAGTCATCTCTATGCTTCCTGCCGATGCCGGACGATTCGTTCTCTGGGCCCCCGAAGGCACGGGAGAGCCCGGAGAAGTACCGGATGGCGGCGGGAGGGGGGGGGGGTGTCCCCTCCCGCGGCCTGTAAGAACGACCAAGCGGCGGAACCGCCGCTATGATCGTTCTTATGTCGTGCAGAATCGCCCGAAGAGGATATCTGGATGATGCCTCTGGCTGCAGGCATCATTCAGATATCCACCCGCAAAGTCCAGGCCGTCAATTGACGGCCACTTAGGATGGGAGATCCCATCCCTGGCCGTCAATTGTCAATGGGCGGGTATTGAAGTGGTTAATACAAAAAACATCTACACACAGTCCACCATTAGGAAAACAAAAAAGTATAAAAGATATAGAATATACCCTTTTACTGCATGCTGTGTGAATCACAAAATAAGAGCTCCCTTTCAAAACATACGCAGACCAAAAATAAAACAAACATTAGCAATAAAACAAATTTGATATTCAATCCATCAGGGGTTAAAGTCTTGACACCTCCTTTCTTATTATACCCCCCAAGCCCAGAGGGATCGTTATTATGTAATTTTAGAAAGCGCAGTGAGATGCTATCAGAGGAATTCATAAAGTTTGTTGCAGATACCATTTCCACAGTAACCTATTGCAGACCTTGCACAGCAGGGCTGGAATGTGAGAGCACAAGGAGCTCATCAGTTCACATGCTGACAAGAAGTATGCCGATAGAAGGATAATGGATAGACAGGTTGAGATGAGCTCATCAATGTGCTGCTTCTCCTTTAACTCTTCGTGCCAGTTCACGCTAGTGCGATTCCAGTGCCGGTTCCCACGTCACACCTGAATCGTACAGTGGTTCACAGCGAGATCTGCGAACCGATGCGGGTGTCAGTGTAAAGTTAACGACACCCCCAGATAGGTCAGCAGATCGCAGTGCGAACTGTGAAATGGTGCAGGAATCGGATCGCATAAGTGTGAACACCCAATGTGATACGATTCCAGTACAAATATGATGCGATTTCAGCCATTCCGTTTGTATGGCTGAAATTGCATCACACAGACATCATGTGATCGGAACAGCAATGTGGCGCAAATCACATTTGATGTCTGGCATCACACTAGTGTCAGCCCCTCCCTGTAGGCGATCACCTGGGAGAAGCGGCAGGTCCCAGGCGATCGCCTGTCCATTCAGTTATTGCAGCGCCGCTCGCACATGCGCAGTGAGTGCCCGGCCGTGAAGCCGAAAGCCAAAACTCCTGTATTTGGAAAGTGCACCAAACCCAAGGAATATACAGTAATTGAAGTCAAAGTGCAGCAAACCGGCAGGAAAGCTGCAAATGCATTGCACTGCACCCACAGTGTTGGTAAACCACAGCACATCAGCATGAAAGCAGCCCTATACTATTATGCCCAGTGTATTGCTTCACACTGACCTGAAGATCTTTTCTCTCCTGCTGCTGGAGACCGCTACCCAGGAATAAGAGATGGAGAGCAGTTGGTATCACTCCACATGGGACATGAGCCAGCACTACAGAGGAGGAATCGGCTTGGCTCCTGCTCCCCACTACAGCTCCATCTTTACAAGTAGTCCCTTCGCACTGCACTCTTTTTTATGCTCTGGGTCAGCAAGCCCAGACTGTAATCTACCAGTCACCTGACTGCGATCTACTGGGTGCTGACCCCTGGCTTTAGAGCATGGGTCTTCAACCTTCCTAAACAAAGGGCCAGTGAGAAAATGGCAGGAGTAGAAAATGCCCCAGCATCCATGGGCGTGCCCAATGTCTCAGGCTTGGTGGTCAGGGGGATTTAAAAAACGTGGTGAGGAGGAATAGTGCCCCATCATTGGTATTGGTGGCAGGAACAGTGCAACATCATTGGTGTCAGTGGGAGGAATAATGCCCCATTATTGGTGTCAGTGAAATAAATAGTGCTTCATCATTGGCGCCAACAGAAGGAATAGTGCCTAAAGGGCCAGACAAAGGCAAGCAAAGGGCTGCAGTTTGGAGACCACTGTTTTAGAGTGCACCAATGTTCAAATTATGGGTATAAAGTATGAACATAAACTTAACAAGCAGTGAAAAGTTATTGCTATCCACTATCTGCCTGTACTGTGAAGTATTTAAAGAGGAGTTCCACCCTAAATTTTTACTTTTCTTTAATCCCCTCCCCCTTACATGCCACATTTGGCATGTAATTTTTTTTTTGGGGGGGGGGGTGGGGGCTTCAGTAGGGGTGGGACTTCCTGTCCCACTTCCTGCTTCCGCCGAGGGGCTGGTTAGGCGATTAAGCCTTAATCGCCTACACCAGCCCCTTCCTGTAGGCGATCACATGGGACACCGACAGGTCCCATGCGATCGCCTCTCCAATCAGCGGCGAGCATGCGCAGTGCGGCTCGCACATTCGCAGTGGGTGCCCGGCCGTGAAGCCGAAGGCTGTCATGGCTGGGTGCCCACAGTCGGGATGGAGACGCCGGCTGGGGAGGGGGGGAGAGGAGCGGAGCCCCGGTTGGCGCGTCGCTGGAACGCAGGAGCAGGTAAGTGAGTGTTTATTAAAAGCCAGCAGCTACACTTTTTGTAGCTGCTAACTTTTAATAAACACCATTTTGGGCTGGAACTCCCCTTTAATTCTCACAGATCACAAAGACAGACTAATTGGGTTTCAGTTGGTATCTTACAGCTTAGAAGCCTCTTCAGTGTGTTTAGATCAGATGTCTGGCAGGCTACCAGTTTTCTGCACTCCATAGAGGATAAGAGGTTAAAAGTGGCTCTATTGTGACCTTTAGGCCTCGTACACACGATCAAATCTGTCTGCTGGAAACGGTCTGCTAGACCGTTTTAGCAGACAGATTCGATTGTGTGTACGGGCTAACAGACGGATTTGGCCACCCGACAGATTTCAAAGCATGCTTTGAAATCTGTCGGCTGGGAACCCGTCCGCCCGACATGTCTGCTGGTTAGTATGCTAACCAGCAGACATGTCTTCTCGCACATGCGCCGAATGGTTTTGACGCATGCGCGGAAGTGTTTTACTTCCAGGTGTGGTGAGGTGGTGGCGTCACCGCCACGTCACCGACACGTCAGCTCGCTGTCTGCTGGCGGGGATTTTGGTTTGCTCGTGTGTACACGCGAGCAAACCAAAATCCCAGCAGACAGATTTGTTCAAATCTGTCTGCTCGTGTGTACGAGGCCTGAAAGATAATCCTCTATAACAACTAAGTAAATATACACTATATTACCAAAACTAAACGGACACCTGCCTTTCCACGCACAATAACTTTAATGGCATCCCAATCTGGGGTGAAGGAACTTGACTGGCCTGCAGAGAGTCCTGACCTAAATAGAACACCTTTGGAATGAATTAGAGCAGAGACTGCGAGCCAGGCCTTCTCATCCAACATCAGTGCCTGACCTCACAAATGCGCTTTTGATAGAATGGGTAAACCTTCCCATAGACACACTCCTAAACCTTGTGTCTTCCAGCCTTCCCAGAAGAGTTGAAGCTGTTATGGCTGCAAAGTATTGGCCAACTCATTATTGAACCATACAGACTAAGACTGGGATGCCATTAAGCTCATGTGTGTGGAAAGGCAGGATTCCCAATACTTTTGGTAATATAGTGTATGTATAGCTTTTGTCATTTTTGAAGTGTGTTAAAATGAAAGTGTTTAGGCCTCATTTTTGCAAGCATTTCAGCTTTTTCTTTTCTTCTTTGCCTCTAAATGCCCTGTCCAGGTTAACCTATGTGTGCATACACAGTATTGTAAATCATTACATGATGCAGGACCATTATTGTAACTCAGAAGATCAAACTCAGCTTAGATCATTTGTCCAAAATTAAAAGGTCTTTATATGTGTTTACATTTGCAGGTTTTGCATTGTCACAGTCTGTCAGTCATCTAGAACCTATCTACCTAGATAGGCACAACCTAAATTTGCATAAAAGCTCGATCACAGACCACAGAATTGTCAGCATAGTATATTATAAAGGATTTATATAGCGCCAACATTTTGCGCAGCCCAATATACAGTTGAGCTCATAAGTTTACATACCCTGGTAGAATTTGAGATTTCTTGGCCATTTTTCTGAGAATATGAATGGTAACAAAAACATTTCTTTCCATCGTGGTTAGTGTTTGGCTGAAGCCATTTATTATCAATCACCTGTGTTTATTCTTTTTAAATTATATTGACAACAGAAACTACCCAAATGACCTTGATCAAAAGTTTACATACCCTGGTGAATTTGGCCTGATAACATGCACACAAGTTGATACAAAGAGACAAGCCCCAAACCTTCTAGCACAGAGTCAGTGATGAGACCAAAATGTAGTTCTTTGGCCACAACCATAAACACTACATTTGGTGAGATGTCTATGATGAAAGGTACACCATTCCTACTGTGGTTGGTTGCTGATTGATCGGTAAGTTTGAGCCTGGATATTCCATGTTTTTGTATGTATATGCGCCCTTTCCAGTGCTCCTTATTGTATAGACCAGTCATAGGTAGGGGCCGTGACTTTTGTTTGTTGTATTTATGTCACTGTGGTCAGGCAGCACACTGCCACCTTTGCTTCCATGTGCCGAGTGTGCTCCTGCCCCTTTAACCACTTGCTTACTGGGCACATAAACCCCCTTCGTGCCCAGGCGAAATTTCAGCTTCCGGCACTGCGTCGCTTTAACGGAAAATTGCGCGGTCGTGCGACGTGGCTCCCAAACAAAATTTGGGGTCCTTTTTTTCCCCACAAATAGAGCTTTCTTTTGGTGGTATTTGATCGCCAGTGCGGTTTTTATTTTTTGCGTTATAAACCAAAAAAGAGCGATAATTTAAAAATATATATATATATTTTTTACTTGTTGCTATAATTAATATCCCAAATTAAAAAAATAAATAAATAAATAATTCTCAGTTAAGGCCGATACATATTCTTCTACGTATTTTTGTAAAAAAAAAAAAAAAAATCACAATAAGTGACTGCTTTGCGCAAAAGTTATAGCGCCTACAAAATAGGGGACAGAATTATGATTTTTTTTTATATATTTTTTTTTACTAGTAATGGCGGCAATCTGTGATTTTTATTGGGACTGCAATATTGCGGCGGACACATCGGACACTTTTGACACATTTTTGGCGCCATTCACATTTATACAGCGACCAGTGCTATAAATATGCACTAATTACTGTATAAATGTGACTGGCATTGAAGGGGTTAACACTAGGGGGTGAGGAAAGGGTTAAATGTATTGCCTGGGTGTGTTCTAACTGTGGGGGGAGGGGGGTGACTGGGGGAGGTGACCGATGCTCTGTCCCTATGTACAAGGGAAACAGCATCCGTCTCCTTTCCCTGACAGGACGTGGAGCTCTGTGTTTACACACACAGCTCCACGTCCCTGCTCTGTCACCGCCGATCGTGTGTACCTGACGGACATCGCGGCCGCCGGGTACACGCATCGAATCCTCGGTGATGCGACGGGACTGTTTTTCCCTGTGGCGCCTCAGGTCCGCACTGTTGACGTATTCTGTCAATAGCGCGGACCTCTAGTGGTTAATGAGGGCTGGGCTACCTCTAGTCACCTGCCCCTTATCTATCCATCAGCAGTCATGTCCTCCTACTGAGGAGACTTAAAATGCAATGTTATAGTTAGGACTGCAGTATACAGAGAACCTTGACAGGGCCTGCAGCTTACACATGCATTTGCAAATGCGTGCAACTAAACCTCCGTTTTTAACGCACACTGTTAGACAGGTGAATTTGGTTGGTTGCCGATTGGTCGATAAATTTGAGCCTGGATATTCCATGTTTTTGTATTCCTACTGTGAAACACGGAGGGGGATCGCTGATGTTTTGGGGATGTGTAAGCTACAAAAGGTACAAGAAATTTGGTCAAAATTGATGGCAAGATGAATGCAGTATGTTATCAAAAAATACTGGAGGAACATTTGCATTCATCAGCCAGGAAGCTGCGCGTGGGACATACTTGGACAGTCCAACATGACAATGATCCAAAACACAAGGCCTGTCATTGGCTACAGCAGAATAAAGTGAAGGGTCTGGAGTGGCCATCTTAGTCTCCTGACATTAATATCATTGAGCCACTCTGGGGAGATCTCAAAACGTGCAGTTCATGCAAGACAGCCCAAGAATTTACAGGAACTAGAGGCTTTTTCCCACGAGGAATGGGCAGCTTTACCACCTGAGAAGATAAAGGGCCTCATCCACAAATACCACAAAAGACTTGAAGTTAAAGGGGGCAATAATACACGGTATTAAGAACTGGGGCATGTAAACTTTTGATCAGGGTCATTTAGGTAGTTTCTGTTGTGATTATGATTTAAAAAAAAAGAGTAAACACAGTTGATTGATGATAAATGGCTTCAACCAAACAGTAACCACGAGCGAAAGTAAAGTTTTTGGGTTATCATTCATATTCTCTGAAAAATTTCCAAGAAATCATAAATTCTGCCAGGGTATCTAAACTTATGAACACAACTGTATAACTGGCAATTATACATTTCAAAGGAGAAAAACAAGCCAAATAAGCCCCAATTAAAGACCTGTAAAATACTACCACCAGTAGCTCAGGACTTCCAGTTTCTGTAGTCAGCAGTCATGCAAATGTTGATATATTTATTTGGCATCATACTGTTGAGTCAATAGAGACTGCCAATAAAAGGTCAAAACTCTGGATGATGTTTTTGAATAATTATAAAAGAAAAAAAAATGGTACATCCAATCATTTAACCATTTAATTCCCCCTGGTCAGTCAAGTAGTATTATAGCACATTTGTTTCACAATGACTAGGTGAGAGCAAACCTAGGTATGTGTTTTTTATTTTTTTTTACTTGAATCCTCTGTGCAGGAGTTCCCTGTAAATCAAGACCAGTCTCTGATTCTCTCTCTACTGTGAGAAGAATGACTGGTCCTGTATCCACTCCCCACAAATTATTTTAACATTTTAACTAGAGGCCAACTGGACTCTATGCAAAACCAGAACATGTGCACAATACACAGCACAGCTCTAAAATTCCTGACATAAACAACAGGAGTATATATCAAAAACATATAACAAAATGCCTTTAGAGCCGGTTCACACAGGGGCAACACGACTTCCAGCACGACTTTGGAAGACAACTTGGACACAACTTGAGTATGATTCATCAGGCAACTGACAAGGCAACTTCAAGTGGCCTCCAGAACAGGAGGCTTTCCAGTGGCCAATCAAACAACAATCAGCTCTGTGGGAGGGAGGGGTTTGCCTGAGAAATGTACGTTATCTTCCTGTATTGTTGCCTCAGTTAAGACAGTGATCAGACTTCTGAGGCAACTTCCAGTGAAATCAATGGGTACAAGTTGCCTAGAAGTCGGATTGAAGTAGTACAGGAACCTTTTCTGAAGTCGGAGCGACTTCAGTAGTGTGTATTAAGATGGCTCCATTCACTTCCATTGAATTTCTCACCCACACGACTTGGGACGACTTGGGGCAACTTCAAGTCAGATCCCAGGTCGCTCGAAACCGCCTCTTACTGATATATTTAACAAACCAGAAAAGGTAGCAAATACGTGAAGTTCATCGTTAGGGTTCACATACACTAGAATGAAGAACAAGTCAAGAAAATTATAAATGGATACATTTTATACAAAAGAAAGCCATATAATATACACTTACCGTATATACTCGAGTATAAGCCAAGTTTTTCAGCAATTTTTTTTTGGTGCCTCGGCTTATACTCGAGTATATACAGTATTTATTTTTGTTAAAAATTAGAGCCCTTTCACATTACTAGCATGTCTGCGTCAGCTAGTTTTAGCGGCGCT
The DNA here is from genome assembly GCA_029574335.1 of Rana kukunoris. NCBI lineage: Eukaryota > Metazoa > Chordata > Amphibia > Anura > Ranidae > Rana > Rana kukunoris. The sequence goes on from CM056060.1 coordinate 79,876,304, forward strand.
TTACGGCCACTTTTAATCCCCGCTAGCGGCCGAAGAAAAGGTTAATAGCGCCAATGTAATATCGCTACCGAAGCACTTTGGCAGCGGTGCCAATTAATTTCAATGGGCAGGGGCCCCAAAGATGCTGCTTGCAGGACTTTAATTGTATTTATTTTTAACTTTCTGCCAGCACACCGCCCCAGTGTGAAAGCACTTGGAGTTGCAGGGAAGGCGTTTTTCAGGTGCTTTACAGGTGCTATTTTTAGCCCTTTAGAGCCTGAAAACCACCTTAGTGTGAAAGGGGTCTTTAACCTCATACAGGTTCGTATTGGTTCAGATTTTACATTAGCAATATTTTTTTGTATTCATAAATTCAAATGTATAGAGTTCCACTAGAAGCTCCCTTTTATTTACTGATTATAAATGTAAAATCTGATAAGGAAGTGGCACTGTAAGAGCATTAATAGTACATTAGCGTTCCACTTAACCATGAGCATGCAATGCCAAACTTTTCATTCAGCCGATACAAAAGATTAAGTATCATAATGTGCTGAGAAGGAGCCAGAGGCCGCTAACAGTTAAATTTATTAAAGAAACAGAAGAAACCGTAATCCACTACAGTGGGTCAGCAAACTTCATAGCTTCTGCCATGTATGTCCACTCACCATCTAGACAACTGGGCAGCTTAAATATTTTGGACCCTCACAAAATTTTAATTTTACCAAGAAAAAAAAAAGAAAAAGTAAACCAATAATGATCGCCAGTTTAAATAAAGTAACAGTAATATGTATTAATGTTATATTAATAATATAACATTTATTAATAAGCAATCAAAAAGTATGCCAAATATAGCCCAAATTCAGTCAAAACCTAATAAAAATAAATAAAATCCTTATACCTTACCACAGGCATGTCCAAAGTCTGGCCCGGGGGCCAATTGCGGCCCGCGTTTCAGTTTAATGCGGCCCCACTGGTAATTTGGATATATATCTCTTTTGTAGCCCCCAGCAAATCCCTGAGCATTGTGCATTCAGAGGCTACATTTGTGTAAATGGTAAGGCTGCATTTAAAGGATCACTAAAGGAATTATTTTTTTAGCTAAATAGCTTCCTTTACCTTACTGCAGTACTGGTTTCATGTCCTTCTTGTTCGTTTTTGCTTTGAAGTTGCTGTAATCCTGCTCTGATCTCCACACTTCCTGCTTGTCCGTTTCCTTATAACCACATTGCTGGGAGCTTTCTTACGGTGGTCTAAGCTGTCATTACTGTGTGTCTAAAACTTCCCAGAACCAATGAGATTCATTTAAAAAACAAAACACTGCACTGGATTTGTTTGTTTTTGTTCTGTGTGTCTATTTCTACTTCACAGAAACAGAAGCCAGTTCAAAAGTGAAACTAACCTGCAGGCACATTATATGATTGATTTTTATCTATTTTTAATCATTTTGAAAAGGAATCAGTTAACTTTTATGTCTCTATACCCTGTAAACAGTCATTTCAGCAAAAAATAAATTTTTTAGTGACCCTTTAAAGGCAATAGTGAGGCTGCATTCAGAGACTGCATTCATGGCACTTGTGAGGCTGCATTCATGGCAATGAGGAGGCTACATTCGGAGGCTTCATTCATGGCAATGGTGAGGCTGCATTGATGGGCACTAACCCTTATTTTGCTTCACAATTCTTTATTTAATTTTTTTTCCCCTGAAACTTCCCTCTTGCAATTAAGGTGCGTGTTATACGCTGATAAATAAGGTATATCCAAATAACACGCCAGAGCTCATTCTTAGACTCTTGACCACACAGCCAAAAAGGCATGGGCAGTGTACTAGTTAATTTGCATTAAATTTTGATGGTTCAAAGAATGTCAGGCAAAATGGTCGGCCCTCACGCAGGTTCACTTCATCAAATCTGGCCCTCTTTGAAAAAAGTTTGGACGCCCCTGCCTTACCAGGACTGAGGTTACATGTATGCAGGCGATACTCAAAAAATAAGAATATCCTGCAAAAGTTAATTTATTTCACTAGTACAACTTAAGAGGTGAAACTAATATACAAGATAGACATTACATGCAAAGAAAGATAGTTGAAGTGGAAACTTCACACTGGACTTCAAGCATCTTGCAGTGTGTGCCTCTCCATTCTTCCTCCATACTCTGGGTCCTTGGTTTCCAAATGAGATGCAAAATTTGCTCTTATCAGAAAAGAAGACTTTGGACCACTGAGGAACAGACCAGGTCTGTTTTTCTTTAGCCCAGGTAAGGCGCTTCTGATGTTGTTTGTTTTTCAGGAGGCTCGACAAGAGGAATACGACATTTGAAGCCCATGTCCAGGATCCGTCTGTGTGTGGTGCCTCTTAATGCAATGACTCCAGCCTCAGTCCACTCCCTGTGAAAGTCCCCAACACTTTCGATTGGCTTCGATTTCTGACAATCCTCTACAGGCCGCGGTCATCCCTGCGGCTTGTGCACCTTTTTCTTCCACACTTTCCCTTCCACATAACTTTCTATTATTGTGCTTTGATACAGCACTTTGGGAACATCAAACTTCTTTTGCAATTACCTTTCCCTCCTAATGGAGGGTGTCAATGATGGGTTTCTGCACAACTGTCAGGTCAGCAGTCTTTCCCATGATTGTGATTCTTACTGAACCAGACAGAGACCATTTAACCACTTAAGGACCCTGCACTGTATATATACGTCCTCTTTTTGAAGATGGATATCTCGGTAACGGCAGCAGCTGCTGCCACAACCGAGATATCCATCTCTTCAGTGCAGGGTCCTGTGTACAATAACGGCGGTCTCCGCGGCGGATTCGCCGCGAGATCGCCGTTATCGGTGACCGGAGAGGTGCCCCCCCCTCCCGCCGCTTTCCCGTGCTCTCCGTCGCTTACCGTTGCCGTCGGTAGCGGCGGAGGCGATCGGGTCTGTGCGGCTCCTCTGCTGGGATACGAGTGAGGGAAAAATCGCCCCCACCCGTTCCCCATAGCAGCGCTGGGCGGAAGTGACGTCAAAACGTCATTTCCGCCCACTGTCTTAAAGAGACATTTTATTTTTAAGGCTATTTAAAAAATGTAATTTTCCTTTTTTTTTTTTTTTTTTAAGCCTAAATATGAGATCTGAGGTCTTTTTGACCCCAGATCTCATATTTAAGAGGACCTGTCATGCTTTTTTCTATTACATTTCTTGTAATAGGAATAAAAGTGATCATTATATATATTTTTTTTTTCAGTGTAAAAAATGTTAAAATAAATACAAATAAATAGGAAAACAAAAAAATAAATTTTTAAAGCGCCCCGTCCCGACGAGCTCGCGCGCAGAAGCGAACGCATACGCGAGTAGCGCCCGCATATGAAAACGGTGTTCAAACCACACAAGTGAGGTATCGCCGCGATCGTTTGAGCGAGAGCAATAATTCTAGCCCTAGACCTCCTCTGTATCTAAAAAAATGCAACCTATAGAATTTTTTAAACGTCGCCTATGGAGATTTTTAAGGGTAAAAGTTTGACGCCATGCTACGAGCGGGCGCAATTTCTAAACGTGACATGTTGGGTGTCATTTTACTCGGCGTAACATTATCTTTCACAATATATAAAAAAATTGGACCAAATTTATTGTTGTCTTATTTTTTAATTCAAAAAAGTGTATTTTTTCCAAAAAAAGTGCGCTTGCAAGACCGCTGCGCAAATACGGTGTGACAAAAAGTATTGCAATGACCACTATTTTATTCTCTAGGGTGTTAGAAAAAAAATATATATAATGTTTGGGGGTTTTAAGTGATTTTCTAGCAGAAAAAAACTGTTTCAGTCTTGCAAACACCAAAACTGAAAAACACCCAAGGTCCTTAAGTGGTTAAAGGCTCAGGAACGCTTTGCAGGTGTTATGGCTTAATTAGCCGATTAGAGTGGGATACTTTGAGCCTAGAATATTGCACCTTTTCACAATATTCAAATTTTCTGAGATTGTGGATTTGGGGTTTTCATGAGCTGCAAGCCATAATCATCACAATTATGACAAATCACGGCTTCAACTATCTTGCTTTGCATGTAATGAGTCTCATATATTACTTTCACCTTTTAAGTTACATTAGTGAAATAAATGAACTTTTGCACAATATTCAATTTTTTCGAGTATCACCTGTAGATCAGGAGAGCCAATTGAGCAGCTCTGCTCATCATACAAAAGTGTTGCACATAAAATAGGGTACCCATCTATAAAAAACAAAGCGGTTTGTGGGGAGTCGATAGCTCAGGTTTGTGATCACAAATTAGACAGCTGTGATCCTACAAGCATGTAAATACTTGACGCAAGAATAAAAAAAAATAAGCACGACAAGTGCTAGGTCATTTTTACAGGTACCTCTAAGACCCCTTTAACACTGAGGCGTTTTTCAGGCATTTTATTGCTAAAAATTACGCCTAAATACCGCCTGAAAAACTCCTGCCCTGCAGTCTCAGTGTGAAAGCCCAAGGGGGCACCTCCTGCCACAGTGTGAAAGGGGCCTTAATAAACAATATAGTCTATAGTTATTTCTCACAAAAGATCAGAATATCATTTGAATAGATGTAAACAATATACATTTATACCCTTAAATAGCTACAACAGGCAAGTGGAAAAGCGAGGGAGTAGCAAAGGAAAAAAAAGGAGAAAAAAAACAAAAACAAAAAAATAAAAGGATCTATAAGGACCTATAAGCAAAAGTATGTACGATTGGCAACACCCCTGCCATGCCCCCTTAAAAGAGAATTGTAAAAAAAAAAATGGTTAAACCCATGTCTTATTTTACCACTACTTTTTCTTTACACAGGCTTTTGAAATTTACAAATGCAGCAATTTAGAAATTGGATGAAAGGTTTAGCGCTGGAAAACACTTTTTGATAGATAAGAAGTGCATTTTATATAAAACTATATAAAGATCAGACCAAAATGAGGGACAAATGAGGAGGAAAGAGGAACTTTCATTCAAATCAGGGACAGTCTCTCAAAATCAGGGACAGTTGGGATCCATTCATAAGGCACTAATGTTAAAACCAATAAAGAGGTTCAGGAGGAACATTCAAAGCATTGTATATTATTTTAGCTGCCTCTCTCTGGATGCACAGTTCATTTTGATGTATGGATTGCATTGCAGGCAATAAGATGTGCCAACCAAATCCTCCTGATCTGGGATTTTTTTTGCCAAAGTATTTTTTGCACAAGTACTAAAGAAGGTAAATCCATCTTCGATCACTCTCTCATTGTGTTTTCTCTGCTCCTTTACAGGTAAAAGCTGCTTGAAAACCCATGCTATGTATAATTGAATGCCAACACTACGCAATCATTATGGTAAGAACTCCAAGATCCTTTAAGCGTATCTATATTTTTGATGATTTTTTTTTGTGATCAAAGTGTGAATGACCTTTTATGACTTTGGCCAATGTCCATAGGCATGCCCAGAAGGTGTGCCAGGTGTGCCTGGGCACACCCTAATCACTATTTGCATTTCAGATTCCCCCTACTTCCTGGAAACCCCACCCCCGCTGCCCCTCCCCCAGCCTTGCAGTGCTGCTGGCTACCCTCCTCTCCCCCCAGCTGCTGCGGGGGATGTTTTAGGATGGAGAGCATGGGAAGGGGCTAGTAAATAGTTCATTTTCTAAATGAACACAGTGAACACACTCGCTCACTGTGTCCATTCATAACTGAAGCATAGTAAACAGTTTACTATGCTTCAGTGTGTGAATGTACAAGAAGCCACTTAGCACATAGCACTTTCCATTCATTCACTGTCCCGTGCAGCTGAGACTGCAGAGAAAGGAATGTGTTTTAATCTTTGGGGTGCACAACCTAATGCAATAGGCTGCACACCCATTTGCCAGTGTCTCTTGTTAAAATTTCCCTGTCCATTCAAGTGGCTCTTATACAAATCTAGATGAGCCAATGGTGAAAGTTGCTTATAGGGATTTATTTGCCCAAGTATTAAAGCGGTTAAAACACAGCAGTTTAATTAAAGCAGGCAGACATCGACTAGAGGAGAGCAGGGCCCTGACAGGTCCATTTCCGCTGAGTGAAGACAGACCTGTCATCCGCCTGCTCAGCAGATCGATCCCCCACTTGGCGAAAAGCCTGTGTAAAAAGGACCCTAAGAAGCTACAACATGAAGAAACTATGCTCCACTCCATAAAGACTGCAAGCAAACCAACATTTTGTAAATTTCTTGTGGCGTTGGATCGCCAATTTCTCTACCCTACCTTCTTATATTTAAATTCCCCTTACTTCCCCTTAAGTGAGGGAAAGTATCCACACTGCCTAGCTCTACTGACATAAATTAAGGCCACTGTGCCCAAGATGCTAGCTTACCTGAATAGGACACCTACAGTCAGTCAAACTATACAAGTCTTGAAGGGCCCACTGTTCTTGGCCTGCCAGTTACAAATAAGATTTAGACCAGGTGGTGTGTAAATATTGGTTTAGTCTGCAGCTGTCCTCCTTGGGTAATTAACCAGCTTTGCTTAGGTCAAGAGGGCTAAGGATTTAGGTGGATTCAATGTCTAAAAGTACATTTGTCTTTAACCACTTAAAAAACTGGGACAATTCTGACATTTTATATAATTTTTTTTCTAGAAAATAGCTTAGAACCTCCAAACATTATTTTTTGAAAGCAGAGACCCTAGAAACCATTTTTGAAAGTGCAAAATTGCAGGAAAAAATACACTTTAAATGAGTTTTAGTGCATACAAAAACCAAATAGAATACCCATTTTTTGTCAAATATAAAAGATAATGTTAAACTAAGAAAGGATACCCAATATGTCAAACTTTAAAAATGCACACTGCCCATGGAATGGCAACAGACTACTGTACATTAATGTATCCATAGGTGACGCTTTTAAACCCTTTACAGGATACCAGTTTAGAGTTAAACACTCCCACCCATGCCATGTCAGAGCAAGTGATCAATTGCAAAATATAGAGGACAAAAACGTATATGTATGCATGTGCAGTGCTAGTGAGAAGTCTCTAAATCAAAGAAGCATGTATACATATGCACACACTATTGTGATGAACTCAAACAGTCACACAGACACGGTTACAAATAATATTGATAGTGTTAAAAGTGTTCACAATATACCCTAGGTATGTAATATAATCAATAAAGACATTTCATAAAAAGAAAACAAAAACAGTATAGAGACAAAAGAGTCCAAAACGTGATGAAGGTAGACTGAATCTCTGTTTATATTAAAAATAAAGAAAAGTGCAAGAAAGCTTTGATAGTTGATCCACCACCAGACAAGACATACCAGAGAGATTGAACCCAAATAGGTATACACCTAATGAAATCAATCTGCCTCTGCAGCTAGGACTTCCTAGGGGACGATGGATTTAAACAGTAGACCTCAATGGGATTATTATTTTTTTAAGACAAAACACTAGTTGGATACTCCAGAGTAATGAATTCAAGGAAAAAAGAAGGGGGCATATAGCGTAATTCCATTTGAAAACAAAGTAATTTATTGTAAAAAGAAAAAAAAAAGGGGGGGAATTACACTCACATTTAAGTAGGTAAAAAAGCGGTTGTAGTATTTAAATAAAAAAAAAAAAAAAAAAAGCAGTCGCTTCAGTGGAGCGTCCCCGTCAGATGCAGCCTGCCTGTGTCCAGATCAGAGTGGCAATCTCTGTGTGTCATGGAGCTGGATTTTGAATTTCCAGGCCGCAGTAACAATGTCCTGCCTCCAGTGATCAGGTCATACACTGATTCAATGTCCCGCCATTGGATCAGTGTGCTTTCTATCACAGGAGGCGGGACATTGTTACTGCTGACACCTGGACAATTCAGCTCCGTGACACACGGAGGTCGCCGCTATGTGCGAGGACGACGATTGGGGCACACCAGGATGACAGCCTCCATCATGGGCAACAATCAGAGTGGACGCCGCCCCCCCGTTTTGGAACTCCATTATCAGTATTTTTTTCTTTCGGCCGATCATTTTCAGTGGCTAATAATTTCAGTGCACCACTAGACAGAACTGTGACAAAAAAAAAAAAATATTGATCAATGTCTTTATGCTACCTGTAAGACTTCTGTCTTAAAAAATTCTAAATGTTTTATTTATTGGTTGTAGAAAGAACACAGAGATATCTTATTTCTGAGGATAACCCCCTACCCTACTTACAGTGCGGAAAATAAGTATTTGAACACCCTGCTATTTTGCAAGTTCTCCCACTTGGAAATCATGGAGGGGTCTGAAATTGTCATCGTAGGTGCATGTCCACTGTGAGAGACATAATCAAAAAAAAAAATCCAGAAATCACAATTTATGAATTTTTAACTATTTATTTGTATGATACAGCTGCAAAGAAGTATTTGAACACCTGTCTATCAGCTAGAATTCTGACCCTCAAAGACCTGTTAGTCTGCCTTTAAAATGTCCACCTCCACTCCATTTATTATCCTAAATTAGATGCACCTGTTTGAGGTCATTAGCTGCATAAAGACACCTGTCCACCCCATACAATCAGTAAGAATCCAACTACTAACATGGCCAAGACCAAAGAGCTGTCCAAAGACACAAGAGACAAAATTGTACACCTCCGCAAGGCTGGAAAGGGCTACGGGGAAATTGCCAAGCAGCTTGGTGAAAAAAGGTCCACTGTTGGAGCAATCATTAGAAAATGGAAGAAGCTAAACATGACTGTCAATCTCCCTCGGACTGGGGCTCCATGCAAAATCTCACCTCGTGGGGTCTCAATGATCCTAAGAAAGGTGAGAAATCAGCCCAGGACTACACGGGAGGAGCTGGTCAATGACCTGAAAAGAGCTGGGACCACCGTTTCCAAGGTTACTGTTGGTAATACACTAAGGCGTCATGGTTTGAAATCATGCATGGCACGGAAGGTTCCCCTGCTTAAACCAGCACATGTCAAGGCCCGTCTTAAGTTTGCCAATGACCATTTGGATGATCCAGAGGAGTCATGGGAGAAAGTCATGTGGTCAGATGAGACCAAAATAGAACTTTTTGGTCATAATTCCACTAACCGTGTTTGGAGGAAGAAGAATGATGAGTACCATCCCAAGAACACCATCCCTCCTGTGAAGCATGGGGGTGGTAGCATCATGCTTTGGGGGTGTTTTTCTGCACATGGGACAGGGCGACTGCACTGTATTAAGGAGAGGATGACCGGGGCCATGTATTGCGAGATTTTGGGCAACAACCTCCTTCCCTCAGTTAGAGCTTTGAAGATGGGTCGAGGCTCGGTCTTTCAACATGACAATGACCCGAAGCACACAGCCAGGATAACCAAGGAGTGGCTCTGTAAGAAGCATATCAAGATTCTGGCGTGGCCTAGCCAGTCTCAAAGACCAAAACCCAATAGAGAATCTTTGGATGGAGCGCAAACTCTGTGTTTCTCAGCGACAGCCTAGAAACCTGACTGATCTAGAGAAGATCTGTGTGGAGGAGTGGGCCAAAATCCCTCCTCCAGTGTGTGCAAACCTGGTGAAAAACTACAACGTTTGACCTCTGTAATTGCAAACAAAGGCTACTGTACCAAATATTAACATTGATTTTCTCAGGTGTTCAAATACTTATTTGCAGCTGTATCATACATCATACATTGTGATTTCTGGAATTTTTTTTTTTTTGGATTATGTCTCTCACAGTGGACATGCACCTACGATGACAATTTCAGACCCCTCCATGATTTCCAAGTGGGAGAACTTGCAAAATAGCAGGGTGTTCAAATACTTATTTTCCGCACTGTATAGTCACCATATGGCTACTGACAGAGGGTCTTTAGAAAGGTTTACATTCTAAAAACACTGTATTCCCTCAAGTGAGCTCACATGAAAAACATTCTTGAACTTCCCACAGTGTGCATCAAAAACTGCAGCAAGTCCAATAAAACCTGCCTCATTTTCTGGCTGGAAGACACCCAGTGTTCTTCCCAGCGTTACTGTCCCTGGCCCACCAATTTCCATTCATTGTACTTCAGTTCTTTCAGATACAAAGGCTCAGCATCACATGTGGGCATTACCTAGAGCAGGGGTGCTCAACCTTTTGAAGAGCGAGGGCCACTTAACCTTCCTGGCGGTATGATTCTTTTAGATTCTAGGTCAGCCTTTCTCAACCTTTTTTTCCCAGAGGAACCCTTAAAATAATTTTCAGGTATCGGGGAACCCCTGAAGAAACCCATTCATTGGAGGTAAGTGGGAACAATGTCCCTTACTTCAGTGAGAATGCCCTTTTTTACAGTGGTGGTAAGAATGACCCTCTTACAGAGAGCTATAAAGATCATTGGCTCCTACAAGTGGCATTGGCTCAGAAGTATGTAGGCACATCAAACAGGAGGTAAATCAGCCACAGCTCAAGGAACCCCTTAGCCACCTCTGGAGGAACCCTAGGGTTCCACGGAACCCTGGTTGAGAATGGCTGTTCTAGGTACTGAAAGCGGTACCATTATTTTGCATGGAAATTTGGTGTTTTAAATTGTAGGCCTGTAATACTAATGCTGCGTACACACCATCACTTTTTGTGATGAAAAAAAACGACGTTTTCAAAAACGTCATTTAACCACTTAAGGACCGCCTACTGCACATTTACGTCGGCAGAATGGCACGGCTGGGCACATCAACGTATATATACGTTGATTTTAGTACCCAGCCGTGGGTCGCGGGGCGCGCGCCCGCGACCCGGTCCGAAGCTCCGGGACCGCAGGATTCGCGGACCCGATCGCCGCTGCAGTGCGGCGATCCGTCCCTGGAGCGGAAGAACGGGGAGAGCCGTGTGTACACACGGCTTCCCCGTGCTTCTCTGTGGCCGTAGCATCGATCGCGTCATCCCTGTAATAGGGGGACGCGATCGATGATGTCACACCTACAGCCACACCCCCCTACAGTTGTAAACACAACACATAGGTCACACATCCCCTACAGCGCCACATGTGGTTAACTCCCAAACTGCAACTGTCATTTCCACAGTAAACAATGCAATTTAAATGCATTTTTTGCTGTGAAAATGACAATTGTCCCAAAAATGTGTCAAAATTGTCCGAAGTGTCCGCCATATTGTCGCAGTCACGAAAAAAAAATCGCTGATCGCCGCTATTAGTAGTAAAAAAAAAATAATTAATAAAAATGCAATAAAACTATCCCTTATTTTGTAAACGCTATAAATTTTGCGAAAACCAACCGATAAACGCTTATTGCGATTTTTTTTTACCAAAAATACGTAGAAGAATACGTATCGGCCTAAACTGAGGAAAAAAAATGTTTTTTTTATATATTTTTGGGGGATATTTATTATAGCAAAAAGTAAAAAATATAGCATTTTTTTTTAAATTGTCGCTCTATTTTTGTTTATAGCGCAAAAAAAAAAAACGCAGAGGTGATCAAATACCACCAAAAGAAAGCTCTATTTGTGGGGAAAAAAGGACGTCTTTTTTGTTTGGGAGCCACGTCGCACGACCGCGCAATTGTCAGTTAAAACGATGCAGTGCCGAATCGCAAAAAGGGGCAAGGTCCTTTACCTGCATTTTGGTCCGGGTCTTAAGTGGTTAAAATGATCGTGTGTGGGCAAAACGTTGTTTTATGTCTTCAAAAAACCGACCAAAAAATTCGAAAATGCTTGAATTTTTTGTGTCGTTTTTCAAAATGTAATTTTTTTGTGTCATAAAAAGTGATGGTGTGTGGGCAAAACGACGTTAAAAACTATGTTTTTAAACCCGCGCATGCTCAGAAGCAAGTTATGAAACGGAGCTTCAATGGAACAGAGTGCCGTTGAACGTGGTGTACGTCACCACGCTTTTCTAGAGCATTTTGGAAAAACGATGGTGTGTATGCAACATCGTTTTGGAAAATTAAGTTAGAAAAACTTTGTTTTGTTTGGTCACATGAAACGTAGTTTTTTTTCATCACAAAAAGTGATCGTGTGTACGCGGCATTAGGAATAACTTGCTTAAATCTGTTCAAGTAGACATCCCGGGTATGATAAAGTTTGCATCACAAAATCATAAATTATAATTATTTATAGTTAATTATATTATAACAAATAATAATATAATAAAAATTATTACTTTGTGTTTGATGACAAATTTCCCCACAAATCACTATCGCTCAATTCTGCAAGTGATTCTAATTTATTATCTCTGTTTTCTAGCTGGTCTAAAACCACTTTTGACATACAGGGACACTTTTTGGTTGCTATGGACAATCTACAGTTTCCAGGCAGAAAGAACAGTATTTATAATATAAAAGTGCATGCAGGACACTGGACAGACCACTAGGGGGTGTGTAATTATTTTATACAGCACGGTAATCTGTAAGATTACAGTATACTGTATGTGTACTGTGTTTTTATTTTTTTGAATTTGGCGCCGATCTCCGCAACCATGCGACGTAACGTTGCAGGGAACAGAGCTCTGCGTCACATGGGCACTGTGTGAATCGAACAAGGAGACAGCTCGATCACACAGCGGGGAGACATCGCAGGATCCATGGGACAAGGTAAGTAATCTCTGCCTGGATATTGCGATGCAATCCCGAGTCTGGCGTTGGATTTCCACCCCGAGCCAGACTCGGGAATACCGCCAGGGAGGTTAAGCGACTTGGTAACCGGTTGCGGACCACAATGAGTGGAGCTGGCAGATGGCGTGTCCATGTCTGCACTGTATATGCAGAGCAAACACAGACACAGCCCACTATACTCGGATTGGATTGGAGGTAGGACACAAGTCTGTTTACATCTGCCACCCCTTAGAGGTGTGTAGGACCTGGTTACTTCAAAGTACCAATGCTATTTAAATTTAGAGGGAGATCAGAGTGTTAGTTAAACTCTGATCTGGTTAATATGTTCAAATTGGGTCTCTGTCTCAGCTTGTCTGTGTTGTGGGCTCATTCTGTTGTGTTGGGGTGTTCTTCCCACCTCAGGGCAGTAGATGGCAGCAGTGGGGTCAAGGTTTGGGTGCTCTTCCCCAGCAGCCAATCAAGAGGGTGTCTTCACCACGGCACCATGGCCTACCAGGCCAGGGCGCACGTGCCACGCGGAGTTCCTAGTTCCGGGACCATGTTGGTCCGAACATTTGAGCTGTGGCAGGGAACCCAGTGGTCGACTGGGTTCCCAATCCTGAAGATCCCAAGCGGTATAGCTGTTCGGTGGGGAGTCCATCGGAGGAGAGCCAATGAGAGGCTGGTGATCCAATAGGGTCTCGACAATCCACCGGGGATCGAGGTATCCGGACACTGGGAGGCTGGTCACCTGTCAGTCGGTACCTGAAAGCAACTTGAAGGAGATCCAGGTGTAATTCTACCAAGGAGGTTCATCTCCATAACCACAATCAGGAGGGCCTGTGGCAGAGGTTTCTTACTGAATCCATTCCAGGAGGGTCTGTGGCAGAGACTTCTCCCAAAAGGTTCCATGTTCATTCCAGGAGGGTCTGTGGCAGAGACTTTTCCTTAAAGGTTCGAGTGATACTCTAGCTGCCAGGTCAGTGAGAGAGGCCTGTCCAGGTACGCTATTCCCACTGAAGCAAGAGTGGCGCAAGAAGTGTTACACCTGGGAGCAGGACTGTTTCCCTATTGCTACGCCTGAATTTGCTATTCTCCTTCTTTCAATTCTACCTTCTTCACCACAAGTTTTATTGTTTTTACCCGGCTGGGTAATAAAGAGCACAGAAAAAGACACCTGTCGTGGACATTACTTTACTTCTGCTATATGCACCATACACCCCTGAGAATTCGGAGAGCCACGAGGTAAATGTGCCACCCAAAACAAACCAGCAGCTCCTCCAGGGGTAGTGCTACAGGTGAATGGAGGGTCCATTCGGGTCAGACTGACCATGTGAAAGGGGCCAAAGGCTGCTTTCACACAGATGCGCTACAGTTTACCCGCAATACAATGTACCTTTGTCTTTCCTGCACTTTGCAATGGAATTTTATTATATTCTGCAGGTTTGGAGCACTTTCAGAAAGCTCACCAAACTTGCAGGTAATAACAGAAGTCTATGGCTCAGTGCAGGTAACCCTGATTGAAAGCAGTCCAGTAACCACTGCAAAACAGATATGCCCATATATACCCTGTGATTTTAGTAATAAAACTGACCTTTATTAAACAGTATTCTATTGCGGCCCTCAAAATTTCCACTCGCCTACTAGCATTTGGCGAGTGGATTTAGGCTGGGGGCGAGTGACAGGGCTGCATGACCAATCTCCCTGCAATCTGTGCCTACACTTAGAGTCCCAATGAGATTGGCGGCTGAAGAGGAAAGGTGCATGCTCGGGAAAAGTAGTCTGGTGAGCCGCGAACAGGCAGAGCAGTACACAGGTGCTCTCCTTACAATTCTCATTAAGCTATGGGACCTAACAGTATGACCTCTCTGAGCCTGCCCCCCTCCCCCCGGGCCCCGACCAATGTAGCTGGAGAGCAGAAAGTAATGAGTGAGGTGGAGGATTGCGAAAATTACCACTCTGCTGCAGCGCTCACTGAAAGTTGCCCTGACATGAGAGCAGCAGCCTTCCAGTTCGTGCAGTTTTCTTCTTCTTGTGCTCTATGTACAGTAAGTGTCCAACAGATCAGCCTGAGCACTGTGAACAGACTGGTCTTAATGTGCGCTGTGCTATGGTGTCAATGGCTGTGCAGTGTGGATCTCAGCGCTGGATTGTACTCCCTCCCGCTGCAGCTCCTCTCCTCTCTGCCAGCCTGAATAAAAGGGGGAAGTGGGGACATGCAAGCGTGGAGCCCCACACACAGGCTCCTGATGATGAGATGAATGGGAGGGAGGGAGGGAGAGAGAGAGAGAGAGAGAGAGAGAGAGAGAGAGAGAGAGAGGATGGATGGGAGTTGCAGAGGAGACAGCAAGAGAATGGGGAAGAGACCCAGTTCTAGTGCCATGTCCCTCTGGTCTGCCCCCAGTGCCCTGTTCCATTTTGTTAAAGTTGTTGTTGGTAATATTTAATTTTGTAACTTAATTCTGCATAAAACATTGTCATTCCATGAGATCATCTACAAGGGGGTGTTTACAGGTGCAATTAGGCACAGGGCAGTGTATGAATTAGGTGGGGCAACTGATGGCGAGTAACTCTTGAGGCCTGGCAAGTAGCTCAGGACTTGAAATTTTGAGCCCTGTTCTATTGTATTCCATTCCATAGCAGGAGGTCACAGGCCACATCAGAGGGCTCCGCGGGCCACTAGTTGGGCACCCCTGACCTAGAGCATGCAAATGATGTTAGTTTAGGAACTAGGAATGGCCACACCTCCAGAATGGCACACGCCCATCAAGGAGCTCTCAATTTTGCATAACATCTCCCAACTGTACAAATTGTCGTATGTAATATAAAAAAAAAAAAACTTTTGAAAACTTTTATTAGAAAAAAGACAATACATAAGCAGATTAAACCAGCTTTACCTTTACATTTTAATAATGCATTACAAATAGACCTTAGCAGCTATAAAATAAGCCTTCTTTCTGCTACATAGCAGCTGTAATCTGCTACCAACTACTGTGCATATATCACAGCGATGACAGGCAGCACATTATTATTCTTGCTGCTATACTATAAAGTTATTATACAGATGACAGGCATGATAGCAGATCAAATGCCCAATAGTCAGCAGAGATATACAACCAATGAAGGGCAGAGTGCCAATCCAAGGAGACTGTAAAGTACACATCCCATGGTGACAATACGCCAACCATTATTGTAGCAAATAACCCTGCTTTACAGAGATTAAGGAGTGGCATCATGCCAGTCAATGTAATGTAAAGCAGAGCTGTCCAACTGCCAATACTCCAATGACTCCCTAGGAAATTCTGACTGATACAGCAATGCACTGGGTAAATTTTTATGTACGCTAATCAGCCATAACTTTATAACCACTGACATGTTATTCGAATAACATTGATTATCTTGGTACAATGTCAGTGAGATATATTAGGCAGCAAGTAAACATGTCCCTGAAGTTGATGTGTTGAAAGCAGAAAAAAAATGGGCATTTTAGTTTGTGTATGGTGCTACGTAGCCGCAGGACCAGCCAGGGTGCCCACGCTGACCCATGTCCACAGCCAAAAGTGTACACACATATGCATCAGAAATGGACCAGGGAGCTACAGGAGAAAGTGGCCTGATTGGATTACATTACCTTTTCTTCATCATGTGCATATCTCCTTTACTGTAATGCTAAATTCCAGTGAAGAGTAAAACGGACCCTTGCATTAGGGGTTCCCTCTGCACTGCTCGGGTTAAATATTCCCATTTGTATAGGAGACAGGCAAGAGGAGGGAACTGCTAAGGAATGGTTCATTAGACAGAGTCAAGCAGCAATGCACTGTGTGAACTGTAGTCCTGAAGAGAGACTTTGGTGGAATCGAGAGCTTTTGAACTACGTTCCCCAGGGAGAGATTGCAGAGAGGAGGGTAATTAGCTGCATTTTCCCAGGCTATTCAGGACACAACTTCTTTTTGGGCTTGAGGGAGACTGGAGTGTGCATGCTACACTGAGCTGGATCTGCGGTGCCGAGTAGGACAGTGCTGACAGCCAGAGTCACCTGGGTGCAGAGCAGAGAGTGGACTGATCGCTGTGTGTGACCGAACGGTGACCTGCAATGATGCTGGGACTGGTGAACTGCTGCTACTGCTCTGGGGATTTACCATTGGCTGCTAAATAGACTGAACAATTTAGAAACTGACCATACAGCCATTTATTAGGCTCAATAAATAATCAGCTAATACCCACGCTTTTTTGCCTATGTACTTTATTATAGCTACCACTGCCATGTTCTCCCCAATTCAGTACTTATGTGGCCAATATCAATAAATCATAAGGCAGCACTAAAAAAATTTTTTATATATAGAGGAGGAGAAGCATAGCCTGATCGCCTAAAATAGTAGTAGGACAATGAACGGTAAACAGCACCTGGTTTTCGCAGGCAGTCTTCCACCCAGGCACGACCCTGGGTAACTACCATGCCCACATAACCTGTGAGGCTGGCATCCGTCGTAAACACCGACCACTGGAAGGAAGAAACAACTGAAGAGTCAGGGATCTCCGTCACTAACTCAGAGATTCTGACTAGGTGGCGCACTGGAATCTGATGATTTCAGAGACAAGAGATTTTTACCACCTGGACAGTATGACTGAAGAGTCTGCAATTTCTCCAGGGGAAGAAGGACCTTTGCCACAGTGGAGTCCGGATCAACCCTAGATACTCCAACGCCAAGTCAGAACCTAGAATGCCCAGGATTTGAACCCTGGGTCGCACACATGGAAGGCAGGCTTGCTGCCACTGAGCTACACCTTCTGGCCTAAACGTTTAACACCCACCCGAATCCTCGGAAGGTCTGAATGGGAACAACACATCCACATGGTCTGAGACAGAAGCTGCTCTCAGAAGAAAGTCGTCCAAGTAGCCGATGAGATAAAGCCTCGCTGTCCCAACAAAAATAGGATAAGTGCAAGCTCCCAGCTGAAAACCCATGGTGCCGACGCCAGATCAAAAGGGAGGGCCACAGGCTGACAGAGACCCTCTCTCATCACGAAGCACAGAAAAAAACACTGACATGCGCAAAAAGGGACATGCATGTCCGAAGACGCCAGGACGTCCCCCGGATGGAGCGCAGCTACCACCGAACGAATGGACTCCATGCGAAACTACCCGACGTTCACAAAGGTATTCAGGGCTTGAGGCCCATAGAAAACCCCAAACCTATCGTCCTGCAGGAAAGGTAAATTTACCCCGCAGCTTAGCAAGTCTCACACTGCCCAAGGCAGACTGACAGGCCGGGAGAGGAAGACACGAGGAAAGAACTTTGTTCTGTGGATAGGAGGAAACCCTATCTAGTACTCCAAAGAGCCCTCTCCTTGCATACCCACTGGTGGGAGAGCAGGGAGGTTTCAATGAATTGTGAACCTGCAAGCCGCCCCTCCCACCTAGAGACAGGGAGGGAAGGCTACTACAATGGCAGGATTTGGGCGTCGGCGTGATCTGCTTACGCACTCAGGGATGGATTAATCCCTCAGCTGGGCCTTTGACGGCCTGGGAGGGTTGCCCCTAAATAATACACACACATAGGCCCAGATTCACAGACATCGGCGCACATTTATGCTGCCGTAGCGCATCTTTTACGCTACGCCGATGCAGCGCAGAGGCAAGCATGGAATTCACAAAGCAGTTGCACCAGCATGTCGTATGTTTCGCTGGCGTAAGTGGAAGTAGGTGAAAGTGGGCTGAAAGTGGGCGTGATCCATGCTAATGAAGCGTGACCCCGTGCAAATAATGGGCCGGGCGCTAGACAAGTACTTAAAACTAACTGCACATGCGTCGAGACGTGGACGTATCCCCGTGCGCATTAACACAACCACGTCGGAACAACTGCCTAAAATACGCCCGGATCACTGTGTACTCCGTTAACATAACCTACGCCCAGCCAGACCCACGTCGGTTCATATTCACAGACGTCCAACGTACAATACGTAGGCTTGTGTTCCTTGGTCCATACCTTTGCATGGGTTGCGCCTCATCTATGGGGAATAACTTTACGCCGGACGTAAAACTTACGCAAACCGCGTATATCATCCAAGTACGTTCGTGAATCGGCGTATCTCCCTCATTTGCATATTTGAATAGAAAATCAATGGGAGCGCCACATGCATCCAGCGTAAATATGTGCCCACTCTACACCGGCGTAGGCAAGTTACGTCGGTGGGATGAAGTCTGTTTTTAGGCGTAGCATAGTTTGTGGGTCCGGCGCACAGATACGACGGCGCATATTTGTACTTACACAGCGTATCTGGAGATACGTCGGCGCAAGTGCTTTGTGAATCCGGGCCATAGTGTGTATGTATATTATGTAGGTGTATGCACACATGCCTTTGAAGGAAAATAGAGTACCCGGAGAAAACCCACGCTGACACAGGGAGCGACAATGCAAGCTCCGGGCAGATTGGCGTCAGTGTCTGGATTCGAACCAATGACTCTATTGCCAAGTATTGGAGTTAACCACTACACCACTGTGTGCATAAAACCATTCTGAAACAGAAGCCCTGGATAACAAGGGCGCAGCATTCAATGAAGCATCACAGACCTATATGAGGCCCTGGACCAGCTGGTCCGTTAGCCTAATAACTTTGGGAGAGAGTCGGTGCTCCTCCACTGTCTGGTGCAAAATGCTCACTCCATGAGTGACTGAGACCCCAGAGTAGTGGCCACAATAGGCCGCAAGTCAGACCCCAGCATGGTAAACATGGAACGGGTCAGGTCTTCTACCAGTCAGATCCATACAAGCGGGGTCCCCTATTTTGTTTTGCGCAAATCAGTGACTATACGCTTATTGCGATTTTTTTTTTTGTTATCGGCCTAAACTGAGAAAAAAATATATAAAAAAAAAATTGGGATATTTGTTATAGCAAAATTGTGTTTGTTTCAAAATTGTCGTTCTATTTTTGTTTATAGCACAACAAATAAAAACCACAGAGGTGATCAAATACCACCAAAAAAAAGCTCTATTTATGAGAAAAAAGGACCTTAATTTTGCTTGGGAGCCACGTCGCATGACCGCGCAATTGTCAGTTAAAGCGGCGCAGTGCCGGAAGCTGAAATTTTGCCTGGGCAGAAAGGGGGTATATGTGCCCAGTAAGCAAGTGGTTAAATATTAATGCTAAAAAACACAAATACCTAACCCAATTTTTTGTAAAATATAAAAGATGTTAAAGCGGATCTCCACCCTAAAGTGAAGATCCGCTGATCGGAACCCTCCCCCCCTCCGGTGTCACATTTGACACCTTTCAGGGGGGAGGGGGGTGCAGATACCTGTCTAAAGACAGGTATCCGCACCCACTTCCGGCCCGCAGTCTCGGACAAAAGACGGGCTTTTCCCGTTGCGTGCTGGGAACTCTCAGCTCCCAGCACACAGCGGGAGCCAATCGCGGGCGCAGCGCGACTCGCGCATGCGCCGTAGGGAACCGGGCAGTGAAGCCGGAGCGCTTCACTTCCTGGTTCCCTCGCCGTGGATGGAGGGGGGAGCAGCAGGGAGACGAGCGATCGCTCATCCTCTGCTGCGGACGCCGCTGGACTCCAGGACAGGTAAGTGTCCTAATATTAAAAGTCAGCAGCTGCAGTATTTGTTGCTGCTGGCTTTTAATATTTATTTATGGTGAACCATCCGCTTTAAGCTGAGTAAATGGATACCAAACATGTTTCACTTTAAAATTGCGCACACCTGTGCAACGGCAAAAAACAACATAAATTTCATTATCCATTGGTGACACTTTAAAAGCCTTTACAGGTTACCACTTTATTTACCAATGAGGTCTACTGCTAGAATTACTGCCCATCAGGGTGAAAAAAAAATCAAAGATTAAAAAAAAGAAAAAAAAAAATCAGATTTTTATCAAATGAATTTTAATAAAGATTTTTCTGTTTAGGATACATTAATATTTAGTTAATGCAGCATGAAATGGAGCTTAGTTATGTAGCATGATGCTGTATATTCTGCAATATTTAAATTTTTCCTTCGATGAATTCAAGCTCTGCAATCTGAGAGAACATATACTACATTGATACATTCGCACAATTTCACAGTAACCATGAAATAAAACAAAGTTCAGGAATTTTCCTTTAGCCCATTGTTTTGCAAACCTATGTACACCATAAACTGTATGATTGAATCTGTTCTGATATTGCTGTTTTACTAACCTGACAGCTTTATTCTAAAAAGGAAACAATTATTAAATATTTTAACTGCCAGCAAGAATTTGTCCTTGCATTTAAAGTGCACCTGTCATTTCAGATTCATCATGGCAGTGCCTGTTACGGGCATCCACTCACCTGCTGCCACCACATCCTTGACCTTGTTGCCTCACTGCCGCATCACCAGCTGTCCCATTAAAGTGAATGGGACTGGCGGGGAGTCAACAGTGGGTCTGAGGAGGAGCCCAAAGATGACAGCTGCTCTTTAAAAATAATGATTTAAATCAAGTTAATTTAAATCAAATACTGCTGCCCATGATCTGACATTTTTGGTGATACCTCACATGGGTGGAACAATCGCTGTCTGCATGGGTGCAGAGCCTTTGCGCGCGTTCACCTCTGCTTGCTGTGCATTGGGGGACAGGGGCACTTTAAAAAATATTTACAGTATAATTTTTGGGGGTTCTAAAAATATACATACATACATTGAGGCTGGGTTCACACTGATACTACACGACAGTGATACAACTTTCATCCTACTTTGCTCTGCGACATTAGTCCTACATTGGTCCAACATCCATCCGACTTTCATGAACAGGATACTACTTTGATCCAACTTTGTGATAGTCGGACTTCAAATCAAAACAATCCCAGTGCTAGATAAATTCTTTTTACTGCTGCTGTAATCACAATGTCAGATGTCACAAGTCGGATGGTAAGGACAAGGATCCTACTTTATTGATATTCGATGGAGTGAAGTAGGATCAAAGTCGGACCAAATAGTACAGGGACATACATACATACATACATACATACGTATTATTTTGAACACGATACCACTCAAACCAAAACCATCTACCCCTAGGACTCTCTTTTTACAGCTCTGCATATTCTCTACCTAGTCCTTCCCATACTTTTGCCTGTTGGGTGAAGTGGTAATGATGTTTGTACGGTTCTCTTCATATCCAAACCCAATAATTACAGACCCATTCCCCGCTGAATGGGTGTCTAAATATTGGGGAATCAACCTCATCCATTTCCTCTACTACCCCTTGGTAGGAGTGTGGAGTAGTGAGCTCTTTAATAGGGATGAGCTTCGCGTTCAACTCGAACCCATGTTCGAATCGAACATTGGCTGTTCGATTGTTCGTCGAAATTCGAACAAAACGGGTCGTTCGTGCCAAATTCGAGTGACGCGTCACGGCCCATAATTCACTGCGGCATTGCGCGCTCATGATTGGTGCGCAAAAAAACGGAGAACAATGATTGGCCAAAGCCAGGGTGGCTTTGGCCAATTATGGCTCAGGGCTTTAGCACACGCCCCACACTATAAAAGGCCACCTGCTGGGCAGCCTCGTGTAGTGTGTTGTGGCAGTGTTAACGAAAAGATCAGTCCTAGAGAGAGACAGTTTATTTTTTACTAGATAGATAGAGCAGGCAGGCTAGTCAGTTTAGTTAAATTTACAGTGTGTAGAGGATATATATACATCCCAGGAGTTGTACATATATTTATACACTGTATAGTTTAGCTAGATTAGCTATTCCTATTTGTCATGCAGTTGATTGTGCTAGCTGCATTCTTCTAACGTGTTGTATTGCCCGTGTGCTGTACAGTTTGCACCTAAACGTACTTGGTGTTGACTGCACCTGTGCTGTACAGTTTGCACCTAAACATACCTGGTGTTTACTGTACTTGTGCTGTATAGTTTGCACATAAACCTACTTGGTGTATACTGCACTTGTGCTGTATAGTTGGACCTAAACATACCTGGTGTTTACTGCACTTGGGCCCGTATAGTTTGCACCTAAACATACCAGGTGTTTACTGCACTTGTGCTGTATACTGCAAGTGTGCTCATTAGTTTGCACATAAAGCTACTTGGTGTGTACTCCACGTGTCCTCTGCAGTTTGCACCTAAAGCTACGAGGTGTGTGTACTGATTTTGTCCTCTGCAGGCCATTATAATGTCTGGAAGGACAACAAAGAGAGGCAGAGAGTCACAAGGGCAAGCAGGCTCTGCATCTAGAGGCAACAGTGCTGGTGGTGGACATGGTGCATCAGGGTACTTTGTCTGGCAAACTAGCTGCCAAGGCGTCCTCTTCCCTCTGCTCAATGGCATCACTTACTCCTTCCCTAGTCCCACCATGTCCTCCTGAGGAGTCCCCCGAACTTTTTCAACACAGTGTTGGGTACATCCTGCCTGAAGATACACATCGTTTTGAAGGCTCCAATAATGGAACACAGATAGAGGAAGGCAGTAATGTGAGCCCAGATAAAGGGAGTGCCCGAGAGGGACAGCAATCTGGCAGTCATGTTCCCCCAGCTGCAGCATACTGCCAGGTTTTCGACAGTGATGAGGAGGGAGGGGATGATGAGGTCACCGACACTACGTGGGGGCCTGATGGGAGAGAGGAGGAGGCACAGGCACATCTCCATAGAGGCAGGATGCCCTCCAGGGCACAGCTTAAGGGCAGCACACCAACTGGATTACATCGCAGAGCTACGCCTGTGCAGGGCGATTCCGGCTCTCTACCGCCATGTGGAAGGCAATGTCCATGCCTCGCTGGGGGGGGGGGCGGTCAGTGGTAAGGTGCATCTTACCGCTGACTTATGGTCCAGCAGGCATGAACAAGGACGTTACCTCTCTTTCACGGCGCATTGGGTGACTCTGCTGGCAGCTGGGAAGGACGCAGGGCAAGGTACAGTAGTTTTGGAGGTTGTTCCGCCACCACGCCTCCAAAACACCACTACTGGTTGTGACACACCTCTCTCCTCCACCCCCTCCT
Source organism: Rana kukunoris (assembly GCA_029574335.1). Classification (NCBI taxonomy): domain Eukaryota; kingdom Metazoa; phylum Chordata; class Amphibia; order Anura; family Ranidae; genus Rana; species Rana kukunoris. The sequence goes on from CM056060.1 coordinate 79,899,720, forward strand.
CTTCTTCTTCCTCTGTGACCTCTTCCTGTGCTGATGTGTTCTCGGAACCAGCCGTGCTCCGTAGGCGTACGAGGGGCTACGCAGGAATGCAGGCAAAGAGATGCCATGCGGTGCTAGAGCTGGTGTGCTTGGGAGACAGGAGCCACACTGGGGCCGAGGTTCTGTCAGCTCTGCAGGGGCAGGCTCAGATTTGGTTGACGCCATGCCAGCTTAAGCCTGGAATGGTGGTTAGCGACAATGGCACCTTCTCTCTGCCCTGCGACAGGGACAACTGACCTATGTGCCCTGTTTTGCTCATGTCCTGAATTTGGTGGTGAGGCGGTTCTTGGGCAGGTACCCGGGCTTACAGCATGTCCTGAAGCAGGCTAGGAAAGTCTGTGTGCATTTCCGAAGGTCATATAATTCCAGTGCTCGGCTGACAGACCTCCAAAGGGAATACAACCTGCCCAAGAACCGCCTAATCTGTGACATGCCCACCAGATGGAACACTACATTGGCCATGCTGCAGCGGCTGCACACGCAGCAGATGGCCATCAATGAGTACCTGTGCCAATATGGCAGCAGGACTGGGTCAGGGGAGCTTAGGTTTTTTTCCCCACGCCAGTGGGCCTTGATCAGGGATGCATGCACTGTCCTGTCACCATTTGAGAAGGCCACGAGGATGGTGAGCAGTGACAGTGCATGCATTAGTGAGACTGTCCCTCTTATTCACATGTTGGAGCACATGCTGCGTGGAATAATGGACAGGGCCCTAGAGGCAGAACAGAGGGAGGAAGGAGGAGGACTTCCTAACCTCTCAAGGCACCCTTTATCCAGACAGTGGTCCTGCTTGACCGCCTAGCACACAGGAAGAGGACGAGGAGGAGGAGGAGAATGATTGTATCATCAGCATGGAGGTGGAGCCTAGCACTCAGCATCAGCACCAGCAGTCTTCAAGGGATCATTTACAGTCCCGAGGAACCCATGGACTTTTACGTGGCTGGGATGAGGTGGCTGCGGATCCTGTCGTCCTCAGTGACCCAGAGGACTGTGCCCCGAATGCCTCAGCAAACCTACGCTGCATGGCCTCCCTGATCCAGAAAAGCCTGCGTAAGGATCCTCTTATTCGTGGTATCAAGCAGAGGGATCATTACTGGCTGGCAACTCTCCTTGATCCACAATACAAGGGTAAGGTTGAGGACCTTATCTTGCCGTTGCAGAGGGAGCAGAAGATGAAAAATCTTCGGGAGGCCTTGCAGAAAGGTCTGTGCAACACGTTCCCAGAACCTGGGGGATTACCAAATCCTGATGCTGGACAACGTGTTGCTGAGGCTTCGGTGAGTCACAGAAGGAGCGGTGGAGAAGGTGGCCACCTGACCGATGCGTTCAATCAATTTTTTAGTCCGCAGCCCCATGGTATGACCGGTTCCAGCAACCATCGCCAGCGTCTGGGTTACATGGTGCGGGAATACCAAGGGGCACCTTCTCCACCGAAAATCCTCTGGCTTACTGGGTCTTGAGGATGGATCACTGGCCAGAGCTTGCACAGTACGCAATTGAGCTACTGGCTTGTCCTGCATCCAGCGTTCTTTCAGAACGCACATTCAGTCCTGCTGGAGGCTTTGTGACCGATCACAGGGTGCGCCTCTCCACCGACGCCGTCTATCGACTGACCTTTAAAATAATTAATCAGGCTTGGATCAACACCAGCTACCAAGGCACAATTTTTCTGCCCCTGTTCAACAGGGGCGTGTAATAACAATTTTTGATGCAATACTTTGCATGTGGCTCTTTGCTGCGCTCCGATTACAGTATCTGTGAGGGGTTGCAGTGTTGTGGCACCAGCACCAGTGCCTAAGGCCCAATTTTTCTGCAGGGGGGGGAATTACAATTCTTGATCTAATATTTCACAGCAGGGCATTCCAGCGCCCACCAAGACTAACTGTGAGGGCTTACAGTGTTGTGGCAACACCAACTACTAGGGCCCAAATTTCTGCAGAGTATATACGTCAGGCCCCTACTTTCAAACATCCAACTTACAAACGACTCCTACTTGCAAACGGAAGGAGACAACAGGAAGTGAGAGGAAATCTACCCCAGGAAGGGAAATTCTCTTCTGTAAAAGGTGTCTCCTGTCCACTGATGCTTTATCACCAATCCTTGTTTCACCAAAAAAATATATAAAAAAAAAAAAAAAAAAATTTGTCATTGGGACAGAAAGTGAGGTGCAATCTTCTGAACAGATGCACACAGACAGCAAAACACATGTTACAGGGGTGATAAAAACCCTTCTCTATGTTTTCAGAAAAGCTTAAAAAAAGATTTTATGGCTGAAGCTACACTTTAAAGAAGTACCAGTTAAAAATTACAAACAGATTCTACTTAACAACAAACCTACAGTTCCTGTCTTGTTTGCACCGCCTGTATACTGCTGTGCAAAGTATATAGAGCCAAAGGGGCTTGTAATGACCTGGGGGGAGTGGTGGCGGGGAAACCCATGCTATTTTCTTCAGTGATTTTTATCCATATTGCGTGGACCAAACATTACATTAAAGGCGCAAGCAGTCCTAAATTACTTTTCTTATCGTAGTCTCATTTTGTGCAGGGACAGTTCTAAACACGTGCCACTACTATAGACACCCAGCAGGTACGATATTTTAAGGAATTTTTCATTTTTTTTTTCACTTTAAGCATCATTCAAATCGCTACTCCAGAAAAAACGCCTGTTTTTAAAAAACAGTTTTTCCATTGATACATGTTCCCCAAACCCATTTTCTGACAATAACTTGTATATTGGGCTTTAAAATGATGACTTTTGAATTCGAACATTCGAGTCCCATAGACGTCAATGGGGTTCGATACGTTTGCGCAAACGTGAGGTCCGTTCGAAGGTTCTGGCGCACACGGGGGTGTTCGGCTCAACACTACACTTTAATAGTTATGTCCCCTATAGTCACATAGGGAATTTTCCCTAAGGGGCTCATATCGATTATATACAGGTACCCTAAATCTAGGGGTACGCTGGTGATTCAAATTACGATTCACTACTACTATGATAATGAGGTGTTGGTGGGCCTGTATTTTTTTCTTTGATCAGTCCCCCTCTTGATTTTATAACCTCTTTCATCTCTTGCACGTCTACATCTTCTATGATAAAATGATTCTTTAGAAGGTTGGGATTCTTAGCTTTCTTGCCATTTATAAACCTTTTGGCTAGCATAATCGTTTATATCTCTGATATTTTAATTTCTTGTATTTTGTAGCATTGTCTAATTTGGTGAGATAATATTGTAATTTATTGTCCGGTCTTTATATTCAGTGGTTGCTTCAATATGTGGTACCACCTTTTCTTTCAGTACTGCAATTTAAGATTCTGTAATGACTAATTTGGTTCTACTTCTCTGAACTATAATACCCAATAATTTTCTATCACACCGAACGAAAAACTGTACCACTCTTCCATTAAGTACCTGTCATCTAAACTATCAAGGCCCAGATCCCATCTCACTCTTGGTGTTATGTTCTCTTCTATGTAATTGTCCAAAGTCACTATATTCTACCATGTTTGACCACTTCAGCACCAGAGGCTGCACAATGACGGGCCATTTTTTGCGACGTGGTTTCCAAACAAAATTAAGGTATTTTTTTCCCGTAAATATAGCTTTCTTTTGGTGGTATTTGATACCTCTGCGGGGTTTTTTGGCGCTATAAACAAAAATAGAGCGTAAATTTTGGAAAAAATTCAATATTTTTAACTTTTTCCTATATTATCACCCAAAAATATCTAAAAAAAAGGCTGATACGTATTCTTCTACATATTTTTGGCAAAAAATAAAATAAAATAAAAAAATCACAATTAGCGATTGATTGGTTTGCGCAAAAGTTATAGCGCCTACAAAATAAGGTGTAGTTTTATGGCATTTTTATTAATATTATTTTTTTTCTAGTAATGGCGGTGAACAGCAATTTTTATCGCGACTGCAACATTATGGTGGACACTTGACGCTATTTTGGGACCATTCACATTTATACAGCGATCAGTGCTAAAAAAAAAATGCACTGATTACTGTGTAAATGACACTGGCAGGGAAGGGGTTATGTGTGGCCTAGGGAGGGATTCTAACTGTGAGTGCAGGGCTTACTGTGACACGACACTGATCAATGCTTTCGATGAGAGTGAGCAGACAATCAGTGTCCTGTCACTAGGCAGAACAGGGAAATGTCATGTTTACACAGGCATCCCCCTGTTCTGCCTCTCTGTGACCCGATCGCGGGACATCGGCGGACATAGAGTCCCGCCGCAAGCATTTTTAATGCCTGCAGCGGTCCGCAAGTGTTTACGCTATTTGAACCCATGTTCCAAATCCAGAGTTCTGTAGTTGGGCTCTGGAAAAATTCTCTAGGTTAATATTTCTGTTCTACTTGTGAAAAAAAAAATACCCATGGCTGCAGGTATGGTACCCCTCAGTAAAGGAATGTATAATCCTATTCCTAATAAATAATCTGATAATAGCTGAGCTATTGTTTAAACTTTGAAGTGATTCACTTGTATAGACACTTAATGATATGTTTCTGGATTTTTATCATTTTGAAGTATATCATAGCACTACAGTACTTTTTGGGCATTACAAGATATTGGCCCAAGACGAGCATATGTAGGAAGGCCACATGATTTTTAACATTAAATTTGCACAGTAATTAATATTTTTTATTTATTATTTGTAGGTAGTGCTGACTTGGACTATTTTCATGTGTACCATCAGTACAACTGGGCCCCAACGTTAGCCAGCTGAAGAGTTGGGTCTAAAGGCTGCCCCTATAGAGCTGCTACAGCGAGACCTATATGTGTTTAAACAATATATATTTTGCGCTTACCCAAACAAAAAAATTATATAGTAAGGTGCTAACACGTAGAGAGTGTCCTTCCACACAGATGTAGTTCCCAGGAGGGGGCGAGCACGTCACTGACCACCGCAGTAAAGCCTCCCTTCACTGTGGTGAGTAACAATCAGACAAGCAGGAAGTGAACAGAACAGAGAAGAAATAGAGCAACTTCTGAGCAAAAACGGACAATGAGGAAGTGAAAAGAGGAATGTCTGCAGGTAAAGGATGCTTATTATGAAAAAAATAATCCTTTACAACTCCTTTAAGACAAAAGCTATTAAAAAAAAAAAAAATTGTAACAAAAAAGTCCAACATTTGATCCAAATGGTGCAAGGTGCAAAAGAGATCTCCATAATATAGACAAAAACTATAAAAATAAAAAAAACGTAAAAAAAAAAAGTCCAACGGATGCTCCAAACAATGCAAAGACATTGATGAACACAGTATATTATTGAGCACAACTTCTCATATAATCAGTGGCGCTTACCAGAACAGTTTGATCTCAAGTTACAGAGATCGTAAATGCTCACACAAATGTCAGCCGACAGGGGTTATCCAGTCCTCGAACTACTCAAAGCAATGCTCCTTTCCAGCAAAAGGGCTGCTCAGTTAGGTAAATATCCCAAAGAAACGGATTATCCTTCTCTAGGTTGTCTAACATATGTGAGATAATGGAAGGAAGAGGCTTCATATTGTAGTATCCAAAAGATGTATTTAAAGTTATGTAGCACTTGCAGTAAAAAAAAAAAAAAAAAAAAAAGGTAGACAATTAAAGTGACACACAGCCGTGGATCTTTCCAGAGGGCTGCTACGTGGTGACGTGAAGGAATGATTCTCCACCCGACATGTTTCCCCGTAAGAGGCATCGAATGGGACCAGAGACTAGAGAGGAGCATGGCTTGGAGTCCGAGGAGTGGATTACCCCTGCCAGCTGACATTTGTGTAAGCGTTTAGTCTCTATAACTTGAGAACCAACTGTTCTGGTAAGCGGCGCGATTATTATGATTATTATTATGAGAAGGAGAACTCGAATATTGTGTTCAATCACCTTGCACCGTTTGAAGCACCCGTTGGACTTTTTTGTTAAATTGTTTCAAATACCCTTTATTATGGAAACATATTAATCTCACAATCTGTAACACTAAAGACCTTTACCTATTGTTTATGCCAAGTCTGTATCTCTCAGGAAACATTGAACCATAGCCTAGCCATTCCCCTGTAGTGGTCTCTAGATTAGTTATAGTATTATTATTCACATTGCAGTTAATGCTTATATGCATGGTTTATTGCTGACTTTGCAGATTCCGAGGTTAATCCCAGTCTAGTGGAACAGAACTCTAATCTAAGTTACGTTGACATAGTGATTATTATGTCCCACAAACTGGGTCTGAACCTACCTTCTATAATTTGTTCACGGACGCATTGAGTTTATCAATAAACTCTTTTGTGTCTACTTCCTGGTGACAGCCAATTTAAAGGTAACCATACTCATGTTCTTAAAAGTGCTTACAAAAACTTTCATTCAAGCAGGTGTGTCAGAGGGGGCTGAGGAGGTTTTCAGGCACAGAACAGAGAACCCAAATTACGAAGCAGCTTCTGCAGAGGGTATTGCTACAGACAGTAAGTACAGGTAAGACTGATGAAAAGTGTGCATGGGTTATAAACACATTTGTTCTACAGAACAATAACCTCCACAAAAACCACACCGCCTTACTGACTTCTTCGGCCCATCGGCCATGCAGGATAGCCAAGAAGCCAAAAGCACCCCTCCATGAGAAAACACTGGGATGGCCATGTAGAGACACTTCCTGAAGGGAACTGTATTGATTTACTGGCTGCCCATGATGCCAGTAATCAGCCTACTTCTGAGCATGCTCTGAAGCTTATGCTCCAATCCTTGCAAAAATGCCTTTTCAATAAGCTACATCTCGAATCTCCACTCCAGAATTGACCATATGGAAGAACGCACAGAGCACCTAGGAAGGCTGAAATCTGAGAATTTAGCAGCCTATGATGAAAGCGCAGATGCCCACAATCACCAAGCTGAGGAAATTCTCTCAAGCTAAAGTGGCAGATCTAGAAGACCGATCTAGGAGGAACAATATAAAATGTAAGATCTGATTCCCCCACCTCCAACAACTGTTCCTCAAGTACAACACCACCAAGCTGATCTCATTATAGACCGTGCCAAACCCAATAATTTACCTGCATCAGTCCCTCATGATGTGTCAGTATGCATCCACTTTAACATCAAGGAATGTATTATGGCTGCAGCCTAAACCGCTCACTTACTGCCTGATACTTACACAGATATCTCTGCAGCAACAGCCCAAAAACATTGAAAATTTTCTCGAGTCACTACAGTCCTCAGAGAGCTTAATATCTCCTACAAGCGGGGTTTCCCTACCAAGTTGGTAGCAACATACCAAAACCAACAGCTTCACTCCAAAGGAAGGCATCAAAAGATTGCTAAACTTGGGCCTCCTCACCTTGTTTCTATCTGATTTACAAACGCAATTTCCTCCGCAGCATAATCAAGGCCATAGGGGCCAACTTCACGCCCTTACACTCCTTAGTTCACCGCAGCCTATGTCCTGATCAGTACTACCAGGTGCCAATGTTATTGACAACATTATTGAAGGTTTCTTTTTGGCACCATGAAGGACCTAATTGAGCTTTGCTCCGACAGCGTTTCTCACATTCTTTCTTACCCTGAGAAGAAAGGGATGCCATGCAATCCTGTACAAGTTTTTTTTTCCACCCTCACCTTACTGTTTAGGATTCGCTCAACTACGCTAATAGCTTTGTTTGTCACTTGTATTGAACACTTGCTATATAACTTTTTTTTATTGTGTCCAACATTAGAAGGCCTCACCTCTCTCTCCCTTAGGAAAACTAAACCGACCAAGGCCCATCATGTCCATCAATATCACATCTCTCAATGCTAAGGGTCTGAACTCTGCCTTTAAAATGAGTTTACTGTGGAATGAAGCTCTCAGGCACAACTCTAAACTATTATGTATTCAGGAGACTCACCTTACCTCCCATACATCTCACAAACCATTCCCACTCAGTTTCTTTACCAACTCCCCTTACAAAAAAGCTGGGGTCCATACGTTCCTCCGTCTCCTTTAAACTGCTTCATTCCAAGGTTAATCCTGATAGTAGACTCCTAATTTTGAATGCCTTAATCAATGACTGTACTCTAACCATTGTTAATGTTTATGCCCCCCATACCAACCAAAAACAGGTTTTACAACAAACGAATGCATAAACCCGTTCCTTTCAGACAAATCACATTAATAATATGTGGTGACTTCAACCAAACAGTTGACCCAAGACTGGACTCTTCCAATCCTGCTCTCAATCATTATAGTGCTCTCTCCTACGCTAAGAAGACCTTTATGATCCATGACGCTGCCTTCACGATACAGAGAGAGACCATAAAATCTATCCTTGCACACACAAAGTCTATTCTAGGGTAGATACAGTGCCTTGAAAAAGTATTCATATCCCTTGAAATGTTCCACATTTTGTCATGTTACAACCAAAAAGGTAACTATTTTATTGGAGTTTTTATGTCCTAGACCTAGACAAACATAAAATGTCACATAATTGTGAAGTGGAAGGAAAATGATAAAAGGTTTTCATTTTTTTTTACAAATAAATATCTGAAAAGTGTGGAATAAAGTCAATACATTGTAGAACCACCTTTTGTTGCAATTACAGCTGCAAGTCTTTTTAGGCATGTCTCTACAAGCTTTGCACATCTAGGCGAGTGAAATTGTTGCCCATTCTTCTTTGCAATAACGCTTAAGCTCTCAGATTGGATGGAGAGCATCTGTGACCAGCAATTTTCAAGTCTTGCCACAGATTCTCAATTGGATTTAGGTCTGGACTTTGACTAGGCCATTCTAACACATGAATATGCTTTGATCTTAACCATTCCATTGCAGCTTTGGCTGGTTGTTTAGGGTTGTTGTCCTGCAGGAAGGTGAACCTCCACTCCAGTCTTAAGTCTTTTGCAGACTAACTGGTTTAACTTCAAAGACTGCCCTGTATCTGGCTCCATCCATCTTCCCATCAACTCTGAGCAGCTTCCCTGTCCCTGCTGAAGAAAGGCATCCCCACATGATTATTTTTTTTACAGGATATGGGACTTTAAGGGTGCAGTATATGAAAATTCACTCAAAGACAGAGTAAGAAAAATATTTATTTATAACAAAGTTCTAAAAGTAATGAGTACAGTTTGTTCAAAGTCATAGGTGTACACCTACTACCTATGAAATGACAGTGAGATACTATACGCATATACAAATTGGTGTGGCGTCCATTATTTCAACAGTTTCGCCAATAAGGCTTCTTCAGGAATTGGACGCAAAGGCACTTTCATTGAATGTGACGATACATAAGTCACTCAACTTTTGGTGTATATATAAAAGAAACAAAAAAGTATTTTTAATACATCATACAGAGATTTGAACAAGTTAATATAAGATAAAACTATGACTCATACATGCATGATTACGGGTCATAAACAAGTGGACAAGATGAGATGCATAAAATCCATTTCCTCCCAGAACATGCCACAGCCCCTCCACTCGATCTCATCCAGATATGGCCAGATATCCCGTAGGGAGGGATGTATGTTAAGACCAAGAGATAAGTATTTCACAAGGTGCCTGTAATACATATTTGAAATGTCAATAAAAACAAATGAGGGGGATGCACGGGTCCACAACAGGCACTTTAAAATGGACTGCACTCACCTCACTCTTAGTTTGGAAATAAAGAGGCTGGGAGCTCCTACAGATAGCGAGACTATGGTGTATATCGATGTGCCAACCGCTTACGCACATCCAGAGAAACCTAAACATATACAGATATTTATCCGTGTAATGAAGTAAAATAAATAATGGTCCCATCTTCTCAAACACTGGTGTTGGGATCATCTCTCACCCGTAAAGATGGGTTTTTTTTTTTTGGTCAACATGCCCAGGTACCCCTCCAGGGGCTGCTGAGCGTTCCACTTCAAAGAAAAAGGCCAAAAGGGGGATTGGTGGCAAACAGGTCGCCAGCAAACGGCCCTCTAGTACTCACACCTATATCCACAGAATACACAAAGATACCATCTCTTAGAAGGCATGCTACAGCCACGCCAACCCACTATTAATGGAGTAATTACCTGTATTTTAAGTCCCGATCGAACGTGAGCTCCCAGGAGATCCCAAACATGGCTGGTTCCATGTGGGATTTAAATATCTCTCCCCACTGCGTCAATGTGAACATCCATGCGATCCAATTCTGGTGTGGGCTAAAAAAAAAAGGATCCTACATGACATTGGTCCGAATGAGATTGCGAATTCAGCCATACAACCTGCATGGCTGAATTTGCATTGCACAGACATCGCATGCAATTTGTACTGCAGTGCAAATTACATGCAACATCGCACAGCACACTGGTGTGAACCGAGCCGGAATGTTACAAGTGACACTCCTTCACTTGACCTTAAAGTGGTTGTAAACCCAAAAAAAAAAATTTTTTTTTATTTATGTCACAATGTAGAGTATAAGATTTCCTATCATCTGTGCCCAGTCTTGACACAGAGAGTTAATCCAGATCTGAGAAATCCTCTTTTATGTTCAGTGAAAATGAACAACCTTCCAGATAAAACCCTGCCTAAAGCAAAAGTCAGTTTTCTCTCTTCTTGCTTTGAGTGAGAGGTTATTTACATATCTAGCTAGGACATGTTTATCATATGTTATGTTTTGTTTACAATAACATGAGGTGATATAACATCATAACACATCCTAGTAATATACAATGAACTTTGGATCACCTCTTGTTATGATAAATAAGAAGGCCAGTATGGTGGCCTGAGTTTATGGGAGGAGCCCGGAGGGTATTTAAGCAGCCCACTCACACATGCTCTTTGTTGGTTCAGTGTGCAGTACTACACGTCACTGGGCCGACTCTTCCTAGCTCACCTCATGTCCGTGAGTCTGCGCATTCAATCGCATTCGACATGGCAAGTGCATTGCGGCTTCTTCGTTCATGGTCTTCGACGGCGGTTCCCGCTTACTGTCGCAGGTTGTATTCAAACCTTTTGTATCATGTGCAATCTTGCAATTCGTTATGCTTCCTATCCTGCATTTCTTTTGTAAAAATCTGCCTCTGAGTTATTGTTGCTCATGTTCTAACTTCTTAGTTAGTACAAGCTTGGTACATTTGTAACTTCCTCCTGCCAAGCAAACTATTTATTTGTATATTCAGTGTAAATGCTTGCTGTCTCATTGATTTGGAGATTAGCATATATTCTTTGTATGGGTTCTTTGGCAGATTGAGGTGGTAATTGAACTTACCTGCTGCCTTGTCTGCACTTGATTAGCCTGGGGGGAATGGGTGGCTGGTAGGTGTTCGGTTTCACAGCAAGGAGTAGCATACACTCTACAACCAATTCACAGCAGATTTGTTTAACACTCCTTACTTCCGATTCGTATCGGATTTGTTTCATGCATTTTACAACCTTTTTTGTATTAGTAATTTCTCTTTATAACCGTTTTGTATCAGATACATTGCATACTTTCCACCATTGCCATTCTATGTTTCCCCCATGCCGAGCGTTTTAGTTTCCGCAGCGGAACTTACAAATTGTTTGTACACGGTTCTTCTCTCTTTTATTTACCAAAGTTATTGCCTGTACGTCATGCATGGCACCACACCACACCACGCCACACTCTTCGGATGTGTTGCACATCCACTCCAGTCCAAGCAAACCCAGTTGCATGTTCACTGTCCGAGGTAGGATTTGTTAGCTTGTTTGTCATGTCAAAATTCATGGCCACTCACAGTGTCACCCGCATCATATGTTCAGTTCCCACAGTGGAGCTTATAAAATATTTGTACGCACTTCTCGTGTTCTATTTTCTACACCAAACCTTGTTGTTTTGCCCCATGCATGGCATCACGCTACACCTTTCCTACATGTTTCACTCCAGCCACAGTCTGCCGCAAACTCACTCGCATGGCCCACTGTCGCAAGTAAAATTTGTTATTACATTCTTTATGTCCTATCAATTTGCTACCATTCGTTGTCTCCCATATCGTTTATTAGTGGCCCCTATGGAACCTACGATTCAAAGAGGCGTTGTCCTACCTTATACTGCATGCAAATCATCTCAGCAGCCTGACACCCTTGTTAAGACTCTTGCAACATATGACCTTTACAAAACGCGAAATAAAATAAAAAATATATATAAAAACGCAAAAAAAAAAAAAAAAAAAACCTTGCCACCACGCAATCTCAGCCCCTCGGCAACCTGACACCTGTTGAGACCATTGCAACCATGCAAAATCGTCTCAGCAGCCTGACACCCTTGTTGAGACCCTTGCAAATGCAATATCGTCTCAGCAGCCCCACTCATTCAGATTGAAATGCTTGCAACCACGCAAAATCATCCCAGCAACCTGACACCCTTGTTCAGAACCTTGCAACACATGACCTTTACAAAACGCAAAATGAAATAAAAAATATATGTAAAAACGCAAAAAAAAAAAAAGCAAAAAAACGCTAAAAAAAATGTTGCCACCACGCAATCTCAGCCACCCGGCAACCTGACACCTGTTGAGACCGCTGCAACTACGCAAAATCGTCTCAGCAGCCTGACACCCTTGCAAACGCAATATTGTCTGAGCAGCCCTCACACTCATTAAGATCCTTGCAACCACGCGTATATCGTCTCAGCAGCCTGACACCCTTAAGACCCTTGCAACACATGACCCTTACAAAACGCAAAAAAAAAATAACAAAAAATATTATTATATACAGTGCCTGCCTCCGAGAATGTTTTTAGCACGACAGCATCGCGCTGACTCTCGGCGACAGGGTGCCGACATCTCGCACTCACTGGAATAGTAAAAGCACATTCCAGCGAGCGCGTCATAGAAGCGACGGGGATCCGACGTGGATTCCCGCCAATTCTACACGTGGGCGGCGTTTGTTATGAATCCTGAAGGGGAAATCCCCGCCGGATTTAAAAAAAAAAATCTGGCATGGGTATACCGGGCCCTTAGGTCTGTTATGGGTTGCAAGGAGACCCCCCTATGCCGAAAAAAACGGCGTGGGGGTCCCCCACAATCCATACCAGACCCGTATCCAAAGCACGCCAGCCAGCCGGTCAGGAGGGGAGTGGGGGCGAGCGAGCGCCCCCCCCCTCCTGAGCCGTACCGGGCAGCATGCCCTCAACATGGGGGGGTCAGGTGCTCTGGGGCGCACTGCGGCCCCCCCACCTCAGAGCACCCTGTCCCCATGTTGATGAGGACAGGGCCCCTTCCCGACAACCCTGGCCGTTGGTTGTCGGGGTATGCGGGTGGGAGGCTTATTGGAATCTGGGAGCCCCCTTTAATAAGAGGGCCCCCAGATACCAGCCCCCCACCCTAAGTGAATGAGTATGGGGTACATCGTACCCCTACCCATTCATCTGCAAAAAAAAGTGCAAACACAAATAAACACAGGGTATTAAAATATTTTATTATAGTTGGCCACCAGGGGGGGGGGTGTGTATGGTCGCTTTTATAAAATCGCCCCCCCCCCCGGCGGGCTTCTCCCGACATCTGCGGGGGGTGGGTGCCACTGCGGGGGTCTTCTCCTGCTCTCCGGGGGTCTTCTCCGCTCTTCTCCTGCTCTCCGGGGGTCTTCTCCGCTCTTCGGGGTCTTCTCCCGCTCTCCGGGGATCTTCTCCGCTCTTCTTCCGCTCTCCGAGGGTCTTCTTCTTCGGGACTGGCCGCCGCTATCTTCGTGTGTTAGCTTAATTACTAGCGGCGACCAGTCCGGTCTTCCGTGAGGTCTTCTTCTTCCCTCTTCTTCTCCAGATGTTGACACGACGCTTCCTCCCGCTGTTCTGCCGGGCGCGCGGCTCGCAGCGACTTATATAGGCCTATCTTGTGACGTCGCAGTCCCATCATGCTCCGGTAGGTAGCACGTGGTACATACCGGAGCATGATGGGACTGCAACGTCACAAGATAGGCCTATATAAGTCGCTGCGAGCCACGCGCCCAGCAGAACAGCGGGAGGAAGCGTTGTGTCAACATCTGGAGAAGAAGAGGGAAGAAGAAGACATCACGGAACACCGGACTGGCCGCCGCTAGTAATTGAGCTAACACACGAAGATAGCGGCGGCCAGTCCCGAAGAAGAAGAAGACCCCCGGAGAGCGGAGAACACCCCTGGAGAGCGGAGAAGACCCCCGGAGAGCAGGAGAAGACCCCCGCAGCGGCACCCACCCCCCGCAGATGTCGGGAGAAGCCCGCCGGGGGGGAGCGCTTTTATAAAAGCGACCATACACACCCCTCCCCCTGGCGGTCAACTATAATAAAATATTTTAATACCCTGTGTTTATTTGTGTTTGCACTTTTTTTTGCAGGTGAATGGGTAGGGGTACGATGTACCCCATACTCATTCACTTAGGGTGGGGGGCTGGTATCTGGGGGCCCCCTTATTAAAAAGGGGCTCCCAGATTCCAATAAGCCTCCCACCCGCATACCCCGACAACCAACGGCCAGGGTTGTCGGGAAGCGGCCATGTCCTCATCAACATGGGGACAGGGTGCTCTGAGGTGAGGGGGCCGCAGTGCGCCCCCCTGCCCCAGAGCACCTGACCCCCCCATGTTGAGGGCATGCTGCCCGGTACGGCTCAGGGGGGGGGGGCCTTTTTTTCCGGCGTAGGGGGGGTCTCCTTGCAACCCATAACAGACCTAAGGGCCGGTATACTCCTGAGGGGGGAACCCATGCCGGATTTTTTTTTTAAATCCGGCGGGGACTTCCCCTTCAGTATTCATAACAAACGCCGCCCACATGTAGAATTGGCGGGAATCCACGTCGGATCCCCGTCGCTTCTATGACGGCTTTGTCTCCATTGCGGCAAGCCAGCTCGGCGCTGGCTCCCGCGATGGGGCTCGCAGGTGGTCAATCTCGCCGAGAAAGGGAGCGAGATTGACACAATATCGCGGTCAACCACTGTATACACACACACACACACACACACACACACACACACACACACAAACAAGAAACTAAATAAAAATAAAATGCAAAAAGAAATATAAAAAGTGCAGAAAAAAAAAATTGCCACCTTACAATCTCGGGCCAGCAACCTGACACCCTTGTTGAGACGCTTGCAAACGCAATACCGTCTCAGCAGCCCCACACTCATCGAGACCCTTGTGACCATGCAAAATCACCTTAGCAGCCCGACACCCTTGTTAACACCCTTGCAACACATGACCCTTACAAAAATTATATATATTAAAAAAAAGCTAAAAAAATAAAATAAATTCCCACCACGCAATCTCGGCCCAGGAACCCAACACCTGTTGAGACCATTGCAACCACACAAAATCGTCTCAGCAGCCTGACACCCTTGTTGAGACCCTTGCTAACGCAATACCGTCCCAGCAGCCCCACACTCATTGAGACCCTTGCAACCTCCGACTCGATAAAGACCTTTGTGACCACGAAGTCTCGCCCCAGCAACCTTGCATTCATTGAGATCCTTGCAGCCAGGCAAATTGTCTTAGGCCTCATGTACACTGCTGTTGGTAAACGGATGTTTAGGAACAGTTGGGTGTTTTTTCAGCCGCCCCCAATCTTATCAGTACATCTACACAGGATCATTATAGTCGTTTCTAGGCAGTTGAGTTAGAAACCTTCCTGGGAAAAAAATAAAATAAAAAAATGGGTTCAGTCGGATGTTCAGAGGCATTCGAAACACCAATGCCTGTAACGGCTTGTAAACACTGCCAGACGTGGCAACTAATGTTTACCAGCGTTTCATTCACAGTCGTTTTCATAAAAAAAAAAAAAAAGAATATCGTCTCAGCAACCTGACACCCGTTCAGACCTTTGCAGCCATACATAGTCATCTCAGCAGCCCGACACTCACTTGAGACCATTGCAAACGCAACATCGTCTCAGCAACCCCTCACTTGTTGAGACCCGTGCAACCACACAAGGCCATCTCAAAACAACCTCATAATCATCTAGACCTTTGCAACCGTGCAATATCGTCTCAGCAAACCAGACTGAGACCCTTGCTACCACGCAATACCATCTCAAAACAAACCTCATAATCATCGAGACCTTTACAACCACACAACATGGTCTCAGCAAACCAGACTGACACCCTTGCAACCACGCAATGCCGTCTCAAAACAAACCTTCATACTCGAGGCCCCTGCAACCACACAATATCATCCCAGCAACCTGACACTCACTGACACCCTTGCAACCACATAATATTGTCTGCAGTAGTATAAAACACTTTGCAGCGCGCACCACGTGCAAACCCGAATACAAACTAAACTTGCAAACACACCTCAGTGACAAACAATCAGCCACACAAACACACAGTGGCACCTAGTTGGCCATTCATCTTTAGTGGCACGCGGGCCACTCATCTTTTCCCTGTAGTTAGTTCAGGTTTGCATCCAGCACCAGCGAGTGCACATTGGTCTGCGAGTGCACGTTGTTCTGCGAGTGCACGTATATCGTCTTGTTGAGCACCTGTGTATTGTCTTGATTTTCTCACACCAATGCAAGATCCAGTCCAAGTTCTCAAACTAGACCAAGCATCAGTAGCAGACTTAGCTATGTGGGACAACTTCCCCACCTGATAGAACAGCATTTCAATCTTCATCCCTGCAGTGTCAGCCAAGCCACCACAGGCTTTTGCATGCAATTTTCGTCCGCCACTGGTTCTCCAAATCTTGTTTTTCCAGCAAGAGCCTGGAGCCGACCCAATAACCATCCCTGTCCCACCCTGGTCATTGCCAAAGATGGACTGAAGTAGCATCTCACCAACTCAACCCAGCTTATTAACCACTCCTTGGCACGCAACACACTGAAGGCCTATCGCACTGCTTGGAACACTAACCACTAATTTTTGGCCACTTGCCTCGGAGCAGCAATAGGCAACGTTAGACACGTCCTAGCCTTCATATCGTATTGCCACACGCAGCTGACCCTCTCACAATACTATCACGCCATATCTAGATGGCGTCCAGCATTTCCTGTCCCTGCAGGACCCCAGCAAACTGTCAGTATTCTCGAGCCCATGCAGTCAAGTCCCTCCTACGGGGAATACAGGAGCACCAACCTGTAGTCAGTGGCAAGCGCCTACCTTTCAAGAGTGCCCTCTTTAGGGACATGTCTGAAATCCTTACTCGTTCCCCATTTAGGGCCTTGCCCAGCATAGTCACCCAAGCAGCCATCTACCAGGCTTTCTACGGTTCCATACGACCTAGTGAATTTACAGTCAGTGGCTCCGGCAGTGAGACACTGCTCCGACGCCATCCGACTCGCTTTCAAACACCTACACTCTCAGTCTGCAAACGCAACAAACCAGCCCCGGGGGTTGACATCAACCTGTTTCAGACTAACAATGCCTGACGCCCAGTGACGGTGCTCGACCGACTACTGCTCCATCTACCCAGCCAATCTGATGGTAGCCTGTTGCTACCCTTTCTAAACCAGCTCCCTGAGTGGCAGCCAGTTTGTCAAGCATGTCAGAATCCTAAGCAACTTGGGCTTCAAACCCCAGTCAGTTCTCTGGACATTCTTTCCGAATTAGAGCAGCCTCAACTGCCTCCCAACTGGGAGTACCAGACCACGTAATCAAGATACCAGGCTGATAGGAAGTCTCCTTGTTTTGCCACATACATCCCAAATCCCCAGGAAGAAATGGCACAAGCCTTTACCAAGCTGGCTCAATAAATACAAGAAATCAATATAAGCTATTTCCCTATCTGAGTCTTTTGCCCCCTTTTCTTGGCATACTGACCAGACCACCAGGGCACACTTCAGGTCTATTTATGTTGTAAGTCTTGTCACGTGTTTATGTGATCCACATCACTCTCAGTCAGAGGGCTACGACCATAAATAAGAAGGCCAGTATGGTGGCCTGAGTTTATGGGAGAAGCCCGGAGGGTATTTAAGCAGCCCACTCACACATGCTCTTTGTCGGTTCAGTGTGCAGTACTACACGTCACTGGGCCGACTCTTCCCAGCTCACCTCATGTCCGTGAGTCTGCGCATTCAATCGCATTCGACACCCTCCCGCCCTTCCCTTTTTCAGGGCACTTCTCAGCATATCCTTCAACAACTACCCATTACTTACTTTGGGTATGCCCCCTTTTCTTGGCTTACTGACCAGACCACCAAGGCACACTTCAGGTCTATTTATGTTGTAAGTCTTGTCACGTGTTTATGTGATCCACATCACTCTCAGTCAGAGGGCCATGACCATAAACATGTCAACGCTAGATTTGTAAATAACCTGTTACTGAAAGCAATAACAGAGAAACGGACTTAACCTAATTTGGCAGGTTTTTATCTGAAATTCTGTTAATTTGCACTGAACTTTAAAAAAGGATTACTCAGCGCTGGATTAACTCTGTGTGGCAAAACTGGGCACAGATGATAGGAAATCTTATACTCTACATTGTGACATGAAAAAAAAAAAAGTTTGGGTTTACAACCACTTTAATGTTTTATCACCAACTATGTTGAAAATCCTTAAAATGCTTATCGCGATTTAGATTTTAGTCACTGAAAATCATCCTCGAACTGTATGCTACACTTTACTTAAGGAACCTATTCATGTATTACCATTTTTTTTTGTATTGCATGTTTGTTTGATGTAATACAGTAAAACGTCAAACTTAACAAACTTAAAGAATTAAGGCCACTTTCACACTGAGGGGTTTTACAGATGGTTTAGTGCTAAAGATAGCACCTGAAAAGCGCCTGTAAACTGCCTCTTCTGCAGCCCCAGTGTGAAAGCCCGAGTGCTTTCACACTGGGGTGGTGCGCTTGCAGGACAAGAAAAAACGTCCTGCAAGCAGCATCTTTGGGGCAGTGTGGGAGCATGTACACACCACCCCTGCCATTGAAATCAATGGCCAGCGCTTTGGCAGCTTTTAACCCTTTTTTGGCTGCTAGCAGGGGTTAAAAGCACATCAGTGTGAAAGTGTACACACACACAAGTTCTCACGCGAATGCTCGGTATCTGTCCCGATATCGGTACTAGTATCGGTATTGGGACAGCCCTAATAATAACAGTTGCGGTTCCTAAAATTTGTACTTGATATTTATGCTCAACCCCTTGAATTAAAGCTAAAAGTCTGCACTTCAAATTCATTTGGATGGTTTTGTTTTAATTTTATTCTAGTGGCATACAGAGCTAAAAGTAGTAAATATGGACCTAACTGTATATGTAAATTCCCAGAAAACTGTTTGGTCCCACCCTCACCTCTTCAATTAACTCTTTAACATAAAAGGGCAGCATAAATTAAGTTTTAGGAAGTGAAAGGAAGCATGGCCAAGCACAACTTACACAGGGAAGTTAGAAAACTGCAGTTTTCAGCTGCAAAAAAACTCAGGACCTGAAATTTATATAGCAATGTTTGTTTGCACAGCACTTTACAAAATAAAAGGGAGAAAATACAGTTACAAAAACACAATTCAAGACAAGGTTTGTGCTCTTGAAAACGTACAAATTTGACTGAATGTAACTCCAGCATTTGCAGTTTTTTTATCATATACACTGCTCAAAAAAAATTAGCAGGTTCATCCTGCGCACATGTGACAGATGTGAAAGGGTCTGGAGAAGCCGTGGAGAACGTTATGCTACCTGTAACTTTGTTCAGCATGACCGGTTTGGTGGTGGGTCAGTGATGGTCTGGGACGGCATATCCATGGAGGGACGCACAGACCTCTACAGACTAGACAATGGCACCCTGACTGCCATCAGGTATGGGAATGTAATCCTTGTTCCCATTGTCAGACCCTTCGCTGGTGCAGTGGGTCATGGGTTCCTCCTGGTGCACGACAACACACGGCCTCATGTGGCGAAAGTATGCAGCCAGTTCCTGGAGGATGAAGGAATTGATACCATTGAATGGTCCCCATGCTCGCCTGACCTAAATCCAATAATACACCGGGACAATCCGGGACATTATGTTTCAGTCCATCCAATGCTGCCAGTTAGTCTGTGTAGGAGCTCAGTGATGCCCTGGTCAAGATCTGTGAGAAAATACCCCAGGACACAATTTGGGTTCATTAGGAGCATGCCCAGACGTTGTCAGCCATGCATACAAGCATGTGGGGGCCATACAAACTACGGAGGACTATTTGAGATGCTGCAATACATTTTTTAGCAAAATGGACTAGCCTGCTGCATACATTTTTTCACTTTGATTTTTGGGGTGTCTTAATTCAGCCCCCTGTAGGTTGATCATTTTCATTAAACAATGTGGCATCCTTTAATTCCTAACACATTACTCAGTCCATATCAGTATAGATATCCAGCATATTTTTCCCCATTGAGACTTGATGTGTTTTCACAGTGTTCCTTTAATTGTTTTGAGCAGTGTACTTGCATTGAATTGCCAGGTCCATGACAGGTTTACATTAATTGCATATCATAACTAAACAATGCAGGTTTCTGTTAAGAAACCATGTACATTATATGTGTAGCCACAGACGCAAACAAAAGGATGATCAAGCAAACATACTTGTGACCTTGTTTTCAGACTTTCAACCTAGCAGCAGCCAGCAAGTTTCACTATCACTAATCTGACTTTGGAAATCACATCAGCAAAAGCTTCCTGACATCTGCTGATCCACCCTTTCTCCAGCAACTGCAGAAGAGTTGTCTCATCTCCAACTCAGAAAATGGCATATGCTCACTCTGCTTATGAACAGTTCACATAACTCATCAAGAGCAAGCAATGGCCGCAGTATACACACAGTTGTCTGTGATGGTGACAGCTTTTCTGATGGTAAAGCATGCACATTGGGTAAACACCCTACTGTACTCTTATAATGGCATTCCACCTGGAGACATGTCTCAATATCCAGCAGATGTACCAGTCTTTCCTGATCAACTGTGCAGAGCAAAGAAACAGCCAAAAATAAACCTTTTACTTACCCCATTAAACTTGGCATACAAAGCATGCAAAAGCACATTAAGGATAAGATCTCACAGGAACACAAGCCAATCATCATAATAAAGCCTCGTACACACCATTGGTTAAACAAAAAAACAACAACTGACAGCTTAGCTCAGGTTGGAGCCACAGTAGCAACAATCCAATGTCAGTATAAGTACTGTGATCTCCCCTGCTGAGCTATTGTGTTCCGTCAGGGAGACACGCGCCCCGACTCCCTGTCAAAAAACACTCCGGTCAGCGCTCTCAAATACTGGCTGAGAGCGCTGAACGGGGGCCGGTCGGCAGGCCTTTTTCGGTCATGAACCTTCGACAGAAGCCCACCAAACCTGCTTCTGTTGGACCGGCTGCTACACACACGGGCCGAATGTTGGACGGTTTCTATTGAACTAGCTGATGCCGGCTGACATGCGGCCCATGAGTACTAGGCTTTAGTCTGTCCTTCACAGATGTAGCCAATAAGGCTAAGTATTGTCATTGCAAAGCTACCTGAAAGGATCGATCATGCGATGTAGCCAGAAATGGCCATTTCAGTTACCTTTTTTCCCCCGAGATCTTCCCCTCAGACCTTTCTTCACTGATGTTGCTGTCAATATCACTTGATCTGTAACATAAAACATGATAAAGAAAAAAGGTCAATATCCTTCAATTTTGTTTGCAACTATGAACTAAGTGCTGCCAGCTGATGCTGATGAGTTTCTGGTTATTGAGCAGCCAGGGAATGGATGCAGGAATAAAGTGCATTGTAATTTTCCCTATTGGTCACAGTGGTCAAGTAACCTCTCATAAATTCCTCTGGTTATCGGACATGCTCACTTATCAAACATCAACCATTAACCTATAGAAAATAATGTTTGGTTGTTATGAATGGTCCCAAAAGCATCTCTAACTAGTCAAACAAATACTTAACATACAAATATGCAGATTATCATGTAAATATTAGTCTACTGAGAGGTTATTTCAGCCCTGCAAGAATGCAGGCAGATAATTTCACCAGTTTTATACATACAGATATTTTGATAGAGAATTCCCAGTTACAGCAAACCATGAGAAGAGCAGTCTAAGGCCTCGTACAGACGATAGGTTAACCTGAGGACAACAGTCTAATGGACCGTTTTCATCGGTCCAAACCAATCGTGTGTGGGCCCCATAAGTTATTTAACCATTGGTTAAAAAAAAGCCAACTTGCTTTAAATTTAACCGATGGATTCCTAACCGAGAGGTCAAAAACGATCGTTAGTAGGCACGACCATCGGTTAAAAATCCACGCATGCTCAGAATCAAGTGGACGCATGCTTGGGAGCATTGAAATTTATTTTTTTCAGCACGTCGTCGTGTTTTACGTCACCGCGTTCTGACATGATCGGTTATTTAACCGATGGTGTGTGGGCGCGACGGACCATCAGTCAGCTTCAGACCGTTCTCATCAGATGGACTAATCGTGTGTACATGGCTTAATTCTTCATGTTGCATTTTTCATTCATACAGCGTTATATTTATTATAGCTGAATTATAACCTGATAGTGATAAATTTATGAGCTAAGAACTTCAGCATGGGCATGTAATCACTGAATTTCCAGGTGGCAATATGACCCACTCAAGTTTTGTTATACCTCATAGGAGTCATGCAACACTGCACCCATGACATGTTTGTCCTCTTTCCCCTTTCCCCTTTTCTCACACAAATAGTGCTTTCTTTTGATGATATTTGATCACCTTTGTTCTTTTTGTGCTATAAATAAATAAAAATATCGAAGATATTGTAAAAATAAAGGGATTTTTAAATACAGCTTACCTGTAAAATCCTTTTCTTGGAGTACATCACGGGACACAGAGCGGCATATTCATTACTATGTGGGTTATATGGAGTACCTTCAGGTGTGGACACTGGCAATCTCAAACAGGAAGTCCCCTCCCTATATAACCCCCTCCCCTAGAGGGAGTCCCTCAGTTTTGTAGCAAGCAGTATGCCTCCCAAAATGGTCACCCAAAAGAGGGGTGGGAGCTCTGTGTCCCGTGATGTACTCCAAGAAAAGGATTTTACAGGTAAGCTGTATTTAAAAATCCCTTTTTCTTTCTCGTACATCACGGGACACAGAGCGGCATATTCATTACTATGTGGGATGTCCGAAAGCAATGCTTTAATGAGGGGAGGGAGACATCTTCCAAAGAAGGATTTCAATTTAGAGGTAAACTCAAATAATAATAATAATTCCAACTTAGTCAAGAAAAAAATTCTTTTTTTTTTTTTTAATCAAGGGTGCTTCTGATCCCGAGGATTTCAAACTGCAGCCTGTAGTACTGCCTGTCCAAAGGCAGAATCCGCATTCCTTCTCACGTCTAGTTGATAAAACCTTGTAAACGTGTGGACTGATGACCACGTTGCCGCCTTGCATATCTGAGCCATAGAGATCTGATGGTGTGCTGCCCAAGAGGCGCCCATGGCCCTGGTAGAATGGGCCTTTACCGACAACGGAGGAGGCAACCTCTTCAAACCGTAGGCTTGAATGATTAATTGTCTAATCCATCTCGAAATGGTGGATTTTGCAGCTGCCTGCCCCTTCTTGGGGCCATCTGGTAGAACGAATAATACATCTGTCTTCCGGATTTTTTCTGTAGCTTTAAGATAGGCCTTCATGGCCCGGACAATATCCAAGGTATGCAGCAACCCCTCCTTTCTAGATGTAGGTTTTGGAAAGAAGGATGGAAGTACCAAATCCTGGTTTAAGTGAAATTTGGATATAACCTTTGGTAGAAAGGAAGGATGGGGCCGGAGAACTGCCCTGTCCTTATGCAGAACGAGATATGGTTCCTTACATGATAAGGCTGCTAATTCTGACACTCTCCTGGCCGAAACTATGGCGACCAAGAAAACCAACTTTCTTGTCAGTAAGACTAAAGGAATCTCAGCCAACGGCTCAAAGGGTTGTTTCTGTAAAGTGGACAGGACAAGATTTAAGTCCCATGGACAAATTGGTGACTTGACAGGAGGATTAATACGCAAGACCCCCTGTATGAAGGTCTTTACCAGCGAGTGGGTGGCCAGCGGCCTCTGAAACCACACTGACAGAGCTGAGATCTGTCCCTTGATTGTGCTTAGTGCCAGGCCTTTATCCACTCCTAGCTGGAGAAAACTTAACACCCTATCAATAGTATATTTGCGGGAATTCCATCTTTTGGATTCACACCAGCCTACGTAGTTCCTCCACACCCTGTAATAAATCACCCTGGAGACCGGCTTTCTAGCCCTAATCAGGGTAGGAATTACCTGCCTAGACAGACCTCTACCCCTGAGAATCAGGGATTCAGCCTCCAGGCCGTCAAATTTAGACGCTGTAATGTAGGGTGGAGGATCGGGCCTTGTGAGAGTAGGTCTGGTTGTAGAGGAAGAGTCCAAGGGTCTCCCACTGCCATCTTCAGGACTAGTGAGTACCAAGTCCTCCGGGGCCAAGCCGGAGCTACTAGAATGACTGGCTTGTGCTCCACTCTGATCCTGCGCAACAGGCGAGGGAGTAACTGTAGCGGAGGGAATGCATATAGAAGTTTGAATTGATGCCAAGGGCAAACCAACGCATCGGTTCCGCAGGCCATAGGATCCCTCGCTCGAGACACGAACCTGTCTAGTTTCTTGTTGAACCTGGATGCCATTATATCTACGTCCAGCATTCCCCACCTCTGGCAGATTGTCTGAAAGACCTGGGGATGCAGAGACCACTCCCCTGGCAACAGACTCTGGCGACTTAAGAAGTCTGCCTGCAGGTTGTCCACTCCGGGAAGGAATATCGCCGAAATGCAGGGTACATGAACCTCTGCCCACTGAAAAATCAAGCTCACCTCCCTCTGAGCGGCCTGACTCCTGGTTCCCCCTTGGTGGTTTATGTATGCCACCGCCGTGGCATTGTCTGACTGGATTCTCACCGGGAACCCCTTTAATCTGGAGGTCCATGCCAGAAGGGCTAGGCGAGCAGCTCTGATCTCCAAGATATTGATGGGGAGCTGCCTCTCTGCTTTCACCCAAGTTCCCTGGCGAGAGAACCCCTCGAAGACCGCCCCCCAGCCTGTCAGGCTGGCGTCTGTGGTAACTACCTTCCAGACAACAGGGCTGAAGGATTTTCCCTTTAGAAGATTCTGGGGGTTCAACCACCAGGCCAGGATTTGTCGGACCCTTGATGATAGCGTCAAAGGGGACTCTAAGGCATGTGCCCTCTTGCCCCAGGCTGCTAGAATGGCTGCCTGTAGGACGCGAGTGTGGATCTGAGCGTATGGTACTGCCTCGAACGTGGCCACTAGCTTGCCTAGTACTCGCATACATAGGCGAATAGTTGGTTTTTTCTTGTTTAGAACCAACTGAACCAACTCCTTGATAGCTTCGATCTTTACCAGGGGCAGGAACACCTTTTGCTGTTCTGTGTCTAACCTCATGCCGAGGTATTCCAACTGCTTTGTAGGCTGGAACGCTGACTTTCCCCGGTTTAGGACCCAGCCGAATTCTTCGAGGTACCGAACCGTGAGGTTTACTGCCTTTTGCAGACCCGACCGTGAGTGATCTATGATTAAAAGGTCGTCCAAGTATGCTAGGACTGTGACCCCCTGGACCCTTAAATTGGCCAGAACTGGGGCTAGGATCTTCGTGAATACCCGGGGGGCCGTGGCCAGCCCGAAGGGGAGCGCCCTGAATTGGAAGTGTCGCTGCCCCACCGCGAAGCGTAAAAATCTTTGATGCGACTGACAGATTGGTACATGAAGGTAAGCATCCTTTATGTCTATGGAGGCCAGAAAATCGTCCTTCTGAAGCGCGGCGGCTGCTGACCGGATGGATTCCATCCGGAAGGAACGAACCCTTAGGAAACCGTTTAACCTCTTTAGGTCCAAGATTGGCCTGACATCGCCGTTGGGCTTTGGTATGACAAAGAGATTGGAATAGAAACCTAGCCCTTGCTCTTGGGCTGGCACTTCTATAATTACGTCCTGGCAAAGCAGGTGATCCAAAGCTGCCAGCATTGAGGCCTTCCTTGCTGGATCCCTTGGTAGCCTTGATTCCTGAAAATGAGGCGGAGGATACCTTAGAAACTCCAGTCTGTAACCTGTGGTTACAGATGCCCGGACCCATTTGTCGGGGATCTTGGCTTCCCAAACTTCTGAGAAGAAACGAAGCCTTCCCCCCACCCGCGAGAGTGGGGGCGCCCCTTCATAAGGCAGACTTAGGGGCTGTCTTTGTCGGCTTGCGATACCACGGCCTCTTACCCCCAGGGGCCTGTCCCTGCGATCTACTGTTAACGTTGGATCGTGCAGGCGGCCGTCGATACTGCCTGGAATTTGAGGGCCCCGAGACAGGAAAGAGCTGCCTTTTAAATGTAGGCGCCCGGAATGTCTTTTTGACCGGTAAAAGGGTACTCTTGCCATTTGAAATAGTCTGAATATATTTATCCAGATCCTCTCCGAAGAGTCGTCCTCCATGGAAGGGAAACCCTGCCAGAAGCTTTTTGCATGGGGGCTCCGCCGCCCAGTTCTTCAACCATAAGAGCCTTCTCATGTGTACCAAAAATAGTGATAAACGAGAGGCCTGCTGGATGGAATCTTTTATAGCATCTACAGCAAAACACAGAGCTCTGGGAATGTCAGAAAACTCTTCTGCTTGTTGGGTAGGCATGTCCTTTAACATTTCCTTTGTCTGGTCTTTTAACGCCTGACAAACACCAATCGCAGCCACAGCTGGCTGTACCACTGCTCCTGCCGTAGCAAAGGATGCTTTTAAAAGTGTCTCTATCCTTTTATCAACCGGATCTTTAAACATATGTATGTTTTCCACCGGGCAAGTTAGTGATTTATTCACACATGAGATGGCTGCATCCACTACTGGGAGCCTCCACCTCTTGGAGAATTTTTCCTCCATGGGGTAAATGACCGCAAATCTTTTCGGTGGCAGAAAAATCCTGTCCGGCCGTACCCAATCCCGAAAGATCAATTCCTCCAAAAGAGGATGGACTGGAAAAACTGCGTTGCTTAACGGAGCTTTCAAAGAGCCCAGAGAGGATACCGGAGGAACCTGAGGCTCTGGCAATGGTAAACTAAATGCCGAGCGGACCATGTCGGTCAAAGACTGTACCCACAGTCTTTCTGTCTGGGAGTCTGAAAATGGTTCCTCCGAGGCAGACCCCTCAATCCCTGAACCCTCTTGGTTCAGGTCTAGTTGATCCTCCTGTGATTCCAATTCCTCCGGAGAGAGAATCTCAGCATCTGAGGATACACCTCTTGGTGATGGGGATCTAATCCGTTTCTTACCAGGAATAGCTCTAGCGATCAATGCTGCTATTCTCTCTTCTAGCCCCCCTAGGGATACGGCTAGCATCTCCTCTGTGATAAACACAGGGCTGGGCTGATCTGGGCCAGCCTCCGCACCAGATCCCCCTAATGGCTCATCCAAGGCGCTTTTTATGTTAATAAGTTGCGGGGAAAGTATCGGCATATCAGAATCAGAAAGGGAACCCTTTTGTTTTTTGGTCTTTTTTGTACCCTTTGACCCCGAACCTTTGGAAGCCATAATACAAAATCGAGGGACTCCGCCCACACAACAGACTGTAGTGGGCAGGAGTACAAAACCAGAGTTTAGGGGACAATAGATCACTAATGCCCAAAAACTGATGGGATCCCGTATGTTTTTTTTTTTTTTTCTTTTTTTTTTTTTTTTTTTTTTTTTAAATATATATTATATATTTTCTTTTGACAACATACAGTGACCCCAAACTAAGTTTGCCAGCCTCCAAACTGCTGCAAAAAGGGGGATTTCTTGGCTTAACAAAAAAAGGCATTGGAACAAAGTCCACATGTACTACCCCTCTTCCGCCACCGGGAGTCACTGTTCTGCCGCTCTGCGTCCTATCCTCTGAAAATCAGCCTCAGACTGAGCACTGACAATGCCTGCTGTCTATAACAGCACAAAGGCGCGCCCCTGTATGACGCCGCAGGCACGCCCCCCCCCCGCCCTCCTGTCTGAACGGCGCGAAAAACGTCAATAAGACGTGCGCGCGCACGCGCGCGGGCGTATGCCGGAAACAGGAGGAACATGGAGGAGCCGCGCTGCTGGAGATCCAGGAACGCAGAAACAGGCGGCAGATTCAAACCCCCGGCCAGGTAGGACTCTCCAAAGGCCCCTAGGGATCCTTACTAGCCCTAGGAAGAAACAGCAGGTTTAGCTAGCAACACATATTTAGACAGGGGGACCTAGTGATGGGGGAGAAAAGGGTGTCATCCTGTCTCTCTTAGACATAGTGAGCAAGGTTGCCCATGCAGAGCATACTTAGGCTATCCCCCTTTTTAGGTCCCCGGAGAGCCTGCTGTCGAACCAAGTCCCGCAGGCTCCCCCTTACCTGCTCCATGCTGCAGGATGTTTGTCCAGCAAACTGATCCAATCTTCTCCCATCTCCGTGGGTAGCGTAGTAGACCTTCAGGCCCTGGGGTCCTATGAAGGTACCCACTGTCCTGGACCTATATAGCACCCTGGCAAACAGGAACTTATGGTTTTTACAAACTCCAAGTCCTGGGCCCAGGGTCCAGCCCTCCAAAGAGGAGCATTATAGGCAAAACCCCACGGCTTGGGGCCCGGGTACTGTCCACTTTGGCACTGAGGCTCCTTGGACAGATCCGGTTAGCCCGCCCTTAATCCCAAGGATGTGGAGCAAAGCTATTCCGTGACCAACACCTAAGACACTGGCGAAAAAACTGAGGGACTCCCTCTAGGGGAGGGGGTTATATAGGGAGGGGACTTCCTGTTTGAGATTGCCAGTGTCCACACCTGAAGGTACTCCATATAACCCACATAGTAATGAATATGCCGCTCTGTGTCCCGTGATGTACGAGAAAGAAATATATATATATATATTCTTCTTAGTTTCTGTTATTAGAATTGCAAATTATTAATTTGTATTCATAAATTTGGGCCCAAATTTATAGTCCTACATATGTTTGGTACAAATAACCCAAATCCAGGCATGTACTGGCCATTGGGACTACAGGGAGTTTCCCGGTGGGCCAATGGCTCAGTGGGCCGGTTTCAGTGGCAACCTGTGAAAGTCATGGCTGCAAGGCTCGCCCTCCACTTCATGCAGTGATGTGGGAAGGATGAGAAAAATACAGAGGAGAATAAGTGAAATAATAATAAAAGTGGTGAGTGAGGACGCCTTATGTTATGCTACTTATGCTATGTTTTTTTTTGCACAATTGCGTATAGTTTATATACTGTTTTATGCATGTTTGCAAAATTAAAGTGGGCCAGTCTGGATGAAGTCCAGGGCCAAATTTTTGTCTCAGTCCAGCCCTGCCCAAATCAGTGTAAATTGTTTGGTCTTTGTGAAAGTTATAGTCTACAAGCTATGGTTCCAATCATTGAAAATTGATCATACCTGATGTACTTAAGGCCCATCTCATTTTGTGAGACACTAACAAGCCAGGAAAGTACAAATACCCTCCAAATTAGCCCTTCTTGGAAAGTAGACATTCCAAGGTAGTTAGTAAGAGGCATGGTGAGTTTTTAGAAGTTATTTTTAAAAAATTAAGATTTTTTTTCCCTCACAAAATTGTCCTTATAACAGGTTATTTCTCTAACATGGCATGTGCATACCACATATTACACCCCAAAAGACATTCTGATACCCCGACTGAGTATAGCAATACAGAGGCCCAACATTGAAGTAGCATAAATTACACATCTCATTTCTCAACCACCTCAATTACACTTTTGAAGGCCCTAGAGCACCAGGACAATGGAAATGCTAATAAAATGACCTCATTTTGGAAAGAAAAAACCCCAATGTATAATCTATGAGGCATAATGAGTCGTTTGAATGGTTAATGTTTTTCCAGATGTTTTTGGAAAATGTGGGAAGAAAAAGGAAAACGCATGTTTTATTTTTACACAAAGTTGTCCATTTATAAGATATTTCAAACACATAGCAAAAATGACACCCCAAAATACATCCTGCTACTCCTCGCGAGTATAGTGATGCCACATGTTTACCACAGTCTGGCCACATACAAAAGGCCCAATATTGAAGTAGCACCTTCAGGCGTTCTAGAAGCATAAATTACACATCTAATTTTCTGAAAACCTATCAGGCCGCGTACACACGACCGAGAAACTCGTCGGGCTAAACTCATCGTTCCGCCCGTCGAGGTTCCCGTTCAGCTGTCGAAAAGCTCATCGAGCCAAAATTTCCCCATAGAACAACGAGGAAATAGAGAGCATGCTCTCTTTTTGGCTCGACGAGCTTCCGGACAGGATGCTCGACGAACAGTGTACACACGGTTTTCTCGGCAGAATACGTCTCCCATCGAGGTTCTCGCTGGATTCTGCCGAGAAACTCGGTCGTGTGTACGGGGCCTCACATTTTTGAAGGCCCTTCATATTTCTAACACATGGTATGTACATACCAAGAATTACGCCCCAAAATACATTCTGCTGAGCAAAGGGTAAACAAAAGGATTACTTGTGGTTTTATTGGTGCAGTTGTCCACAGGAGGAGAGCCCTGATCCAGGCAGCGGGCAGGGATGTGGTCAGCGACAGGTGAATGGAATTGTCCAGGCAGCAGGCAGGAATATTTTCCATAGATAGTACAGGCTATATTATATATACACACATACATATACATATACAGTCCAGGGTAGTGCAGGTAGAGATAATGACAGCAGTGCCAAAATATTGGTCCCAGTAGTAAGCAGAAACATGGCCCAATGTACAGATAGCAGGCCAGGAAAGAATTGCGACAGGGGTAGAGGCTTTTCCCACCCAAATCTCTTTAAATCTGGCAATGAGAAAACCCCCAAAAATATTTTCTTTATCCAGATAAACATTTAGGAGCCCCTCACATATGTGAGACCCATGTGTTCCCACTATCATAGCAGAGTAAAAGATCAATCCAAGAGGCAGGCAAAAAACAGGATCAAACTGTTCAGGGTCAGTTCCGGAGCAGGCAGAGGTATGTACAGTTTAGTGCAGTGTCATAACAGGTGTGGAGGTAAATGCCAATTACATTTTTTTTTTTTTTTTTTTTTTTTACTTTCAATAGATTTTTATTTTTTCAAATAAAGGATACAGATAAATTATGACCAAAGGCTGAAATTACAACATCATAACATTCAACAAACCGGGCATAATGACAGTAACAAAGACTCAATTGATTTCAAATTGCCCAACTGTGGGTTGATTAAAGGAATCCAGCGAGCTTGATAACAGAGGAAGAGGCGGAAAAAGAAGTGTATATGGTGATCTTGCGCTCAGGGGAAGCCTGCCTGTCCCGGACACCCCTAATGGGATCAATCTGTGTCCCAGCCAGGCGCCTCCCAATCCGCCTCTTCCTATAAAATTATTTGATGGGAAATTAGTGGGTTCGAATTTGGCTTCATTGAACCTCTAGCTCATACTAACGAAATAAGATAGGCCTATAGTGTTACCAAATTGCACATATGAATAACCGGACGAAGAACAAAGAACATTACCTTCTAGTCATACAACTGTCTTAAAAGAATAGAAGTAAGAAAAGAGAGAGAGAAAAGTGGGGGTAAGAAAAAGGGAAAGGAAGGGAAGCATGAGCCTAACTTGTACTGAAGGATGCAGGTTGCGTGGGATGTACCCCAGTCGCCAAAGGTATACCACAGTGGGATGCCCATGATCCCCACACGGCTTCAAATTTCTGATTCGTGTTTGAAAGAATGCTGGCCAGTTTTTCCTGCACCATGATCCACGAAATCTTGCGTTTTATTTCTGCAATGGAAACCCTGGGTTGTCTCCAAGCCCTTGCGATGGTAATTTTAGCCCCGAGGAGCATAAATCGGATCAGCTTCTGATTGGGCTTGGATATACCCGGAATCCGAGCATTTAGGAGAGCTACAGAAGCCGTCCTGGGGACCGAGCAACCAGTGACTGTACAAATGAGGTTAAAAATCCTCTTCCAGATTGGTCTGATTCTGGGACATTCCCACCAGACATGTACCATCGAGCCCAGGAGCTGACAACCTCTAAAGCAGCTGGGATCTGATGATGGGTAGATGGCCGCAAGCCTGGCGGGAGTCATATACCACCTCATAAGGACCTTTAAGTTTGCTTCCATCAGGGAAGTATTTAAGATGCCCTGAAAAGAATCAGAACAAGCTGCCTGCCAGGTCTCCAACTCCCACCCTAGTTGGAGGTCTGCCTCCCAAGCCGTCATATAAGAAGACTTCTCAGTCGGGCGGGTGAGTGAAGAGTAGATGACAGATACCCCTCCCCTTTGTCCCATGGTCTGCCCGCACCAGAGCTCATAATCTGTAAATTTGGGAGGTAGAGGCTTATCCGTCCATAAAGTGTGTAGGAATTGTGATATTTGTTTGAATCTGAATTTTTCAGTGTCAGGGAGGTCCAATTTAGTCACACAGTGGTCTAGGGTAAGAGGGCCTTTGGTTGTGAAAAAGTGTCCTATGAGGTACAGACCCTTATCCAACCACCAACTGAATGCTTTCCTGTCCATTCCAGGTGGGAAGTCCGGATTTTGGAATACACTGGCTAGAGGTTGACCTTTCGAAACCAGGGCTGGAAGGTGACGAAATCTATCCCAAAGGGCGTAGGATTGAGAAAGGGAGGGGGACAAAATGGGTGGTCTTCTCTTTTGGGGGCACCAGAGTAAGTATTCTAGGGAGAACCGGGGGACAGCTTGACCCTCTATGTGGACCCAGTCTGGTTTGTCCAGTTTGGAGTAAACTACGGATAGTTGAGCTAGTCTGGCAGCTACGAAGTACTTATATAGGTGCGGTAGTCCTAGTCCTCCTCTTTTCCTATGGTTATATAGAGTGTTTTGGGGGATTCTGTAACCTGACTTGCCCCAAATGAATTTGAGTATTTTGCTTTGTAAAGTCTGCACGTGATCTTTTCTGATGGGAATGGGAAGGGAGCGGAATAGATATAAAATTCTAGGAAGCAAAGTCATCTTTATAGAGTTAATTCTGCCCAGCCAGGAAAGATCATATTTAGCCCAGTTATTCATGTCGGCAGTAAGTTTTCGGTATAGGGGAGGATAGTTATTTGTGTAAAGGGATTCTGTCCGAGCTGTTAAGGAAATCCCTAGATATTTGATAGATGAGGGACACCATTCAAATTTGAATGACTGTTGGAGGAGGGATACTGTAGGAGGTGGAAGGGATACGTTCAAGGCTTGTGATTTGGCATAATTGACTTGGAGACCTGAGAATTTAGAGAATTCCGAAATTACCTTACAAAGGTTTGGTAGGCAAGTAATAGGAGAAGTTAGAAATAGTAGTAAGTCATCGGCAAAGAGCCCACATTTATGAGTTTGATCTCCACATGAAACGCCTCGAATGTCGGGGTTCTGTCGAATGGCTATCGCTAGGGTTTCAATTGCCATTGCGAAAATGATTGGGGAGAGGGGGCATCCCTGTCTGGTACCCCTGGCTATGTCTATTGGAGAAGAGTAGTACCCTTGGATTCGAATTTGGGCCTTTGGTTTAGAATAGAGAGCTTGTATTACCCCCATAAATCTTGGGCCAAAGCCCCATCGTTCTAGTAGGGGGAGAAGATATTGCCAGGACACAGAATCAAAGGCCTTCTGCAGATCAAGAGATAGGAGAAATCCTTTTTGTTTCGGACCTCCGTCCCAGTTGGATTGCAAAATTGAGACGATGTCCACTGCCCTTCTCACTTGATCTGGGCCTTGTCGACCTGGAATAAATCTGACTTGGTCCTTGTGAATATATTTATTAATGAAAGAGGAGATACGGAGAGCTAGAATTTTTGTAAGAATTTTTAGGTCATTATTTATCAGAGAAATGGGGCGATAGTTACAGACTTCTTCTGGGTTTTTATCCGGCTTTGGGATAACCGTAATGTATGCTGTATTAAGTTGCGTACCCAGAGGGGTGCCTTGAGTCTTGGAATTAAAAAAGTTTGTCATATGTGGGACTAGGGTATCTGCAAATGACCTATAATAGAGGGCCGACAGTCCATCTGGGCCTGGGGCCGAGCCCTTTCGGAGGCCCTTGACTACTGTCGCCACCTCTTCAACCGAAAAGGGTGCTTCCAGCCTGTCTCTATGTTCTACGTCTAAGGATGGGATGGGTAGGCTGTCCAAAAAGTTGTCAATCGAATCCCTGGGAATCTGTGGAGGGGCACTATACAGGTCAGAATAGAATGTTTCGAATGCCTCCAGGATCTTTTTAGGGTTGGACGTAGGTTCTTGACCTGCCAAGCGTATCTTGGGTAAGGAGTGAAACCTTGTTTTAGGGGACAATTTGGTCGCTAACAACTGGCCTATTTTTCCTTTTTGGGTGTAAAATTTATTGCCACTCCAGCGGAGAGATCTCTCCGCTTTCGTTGTGAGAGCTAAATTAAGTTCTAGTCTCAGCTTGTCAATATTCTCTAGTAAGGCTGAAGATGGTTTCTTTTTGTGTTGTGCCCTTAGGGTCCTATAAGACTTCTCCAGACGTACAATTTCTGCTTCGTGTTCTCTTTTGATTCGCGTGGAGATCTGAATGATCTTACCTCTAATAGAGGCTTTATGGGCTGCCCAAAGGGTCTCCGCAGAGATATCCTCAACATTGTTAATTGTGAAATATTCTTGAAGGGCTTTATTAATTTCCGTTGTAGTGGTTGGATTGGAAAGAATGGACTCGTTTAGCCGCCAATGTCCGTTCCTTGCCATACCTGCTAAAGAGCGGATGGACATGATGACCATTGAATGGTCAGATAGGACTGTGTCTCTGATTTGGGCCTTGATCACTGCCGGAAGTACAAATGAAGGAATTAAAATATGATCGATCCTGGCATAGGTATTATGCGGGTGAGAGTAATGAGTGTAGTCTCTCTTTGAGGGATTAGACTCCCGCCAAACATCCGTCAACCCCCTGTCATGGAGTAGTTTGGCAATTTTCAGGCTGACCCTAGAGGGTCTAGTAAGTTGAGCGGACAGAGGTCTGGATTTGTCCAAACCCTGGTCAAAAGCCACATTGGAATCCCCCCCCCAAATGACTGTGCCTTCTAGAAGTGGGGTTAAAGTATCCAAGATTAATTGGAAAAACGTGTCTTGCCCTTTGTTGGGAGAATAGTATGAGACCAGGGAGTATAGATGACCCTCAATTTTACCCTTAACCAGTATAAACCGTCCCTCTGGGTCTTTGAAGTCAGAGAGATACTCAAAATTACAGGATTTGGAGAAAAAGATTGCGACCCCCTTGGTCTTGTTCTCGGCATTAGCCAAGTAGAAGAGGGGAAAGTGAGTGGACAAATTTGGGACTGTACCGCCCAGGAAAGTGGGTCTCTTGGATCATGAGAATGTCAAGTCTGAGTGATTTGTAACTATCAAAGATCTTTCGCCTTTTGACTGGGGAGTTCAGTCCTTGAACATTGTGTGTGGCTATGTTGAGGGAGCTCTGTACGTGGTCAGCCATGGGGAACTGAAAAGTAGCTATGTCTGTCTCTACCTCCACTCACCCTGAGATGTTTTCTGTCCTCCCAACCTTGCCATTTGTCAGGATGGACGACTGGCAGCCTGGTGGACACTCCTCGATCGTAGGTACCGCAAGCTGAAAAATAATAAAAGGTTAGGCTCATGTGGGAAAGATGGGGAATAGAAAAGGAAAGGACAGATTTGAAAGAGAGAAAGATGGTGAAGAAGACTCCCAATCCAACTAAGGAAAAAGAGAAAAAATAAGAAAAAATACATTCTCGGGGAGGGGAGATGCTCCTCGAGAATTTCTACCAAGGTAGATCAAAAAAGGGCTTGCTCCAAATGAGAACAAGCGACCTCGCCCCCAGAAACCTTCTGGAGTCTAAGGGAGAGGTGGAGGTACATGGGGCCCACCCCAGCCAGGGCGCCCCTGAAAAATTGGTTACAGTAACCATCAAAACCGAAACCGGAAGGAATTTAGTAAATCTAAACCCAGTTTGGTCGGATCTAATTCCGATCCGGAAGTCCCCCCGTCCCCCCCCCCAACGGGGATCGAGGAGGAGGGGACCTCAGAAGGAAGGTGGGGAAAACCCCCTGCGAAAAAATTAGAATAGATAAAGAGATCTTTTTAGCAGGAGAAATACTGTTGAAATATCAATTATCCAAAAAGTTGATTCTTCTGATCAGAGAAAGTCTAATTCTCAGGCATAGGACCGACCAAAAACCTTGAAAGTTCAAGGAGTGTATGACCAATGTGTCAGCCGAGATCTGGGTAAGTGGGTCCACTGTCTCTAGCTTTCTTGGATCTCGACCTGGTCCAGAGTAGGGAATTAGGACTGGTGGGGGTCGGTCTCTTGGAGGTGTTTGGGATGCTATGAGAAGTGTCCATGGCGGGTTCTTGCGAGATGAGCTTAAGGCGCTTTAGTAATCTTTCTCCATCAGGAAAGTTTGAGAAGGAGTAGTTTTTCCCTTTATCCGAGAACTTGACCGCAAAGGGGAATGCCCATTTATATTTTATATCCTTTTGGACCAGGACTAGGAGTAGCGGCTTTAATGACCGTCTTCGCTGCATTGTGGAGGGAGAAAGGTCTGCGTATATTTGGACGGGATGACCTTGGCACAAAACACTGGGCACAGAACGTGCTAGTCTCATGACTTCATCCTTTACTGCGTAAAAGTGGGGTTTGGCGATGATGTCCCGCGGTGAGCCGTCCTTTCTGGGTGGCCCCAGGGCTCTGTGGGCTCTATCAAGCTCTATGCGATCTTGAGGAATGTTTGGAATCAAGTTCTGGATCAAATTTTGTACCGCTGCTGGAGTGTCAGTGATGGATTCGGGCAGCCCCCTGATCCGGAAATTGTATCTCCTGGATCTGCTCTCCAACTCGTCGATCCTGGAAAGGGCCACATCCAATTGCTCCTGTACTGTATGAATATGTTCTGAGTTCTGATCTGTGGCTGCCACCGTTTGATCAAGCTTGTCTTCTATCGCTTCAATTCTGGTGCCCAGATTCTGGAAATCTGCTTTCAAATCTCCTGTTATTTTGGTAGCAGTCTGAGCGAGTCCCCTATCCAGGAGTTCAGCCAGAGCCTGATATAAGTCAGTCACAGAGAATGCAGAAGCTGCTGACAGGGTGCTGACAGAGAATTGAGCAGGCTGGCTCCTTATGTTAGGTCCTATGAGGGGTAGTGCAGAGCCCTCCCTGTTAATGCTCTCCATATTACTGCCTTCCAGGGGTTCTGTGGGAGTTGTTGAGGGGGACATGTCCTGCTGGTAACTTACTTGGACCAGTGGGGTAAAAGGCAGGGGTACCATATTTGGAAAAATCCTTCCCTCAGGCATCTCTTCAGCTCCGTTCTTGTGAGGTGCTGCAGCGGCGGCCATCTTGGATTTTTGCCGTTTTTTCAAATGAATAAAAAGCGGCTTTAAAGTGTCCCTTTAAAGAAATTATAATGATAGGGGGGTGCCCTGATGTCTGGGGGTGCCGTGTATGGTGAAAGCTCCCCTTCCAGCCCGTTTCTGGCTGACTTATGGGCGCCGCTGGTCTGGGGTGATGAGGAGCTCCCGGCTCAAGCAGCCATCCTCAGAGCTCCGCGCATGCGCCTCCGCCAATTACATTTAACATACTTCCCTAATAATGTAGAGAAGTATGGCAAGAGCAGAAACAGTCACCTCTACAGAGGCGTTGGGGATAAGAATACTGGGTGTCTCCTCGAATTCTTCCTCTGGAGCAGACTTTGCATTTTTTATGAAGTATGTGCCCTGTTTAACCGGGGGGGGAGGGGGGGGGGGCTTACTTTCTCTGTAAAGTAAAGTTCATGGAGACTGCTCACTGAATCAGAGCAAATATTTTCTAGTGGGACTTCAGGGTCCAAAAGGGTGGAGAGAACTTTTTGGTAATGCATATAGGATACAGGGTCTCTGTAGACTTTTGGTAAATAACATAAGTGTTACACATGGCCAAACTGAAAAAATAAATGTAACTATTTTTTTTTATTTTTTATATGGCAGGTTTTTCCTGTGGGAAGGCAGGGTTTGATCATCTGATCATTGACATCGACTCTTCCCCATGAACAAATTATAGTCATGAACATAAGCTGGTTTCCGTATTGAGCAGTTTCTTTTGGGGACTTCCACATAGGTGTCAATATGGATCGTTGCGAGCATGTGGACGTTTTCTGTCCCTCCACCTGACAGCCAATAGCTCCTGATTCCTCAATGATGCCGTTTTCCCTCGTCGTAGCCTTTTATTGACAAGTTTTTTGAGGGAAGCCCTTTCTATTGGCTCTCACTGTACCACATGCCGGAGTGAAGATTGCGGAAGAGGGCCAAGCTTGTATAAAAATTATCCACATAAAGAGGTTATCCCTGTGTCTGTGTAGATCAGGGGTGTCAAACTCAATTTAATCGTGGGCCGCATCGGCATTATGATTGCCCTCAAAGGGCCGGTTGCATCTGTAAGATTAGATGTCCAGGGCATCCCCTGCCCTACATTAGATGTCAAGAGCCCCCCCACCATCAGAAGATAAGTCCCCCACTCTCCCTTACATCACAATGCACCCCCTTTCCTTATGCTGCTGCTAGGAAGAAGCTGGATACATTGCTTGAAAGCAAAACGTAAGGGTCTGGAGTAGGACCAGAGGAGGGCTGGAGCTCTCCTGAAGCTGCAGGAGAGGTGCGAGGGCCACATGAAATGGCCTGGAGGGCCGGATTCGGCCCGCGGGCCTTGTGTTTGCCACCTATGGTGTAGATAGACAGGCTCCCAGACAAATTTCCACTGGCTCCAACGTTCTCTGAGTATTCACCAGGAAGGCGTAGATATACCCAGTTTCTGGGTCACAAAGTTTGTAGAGTTTAACCCCATATCGGCCCTTTTGCTGGGGATAAACTGTTTGATGCCCAGCCTGCCTGTGAATTTGACAAGGGACTCATCGATGGAGATATTTTGGCCAGGAGTATATAACTGGGGGAATTTTTTTAAGAAATGATTTAGAAGTGGCCGAATTTTAAATAATTTGTCAAAAGCTGGGTCATTTCAGAGAGGGCACTGGGTGTTGTCGTTATAGTGGAGGAACTGCATAATCATAAGGTTTATTGACCTTGGCATAATGGATGAGAAGATTGGCACGTGGTGGATGAGATTGGTGGACCAGTAGGCATATAATTTGTTTTCTTTTTTTGTAAGTCCCATATTAAAAGTTAGGCC
Organism: Rana kukunoris; assembly: GCA_029574335.1. Lineage (NCBI taxonomy): Eukaryota > Metazoa > Chordata > Amphibia > Anura > Ranidae > Rana > Rana kukunoris. Next base: position 79,938,718 of record CM056060.1, read on the forward strand.
TAAAAAATGTTTTAATGTTTTAATGTCCTCCACAGTAAGTTCTCTCCACTCAAAGGGACGGGCGTAACTAGAACCAGGGTTGCTTACTATGAACTCATGTGCATAGAGGTTGCACTAGGCCATGATGGACGATCGTAGGTCTTGAGTAAAAATGTAATGAAAAAAAAAAAAATCAAGAAGGGAAAAAAATATCAGTACCCTGATTGGCATTAAAAGGGGGGAAATGGTTGCTGCTCCAGAATTAGGAGAAATCCACAGTTTTTTTTTAAAGGTATAGGGAAGGCTGGCATGGGCCCTTTCCCTTTGGGGCTGAGGCGATACCTCACTAGTGCTTGGCCTTTGTTGCAGTGGTACTCTCGTGGAAGGCACTGGTGGAGGTGGAGAGCACTGAGCTGCTGGTAGTGGTAGTAGGCTGCCACTCAATGCCAGAATGCCTTCTTTTCATGGGCACACGTCCCTCTTCCTCCCATTCTGTAGCATACCCACTGCCTAAAATGCCGAATCAGAATCGGACTGAGGCTCAGAGAGCTTCCTGTTGCTCTCGTCGCTCAGGCGTAAAAGCTGAAATGCCTCAGCTGGAAAAATATTTTTACGCCATACTGGTGACTGCGGTGTGATAGGTGCTGTCGAGGGTGCACTGATGTGCACTAATGCCCTGCGGCTGCACTGATGAGGATCCACTGATAGGGTGGCACTGATGAGCACTTACTTATAAGCTAAATTTGCACTATTGGGCAATGTAGTGGCACTGATGAGCACAGGTGGCACCCACTGGCACTGTAGTGGCACAGACAAGCACTGTAGTGGCACTGATGGGCATAGGTGACACTGATTGCACTGTAGTGGTACTGATGGCACAGATAAGCACTGTGGTGGCACTGATGGGCACAGGTGGCACTGTAGTGGCACTGATGGGCACATGTGCCCCTGTAGTGGCTCTGTGGAGGCACTAATGTAGCATTGCTAGACACTAATTATAAAAAAAACTTGATCGCTGTGTCGGTGTGAGGAGAGGAGAGCGCTGAACCCCTGGGATGACCCCGCTGTGTTTACATTGTGATCACTCTGTCATTGGACGGAGCGATCACGTGGTCAAGGGCCGCTCTCATTGGCCCTTTACCGTGATCCGTGTGGTCTCATGAACCCGGCCAACACAGATAATCCTGTGTGCGTGCCCCAGCACGATTCTGAGAGGACGTCATAATACACCCGCCCAGAGTTATCGAGCCGCACTGTAGCCACCATTCGGCTATAGCGAGGTTGGTAACAGGTTAAAGTTATTCTTAAGTCAGGTGTCTTTTCTTTTTCTTTTTTTTTACCTTAATGCATTCAGGTAAAAAACCTTCTGTGACCAGCTGCCACTGAGCCCCCCTGTATACTTACCTGATCCCAATCTCCCCACAGGCCATTGGCACCAGCTACTGTCAATTACAGTCTGTGAGGAGGCACACACTCTGTGTGGCTAGGGATAGAGCCCAATGTGTATTCCCATAGCAAGCTGCTTGCTTTGGGGGGGGGGGGGTACTCTAAAGGCAGGAGGACCATTGCATTGAACAGGTAAGCATGACAAGTTTGTTATTAAAAATCAAAATCAAAAACGTTTACAATTACTTTAAGAGCTCTATGCAAAGATCAGCATCTAAGGGTCCTTTCACACGGAGCGGACCGTTTTTCGGTCCGCTCCGTGTGTGTCCGTCAGCTCAGCAGGGGGTCCCGCTCAGCTGTCGGCGGACAGGGCGGTCCCCGCACACTGTGCAGGGACCGCCCTGTCTCTCCTACGCTCTCCCCTATGGGGAATCGGATGAAAACAGACCGTTTGTCCGTCTTCATCCGATCCGTTCCGCCGGACGGAAGAAAAATAGGGTTTTCTTCCGTCCGAAAAACCGGATCCAGACGGACGCGGGTCTTTGCGGACGTTAGCGGATGCATCATCCGCTAACGGACGCGACCCCATAGGCGTCCATTACAAGTCCGTAAACGGACTTGTAAAAACGGACAAACGGAGGCGGACATGTGAAAGGGGCCTTAACCCAGAGAAGCTGATGGCCTGGCATTACAGTTATATCTATTTTAAAGTTTACCAGTATTGTGCATTATATTTAAAAATATCTATAAAAAAATAATAATCTCAGCCCTTTGTATTACTTAACCACTTGCTTACTGGGCACATATAACCCCCTTCCTGCCCAGGTGAAATTTCAGCTTTCAGCACTGTCACGCTTTGAATGATAATTGCGCGTTTGTGCGACGTGGCTCCCAAACAAAATTGGCGTCCTTTTTTCCCCCACAAATAGAGCTTTCTTTTGGTGGTATTAGATCACCTCTGAGATTTTTTTTGTGCTATAAAAATAGAGCGACAATTTTGAAAAAAAAAAACACCATTTAAAGAATTAATAATTTTTTCTCAGTTTAGTCTGATACGTATTCTTCTACATATTTTTGGTAAAAATAAGAATCGCAATAAGCGTATAGTGATTGGTTTGCGCAAACGTTATAGCGTCTACAAAATAGGGGATAGAATTATGACTTTTTTTTTTTTACTAGTAATGGCGGCGATCTGCGATTTTTGTCAGGACTGCGATATTGCGGCGGACACATCGGACACTTTTGACAAATTTTTGGGACCATTCACATTTATACAGCGAACAATGATATAAATATGCACTTATTACTGTATAAATGTGACTGGCAGGGAAGGGGTTAACACTAGGGGGCGAGGAAGGGGTTAATGTATTCCCTAATTAGTGATTCTTACTCTGGGGTGGAGCGGGGTGAGTGAGGGAGGAGACCGATGGTTGTCCCTATGTACAAGGGACACATCATCAGTCTCCTCTCCCTGACAGGACACCCGGTCACGGAGACAGGGATGTGGAGCTCTGTGTGTAAACACAGAGCTCCACGTCCCTGTCTCCGTGACCGCCGATCGCGGGGGTGCCTGGCGGACATCGCAGCCGCCAGGCACGCGCATCGGCACCTGACTGAGGCGGCGGGCGTGCTCGCACACTGTGGCCTGGGGGCCGTATATAGACGGCCTCCCGGCAATTCAGAGCCGGCAATTCAGAGCCACAACGGCATGGGTTCTCCTCCAAGAGCATACCAGGCCCCTAGGTCTGCTATGGATTTGAAGGGGAACCCCTACGCTGAAAATAAGGCATGGGGGACCCCTACAATCCATACAAGACCCTTATCCGAGCACACAATGCGGTCAGTCAGGAAAGGGGGTGGGGGGACGAGTGAGTGCCCCCCTTCTGAACCGTACCATGCTGCATACCCTCAACATGGGGGGGTGGGTGCTTTGGGGCAGGGGACGCCCTGTGGCCCCTCCACCCCAAAGCACCTTGTCCGTTGCGCCTCTTCCCGACAACCCTGGCCGATGGTTGTTGGGGTTTGCGGGTGGGGAGCTTATCGGAATCCCTCCAGGTGAATTGGTAGGGGTACAATGCCCCAAAGCACCCACCCCCCATGTTGAGGGCATGCGGCCTGGTACGGTTCAGGAGGTGGGGGGGGGCGCTCGCACGTCCCCACCCCCTTTCCTGATGACCAGGCTGCCTGCTTGGATAAGGGTCTGGTATGGATTTGGGGGGACCCCTACACCATTTTTTGGCGTAAGGGTTCCCCTTAAAATCCATAGCAGACCTAAGGACCTGCTATGCTCTTGGAGGGGAAACTATGCCGTTTTTTTTTTTTAATTTGGCATGGAGTTTCCCCTCATGATTTATACCATACACAGTACCTGGTAGTTGCAGGGATCCAAGTCAGATCCCCGTTCAATATTGTGCTGCGGGCTAATCGCACTGTACAAATGCAGCTGATAGCTGTGCCTGAAGTCTTGAATTTTAGCAGAAAATTAACACGCTTTTAATTGCGGCAGAACAGCCGTCCGTGTGAAAGGGGCCTTATGCTAGCCATACACTATACGAAAATCGGTCGTAAAGAAAGATCTTTCGTTTTTCGGCCAGTTAATGGGCACAAAATCGAAAATCGTTTGGACGTTTTTGAGCCGAAAAAACGAAGGACAAGTTTGGAAATTTTCTGACGAACGAACAATAAATCGGAAGGTTAATGTGTTTCCCGTCCGAACTTTCTGCACTAGGTATATGTAAAAAGAAAAAAAAAAAAAAAAAATTTTTTTTTTTTTTTATGTCCACTGAACGATTTATCGGCCATTACATGATGGCACTATCGTTTGCACTCACGAAAGAACTTTCGTTTTTCGAAAGTTCGTTCGGACGATTTTTCGTGGAGTGTATGGCCAGCATTAGACTCTGCTCCCTGGGGAATCTTCTGCTCTAGCTCCCTGTCCAGGATGCTGGCTGCAACCCTGTGTAGTTGCACCTCAGAACCTTCGACCCTCAGCAGTCAGCCGTTGGGTTCACAACCTCAACAGGGCTCTCCTTGTCATCTGGTCCTGCAGGTGACCTGACATTTATAGTGATAATCTGCTGTTTTTGTATTATAAAGGGAGAATTCTTGTGGGGGGGGGGGGGGCTTAACCCCATCATGACAGGTGATACAAAAATAATGCTGCTGCTACTAAATGTCTTAGTAACAGCCAGCCACAGGTAGCTTGTATGAACTGGGTGTCATGCATAATGTTCTATTACAGTCCTGTCCAAAAATCTGCAAAACGGTTTTAGGTCTTTTTTTTTTTTAATCCTTTAAATAATTTTGATCAGAGTCTGGTGATATGTATCGGATTTAACTTCTAATAGTATATATACTTTATCTCTTCTGTCTGTTATTCTCATAGTGTATTAGCTATGTTGTTCCTCAATCAATCATGTAGCTGGTTATTTATTTTACCACTGCATATAAATATTCAAGAATAAATTGTCTTTTTTTAAACTGTACATATAAATAAAATTATACACCAACCTTTTTGCTGAGGTAGCTATCTGATTAAATCAATTATTCAAAACAATCGTCAGACTGATGGATTATGAAAATATTTGTTAATTGCAGCCCTAGACACAACTGTATTCACAAGAACTTTAGTCCAGACACACAAATCACAATTTAGAGAGCATTATCAATAGGGTCTGCGTCTCTCATCCCACATATAAAAGGAACACTTGTTATATGTAGCCCTTCCCAGCAATAATCAGGACCTTTAACCCCAGGCTGTAAACACTATTCACAGGTCTGGCAAATCTAGAAAGCCTCAAATGTTTGGCACAAAATGTTCAAAGCATAAACCAAGCATGTTCCACGCCCCAGTAATTATGAGTAAAACAAATACTTTCATACTGAATGCTGGGTTGCATTATGATCCGACAAGCACTATGCAATGACACCGCCACTTTACATAGATCTGCAAAACTAACCTAACAAAAAAACAACAATCCGACTTTACTGAAAGTGAAGAGTCAATCAGCAGTTTACAAGAAAGCGGTCAATTTGGGAGACCCCCTCTTACCCTGCTTATAAATTTCCCAAACTTCTATGCATAAATGCATAGGCTCAGTTCTTTTTATATACTAAATTTACCATAAGCAGACCCAGACTTTTCCACCTTGAGTCAACTATTACTAGCTTATACATCACAATAAGAAGGTCGGACATAATGACTGCAAGAGACACACTAAGGCTCCTGAGTGATTGACTGAAAAGACATTCTGCCTGACCCTAAACACAGCCTGTGTCAGAACAATTAGAAGATCAGGGCAAATGGTCAGCCTGAAATGATAGCAGCTCAGTTCTAGGTGTACAGATCAAAAGAGGCAGTATGGAAACATATAGGATCCAAGAAAAAAAAAAAAAAAAAAACTCTACAGTTGATATAGTTCAGAAATCTAGATCTCCGTTTTGTTTTGCCCAATGCATTTCAGGATCTCGGTATCAATCCTTTCATCAGGGACCTTTCTTTTTGGAGAGATCAATATAGATGAAAATCTAAAACAAAGCACAAATCAAATTGAGCATGTAAAACCAGGGTTAGAGAAATATACATTGTTGAAGATGGAAAAGAGAAACACTCACCAATCAACTGTGTACTGCAGTCTAAGGCTCCATTCACACCTTGGTGTATTTACGCCCGACGCCCGAGCCGCTGGAGGGCTGATTTAACATTGATGTCTATGGAGATGGTTCACATCTCCACGCCGAATGCCGAAACGCCGTACGCCTGAAGCTCAAAACAAGTCCCGGACCCTTTTTTTCAGGTGGCTTTCGGCGTTCGGCATAGACAACAATGTTATGTAAAAAAAAAAAAAACGTTTTGTCGCGGCAAATCACAGTACAATACGCCGCAATTTGTCGCGGCAGTGTGAATGCAGCCTTATACTACCAAACTGTGTATGCATCTTGGGGAATCTACTCTACACCAACATGTGGCAACTACATATGTAGGTTAATCCCAGATGCCTCCAGTGGCCACATGTTGAGACCTCACAGGGGTATGTAATTAGGGTATATATGTCTCATATAAGTGAGTAATGGCTTATGCTAGTCCCATGTCGTTATGGGGGACTAGCATAAGGTCAAGGGCCATCATTGTTCAATAATGTACCTTCGGGGTGTTGCCAACAACTCTGTCTCTTTAGGTGTAACTCTCTTTTTCAAGTGATATGTAGGTGACATTCCACAAGGCTGCCCTGCAACCCTAGACCAGGAGTACGTGGGTTATGCAGAAAACCAGACAAATCCTCAAACAAGCTTCCTAACCAATCGATAAAAAATAATGTACCCCAGGACACAAGCAGCACCAGCGACCATCTATTCAAATAACAATCAGTTCCTAGGTTACATGAACTATCCTGTATTTCAAACACAACCGCCACAATGTCCAGATATGTTATTTTTCATCATTCTCATGTATGCTTGCATTTGCTAGCTTCTAAAAATGAAAAAGCAAAGTAGGCATATTATCTTTTGCAACAGATAGAAGCTGTCATTTTTTGAACAAAATTCAGGAAAGAAAAAGAATAAGTGATCTCGTGGCGAATCCGCCGCTGAGACCACTTTAATCTAAAAGAGGACCACCGGCCGTTTAAAAAAATATGGAGGTTATGGCAGCTAGCTCCTTCCATAACAGTAATTAGCATCAAAGTACGACTTCAAGTAAAACACCCATAACTCAAAAAAGTACATGAGCTTATTTTTGGCAGATTACAGGCATTTTACTGCTTTTCATTGGCGACTTGTCAACTTCAAACAAACGATGCAAAATGGCTGAAAAAAATTCCTTTAAATTAGAAAAAACTAGATGTGAACGGAGCCTACGTTTCTGGATGCACAGACTAGAATTTTTACTTTAGTGATCGGTTGTGGTGCATTAACACAGTATTCCCGGGTTCACACTAATGTGGTGAGGTACACTGCATATAATTTGCACAGGAATCACAGCACACTCATGTGCCAATTACATGCAGTGTCTCTGGGGTGCGATTTGAGCATTGCATTTGTATCCATTTGTGCAAAAATCACACTGCATTTGCAACAAACTCATGCAGGACCATTTTTGTTTCCACACCAGAATCAGATTGCATGGGTTGCGATGCGGAATCCACACTGCATCTAGTGTTTGACATTAATGTGCATTACCTTACGGAGTCCATTCATGATCAATGGGCTGCCAATGTACCACAATGGATCAAAAAATGTATATAATAAATTTGTCAGCAAAGCAGCAAACAATGTATGTTACACTGCAAACAGCAAGCAGTTCATTGTCTATTGTTACGTGTGCTGGGGTATTGGCCACAGTAAACTACACCACAACACAATGTAAATAAGGCAGAGGAATTGCAGTAATTCACAGGTTTCATTGGGCCCCAAGTGTTAAAAGTCTAAACTCTTAAACAAAAATGTAATATATCACAGACTATCAGTTCTTATGCCGCGTACACACGATCACTTTTTGTGATGAAAAAAAAACAACGTTTTCAAAAACGTCATTTTAAAATCACCGTGTTTTATGTCTTCAAAAAAACGACCAAAAAAAAATTCGAACATGCTTGAATTTTTTGTGTCATTTTTCAAAACGTCGTTTTTGTGTCATAAAAAGTGATTGTGTGTGGGCAAAACGATGTTGAAAACAAAGTTTTTAAACCCGCGCATGCTCAGAGGCAAGTTATGAGACGGAGCTTCAATGGAACAGAGTGCCGTCGAACGTGGTGTACGTCACCACGCTTTGCTAGAGCATTTTGGGAAAAAAGATGGTGTGTATGCAACGTCGTTTTGGAAAATGAAGTTTGAAAAACGTTGTTTTGTTTCATCACATAAAACGTTGTTTTTTAGATGTCATGTCAGCTTTTCTCTTTTATGGTGGCTTTACACCACCCTGATGCAGTCCCACTGAGCTTAAAGTGGTTGTAAACACTCTCTGAGAACTTTCACCTACAGGTAAGCCTAGATTAAGGCTTACCTGTAGGTGCTTGCAATACCTCCTAAACCTACACCGTTTAGGAGATATTTGCAATAAATAATGCACCGATGTCTACGACGCAGGCGCACTGGGCAGGCCATTGCTGAATGGCATCATGCCACAAGTGTCAGCTCCCATGGGCAGGAGTGACGTCATCGCTGCTCCGGCCAGTCACAGCGCTGGGAGCAGCGATACCCAGAAGGAAGAGGGTGAAAGATGGATGCTTCGTGGAGGCAAGGAAAATCGGGGACATCGCAGGCTTCGGTTTCAGGTAAGTGGCACATAATGGGTTACTATGCACTGCAGAGCACGCAGGCAGAGCAGCTGCACATCATGACTCTGCAGCTACAGGAGCCGAGACCTTCAGTTCCAGTAAAATTGTAACTAAAAGAAAGGGCCACAAAGTGGTATACACCTAGCTGGGCTCAACCTACAGTAAGCTGGTACATTTTATTAACCACTTCAGACCCGCGCTATTGACAGAATACCTCAACAGCATGGATCTGAGGCGCCAACCTGACTTCTTAGGACGTGATTTTTCTTTTGTCTCCATGCGAGTCCCCGCGAGCGCGCATCGGGAAAAAACTGTGTTGGCCGTGTCCCTAGGACACAGCCAATCACAGATCGAGCTGAATGGCCAATCCCAGAGGCCATTCAGCACTCGATCCCGCCGTCCAATGAGAGATGATCTGAAATGTAAACAAATTAGATCATCATCTCTCATCGCCGGCTTTCTCTCCTCACACAGAGACAGCGTGTGAGGAGAGAAACAGTTTACAGTGACAGTGAGTGAAACACAAAAGCAGTGCCCACAGTCCCTGCCAGTGCCACCTTGCCAGTGCCACCTTGCAAGTATATTATCAGTGCCACCTGCCCCTGCCATCAGTGCCACCTGCCATCAGTGCCACCTGCCATCAGTGCCACCTGCCATCTGCCCGTGCTATTTGCCGTCAGTGCCACCTGTCAGTGTCATCAGTGCCAACAATGGCTAAAAAATCATTTTCATTGGAGGAGGCGTACGAAATTATTGCGGCTGACGGGAGCAAAGAATCTGACGTTAACTACGAGCCGATAGTTAGCAGTGGAGCAGAGACATCCGAGGAGGAAGAGGAGGAAAAGGAGGAAGAAGAAGAGGAGGGTCCACCCGCCAGACGAAGGCGTATTGCTAAGGAGGCAGTGCCATCCACCAGCACCGCTGTGCCATCCACCAGAACCAATGTGCCATCCACTAGAACCACTGTGCCATCCACTAGAACCGCAATACCTCAGCAAGCAAGGTCACGTACCAGTGGGGTATCACCTCAGTCCCAAAGGGTTAGGTCCCATGCCAGCCTTCCCTATTCCCTTCAGTACCCCCTGTGGCTTCCTCCTAATTCAGGAGAAACCAACATTCCCCCTTTCACTGCCCAGCCAGGAGTCCAGGTGGACACAGAAAATGTTGCCCCGATTGACTTTTTCAATTTAATTTTTACTGATGACATGCTTGCCTCAATTGTGACCCAGTCCAATCTTTATGCCGAACAATTCATATGAAGTAACCCCACGTCCTATTATGCCCGCCCCTTCCAGTGGAGAGCCATAACAGTGAAGGAGTTTACTACGGTCATATTGGTCAAACCGCCCCATCTACCACATGCCCATCTTTTCCTCAAAAATGCCCAAGTCCAGATATCAAAATATCATGAGATTCCTACACTACAATGACAATACCCAGTGCCCACCCCGAAATGACCCAAATTTTGATAAACTTTATAAAATTCGGCCACTACTTGATTATTTTTCCAAAATTTTCCCCCAGTTGTTTACCCCGGACCAACAAATATGTGTGGATGAATCCCTAGTAAAATTTTCTGGCAGGCTCGGCATAAAACAATTTATTCCCAGCAAAAGGGCCCGCTATGGGGTGAAGCTCTATAAATTGTGTGACCGAGCCACGGGGTATACGTATGTCTTCAATGTACAGTAGGTGACTGGGATATTGTGTCAATCTCGCTCCCTTTCTCGGCGAGATTGAGCACTTGCGAGCCCCATCGCGGGAGCCAGCGCCGAGCTGGCTTGCCGCGATGGAGACAAAGCCTTCATAGAAGCGACGGGGATCCGACGCGGATTCCCGCCAATTCTACACGTGGGCGGAGTTTGTTATGAATCCTGAGAAGGAAGTCCCCGCCGGATTTTAAATAAAAATCCGGCATGGGTTCCCCCCTCAGGAGCATAACAGGCCCTTAGGTCTGGTATGGGTTGTAAGGAGACCCCCCTACGCCGAAAAAAACGGCGTGGGGGTCCCCCCACAATCCATACCAGACCCGTATCCAAAGCACGCCGGCCAGCCGGTCAGGAGGGGAGTGGGGGGCGAGCGAGCGCCCCCCCCCCCTCCTGAGCCGTACCCCCGGAGAGTGGAGAAGACCCCCGGAGAGCCGTAGAAGACCCCCGGAGAGCCGTAGAAGACCCCCGGAGAGCCGTAGAAGACCCCCGGAGAGCCGTAGAAGACCCCCGGAGAGTGGGAGAAGACCCCCCCGCCGCCGAAGATGTCGAAGGAAGCCCGCCGGGTGGTGGGCGCTTTTATCAAAGCGCCCCCCCCCGGCGGCAGAAGAGAACCAGACGGCGGTGAAGAACAGCGGCACCCACCCCCCCGCAGAAGCCCGCCGGAGGGGGGCGCTTTTATAAAAGCGATCATACACACCCCCCCCCCCCCCCCGGCGGCCAACTAATAAAATATTTCAATACACTGTGTGGTTTATTTGTGTTTAAACTTTTCTTGCAGGTGAATGGGTAGGGGTACAATGTACCCCATACTCATTCACTTAGGGTGGGGGGCCGGTATCTGGGGGCCCCCTTATTAAAGGGGGCTTCCAGATTCCGATAAGCCTCCCGCCCGCATACCCCGACAACCAACGGCCAGGGTTGTCGGGAAGGGGCCCTGTCCTCATCAACATGGGGACAGGGTGCTCTGGGGTGGGGGGCTGCAGTGCGCCCCCTGCCCCAGAGCACCTGACCCCCCCATGTTGAGGGCATGCTGCCCGGTACGGCTCAGGAGGGGGGGGGGGGCGCTCGCTCGCCCCCCACTCCCCTCCTGACCGGCCGGCCGGCGTGCTTTGGATACGGGTCTGGTATGGATTGTGGGGGGACCCCCACGCCATTTTTTCGGCGTAGGGGGGTCTCCTTACAACCCATACCAGACCTAAGGGCCTGTTATGCTCCTGAGGGGGGAACCCATGCCGGGTTTTTATTTAAAATCCGGCGGGGACTTCCTTCTCAGGATTCATAACAAACTCCGCCCACGTGTAGAATTGGCGGGAATCCGCGTCGGATCCCCGTCGCTTCTATGACGCACTCGCTGGAATGTGCTTTTACTATTCCAGCGAGTGCGAGATGTCGGCAGCCTGTCGCCGAGAATCAGCGCGATGCTGTCGTGCTATAAACACATTCTCGGCGGCAGGCACTGTATACGAAGGAAAGGACAGCCAGCTACACCCCCCTAATTGTCCAGACTACGTAGGAACCAGCGGGAAAATTGTTTGGCAACTCCTAAACTCACTCATGGAGAAAGGATACCACTTGTATGTGGACAATTTTTATACAAGTTTGCCCCTGTTCCAAAACCTTTTCCGAAAGAACACCCCAGCATGCGGCACCGTGCGATCGAACCGGAAGGGCTTTCCTCAAAGCCTCGTCACCAAAAAATAAAAAAAAGGGGAGACGGCGAGTTTACGCAATGAGGAAGTTCTGGCCGTAAAATGGAGGGACAAAAGGGATGTGTACGTGCTTTCTACAATCCACAAGAACACATTCGTTGAGACCAGAACGAGGAATGGGTGCATTCAGAAACCAACATGTATTCAAGAATACAATAAGTTCATGGGGGGTGTCGATTTGAACGACCAGATGCTGGAACCCTACCTTTCCACAAGAAGATCATACCAGTGGTATAAGAAAGTTTCAATTTGTTCAATTTGGCCACATACAATACCTATGTAATATATCGGAAATCCACTCCAAGACCCAAATCCTACCTTTTCTACCAGGAGGAAATCACCACTGCCCTTTTATACCCCAGCAACCCACCAGCAAAGATTCGATCCGATGTGGTTAGCCGACTCAACGAGCGCCACTTTCCAGATAAAATCCCTCCCAGACCAACAGGCCAAAGAAGCAAGGTGTGCTCCAAAGCAGGGGTGAGAAGAGACACCACTTTTTATTGTCCTAAATGCCCTTCCCAACCAGGCCTCTGCGTAGTTGGTTGTTTCGCCCGTTACCATACCTCACTAAATTATTAGTCACTTCCTGCCATTTACCTTCACGCCCCTTATACCTCTGCTTATGACCCCGGCTTTTTATTTGACCACGATTCTGCCTACCGATTCCGTTTATACCTCTGCCTGATCTGGAACTGACCCTGGACTGTTATTTGACCACGCTTATGCCTACCGATTCTGTTTATACCTCTGCCTGATCTGGAACTGACCCTGGACTGTTATTTGACCACGCTTATGCCTACCGATTCTGTTTTCCTCTGCCTGATCTGGAACTGACCCTGGACTGTTTGACCATTCTTTTTGCCTGCCTCTTGGACTGATCTTTTACCCTGCCAGTGGACTAGTGGGTATCATAGCACAGGGGTCTCACATATGTGAGGGGCTCCAGAATTGTTTTTCTGGATGAAGAAAACAATTGTTTTTGTTTTCTTATTCTAGATTAGGGTCTGGTTGCCCGGAGGCTTCAAAGAGATTTGGGTGGGAGAAGCCTCTACCCCTGTCCCCATTCTGTCCTGAACGAGGCCCTATTTCTGCCTGCTGCCTGTAGGACCTATGCCATCATGCCTGCTGACCAAGTCCCTGCCTGCTGCCTGGACCAATGCTATCGTCCTATGCACAACTGCGCTACTAAAAGCACAGGTACATTTTTTTGTTTACCCTTTGCTTAGCATAATGTATTTTGGGGTGTAATTCTTGCCATGTGCATGCTATGGGTCCCTAGAACACCTTTTGGTGTTCCTTGCATTTTGGGCCTCTGTATGTGGTCAGGCTGTGAAAAAGTCCCACACATGTGGTATCGCCATACTCAGGAGGAGTAGCAGAATGTATTTTGGGGTGTCATTTTTGCTATGTACATGCTATGTGTTGGCAATATCTTATAAATGGACAACTTTGCGTAAAAAAATTGTGTTTTCATTTTTTTTCCACATTTTCCAAAAACGTTTGGAAAAAAATGAATCGTTCAAAAGACTCATTATGCCTCATAGATTATACGTTGGGGCGTTAGCTTTCCAAAATGGGGTCACTTTGTGGGCATTTCCATTGTCCAGGGCCTTCAAAAGTGTAATAGGTAGTCAACAAGTTAGATGTGTAATTTATGCTCCTAGAACACCTGATGGCGCTCCCTGCATATTAGGCCTCTGTATGTGGCCAGGCTGTGAAAAAGTCCCACACATGTGGTATCGCCATACTCAGGAGGAGTAGCAGAATGTATTTCCTGTATTTCTGGGTGTCATTTGTGGTATACACATGCCATGTGAGAGAAATAACCTATTACAATTTTGTGAGGGGGAAAAAATAAATAAAAAAAAAATTTATTTTGCAAAGAATTGTGGGAAAAAATTACAACATCAAAAACCTCATTATGCATCTTACTAAATACCTTGGAATGTCTACTTTCTAAAAAGGGGTCATTTGGGGGGTATTTGTACTTTCCTGGCGTGTTCGGGTCGCAAGAAATGAGATAGGCACCGGTACAACAGGTGTGATAATTTTTTTATGATTTGCACCATAGCTTGTAGACTCTCTAACTTTCACAAAGAGCAAATAATACCCACTAATTTGGGTTATTTTTACCAAAGATATGTAGCAGTATAAATTGTGGCCAACATTTATGAAGAAAAATTTATATTTTGCTAAATTTTATCGCATAAACTAAGAAAAATTCATTTCAAAATTTTCCGTCTTTTTTCATTTATAGCGCAAAAAATAAAAAGTCCAGAGGTGATCAAATACCACCAAAAGAAAGCTCTGTTTGTATGAAAAAAAGGACAAAAAATTCAATTGAAAATTGGTCCGGGAACGAAGGGGGTTTAAGTGCCCAGTCACGAAGTGGTTAAGTAACTAAATTACTGAAGTTCAGCTTTAAATATTTAGATGTAAAAGTGTAGGTCAGACCATATGTGATGTCAACTTGCTAAACCAGAACCAGAACTCCCACATGAAGGGCCTTCACCATAACAATCTGATCAACATACCAGATTGCATCACCGGTGTATTCGGCATTCCAGAAAGTTATGATGCTTTCATAACTCGGGTCCAGTTACAGCATGTCTAATTGCCTGGTCACTCTGAATTCCATCTTTGTTTCCAGACTTGCTCACTTGTCAATTTCTTTCACATAAGACAGATAATTCAATGTTTAGAGGGATAACCAAGATTGTACCTAAAGTGGGTCTGTACCAAAAATGTTATACATCTGGTATTTTTATTTTTCTTGGAGAAAATGCAGCTCCTGGTTTCTTTCAGTGCTGAAGCCCTGGCTCAGGGGTGCCCAACCTTTTGAAGAGCGAGGGCCACTTAAGCAACCTGGTAACCAGTCGTGGGCCACAAGGAGCAGGTGACAGGTCTGCGTCCACTCTGCATATGCAAAGCTGACACACACAGCCCACTCTACTCTATGGGCCCTCTCATCTGATCAAATGGAAGGGGACGGATCCACTTATTTTTTTTAGCAGATTGGATTGGAAGGAGGCAGGTGTAGACGGACACAAGTCTGTTTACATCTGCCGCTCCATAGCGGTGAACGGAAAGTCAGATTGAGTCAGACAGATCATTTTAAAGGGGCCCAAGGCTACATTTACACTGATAGTCTGCAGTCCACCCATACCTTGGATGCAGCGCGGTGCACCTGTGGCTTTCCTGCAGATTAGCTGTACTTTACCATAGAATTCTATCATATCCTGCAGGTCTATGGCTCAGTGCAGGTAAGCCGCAGGTACACTGCTCTACACCTGCAGATCAGTTGGAAAGCAGCCCAGTAACCACTGCAGAACAGATATGTCCATATATACACTGATTTTAGTAATAAACTTGCTGTCCCAGGCAGAGTGCATTTGGTATCACTCCACCTATGACAGTTGCCAGTGCTATACAGTAAGCATTGGCTTATGCGGCTCTGCTCCGCAGCTGCTTGCTGCCTTCCTCTACTGCTGGCTTCTCTCACAACACTGATGCTCTGGCATGGCAGGTAGACAACCTGCAATCTGGGCTTGTCAACCCGCCATCCCAGAGCAGGAGGTCACAGGCCACATCAGAGGGCTCTGCGGGCCACATCAGAGGGCTCCGCGGGCCACTGGCTGGGCACCCCTGCTCTAGGTACTCGGGTACAAGACCATAGAGACTGCCTTTATTGGTCACCTCCTCAAAATACATTATTACCTTAAGTGTTATAGGTCAGTAACTTAAAGCGGAGTTCCACCCAGGAAAACAACATTTGGGCAAAAGTCCTAAAAAAAATCAAAAAAAAAAAATGAATACTCACCCGAAATACCTGTTGCTATGCGGAAGTCCGTAATCTGCCTCTTCCACACGCGGTGTCTTTTCTTTTGCTTCTTCTGCTTGTGAATGGGGCGCGCTGCTTTCTGGGAACTGTGTGTGTTCTCAGAGAGCAGCCGCCCATTCACAAGCCAGCGTGAGACTCACGCAGCCGCAGTAGGAAATGGGCAGTGAAGCCGTAAGGCTTCACTGCCTGTTTCCCCTAGTGTGAATGGCGGCGCGGGACCTGGATCGATCGTGGGACCAGCATCGGGGGGCCATCAGCGTGGGCAAGTAGGACAAGGCAAGTGTCCTTATTAAAAGTCAGCAGCTACACTGTTAGTAGCTGCTGACTTAAAAAAAAATTGCGGGTGGAATCCCTCTTTAACCACTTAAGGACCGCCGCATGTACATTTACGTCGGCACAATGGCACCGACAGGCACATCAACGTATATATATGTTGGTGCCTTGAGGTGGGTCGGGGGTCCGATCGGGACCCCCCCCAAGTACATGCGGCTGTACGAGCGATCCGGGATGAGGGGGCGGCTATCCGTTTTTGTCCGCCCCCTCCAGATCGCTCTCAGCCAATCCCCCCTCCGCCCTGTCACTTCCTCCTCCTGTGTAAACACAGGAAGGAGGAAGCGATGTGATCTCTCCCTCGGCGGTTTTTTCAACCACCGATGAGGAGAGATCACAACACAAGTAAGTCTGCACTAACACTACACTGACACACACTACATATAGGCACATTTAAACCCCCCGATCGCCCCCCCTCCCCCCTGTCACAGTGTCACTGAATGCAGTAATCATACATGTATGATTACTGTATTTAGTGTCAGTGAGACAGGCAGTGTGACAGTCAGTTAGTGTTAGGTCCTGGGTAGCCCCCGTACCCCCCCTAATAAAGTTTTAACCCCTTAAACACCTCCCTAGTTAACCCTTTCACTCCCTATTGCCAGCATCACTAAGCAATAATTTTTCTGATCGCTGTATTAGTGTCGCTGTTCCCGCTAGGTAGCTAATTTTTTTTTTATTGCAATTATTTTTACTAAAGACCTGTGGCTAAATAAATTTTGGCCTAAATGTTTGACTAAAATTTAGTTTATTTGATTTTTCTTATAACAAAAAGTAAAAAATATTGATTTTTTTTCAAAAATGTCGCTCTATTTTTGTATATAGCGCAAAAAAAAAAAAAATCGAAGAGGCAATCAAATACCACCAAAAGAAAGCTCTATTTGTGGGAAGAAAAGGACGCAAATTTCGTTTGGGAGCCACGTCGCACGACCGCGCAATTGTCTGTTAAAGCGATGCAGTGCCGAATCGCAAAACCACTTGGGTCATTTGGCAGCATATTGGTCCGGTCCTTAAGTGGTTAAAGTACTGAAGCCAAAGTATCAGTATGACAGCCAGAAAACTAACAATTACAGAAGATGATGTTAGCAGCTCGACACATTTCTCTTATGATGGCTTTTCTTTAACCATTTCCTGCCCAGCCTATAACAAAATGACGGCTGGATGGGCCTCTTGACGATCCAGGTGGACATCATATGACGTTCTCCTGTATTGCGGGGCCGCACAGTGTACACAAGACAGCCGATGACTGAACAGTGTACCAGCTGGCTGCCGGTACCATGTGACCAATCACAGCACGTCACATGACAGTTGTAAACAATGGATGAACATTGTGTAGCTAGCTGTGATTGATCCTGTCTGTACCATGTGATGACACTAACCAATCACAGCCTATCTGTACCATGTGATTAGCAATGTAATGCACTGCTATAAGCAATCATAATGTGTAAAAAGTATTAAATTTGTATTTATGTTTTACATTTGTAAAAAAAAAAAATACGAAATTTTTCATCACCAGTCAGTGTCCCTGATCACCGCCACACCAGATATATGATGACGCTGTACTACACTAAGGACAGTCTTTTTTTTCTTAATTTTTGTGAAGTTTGACTGTCTAAAAAGGGGTAATTTTGGGGATATTTGTACTGTCCAGCACGCCAAAGGATAATACAATAAAAGATAAAAGGGAATCTTCTCCCATCCTCGGGCCCCCCACGCTGTACCCTCTACAGGCCCTTTTTTCTCCCCCCGCGGCCACCTCCTGTACTTTAGCCCCCGGCTCGGGCCTAGTCCGGGCGGCGGCCATCTTGGTACACCACAGCACTACAATACACCACCCACACCCCCCCCACTCACCCTCCCAGGCATAGGCCTTTTTTCATCTAAAAACTAACACCGCTCTCTGCATAAATTGCTCCAGGGTTGCGACCGATCGCCTATTGGCATCAGGAAGGAATTTTTTCCCCAGGTAAGGCAGAATGGCACAGCACGCATGGGGTTTTTCGCCTTCCTCTGGAACAATTGCAAAAAAGGGAGGACATAGAGAAGTGACAGGTTCGCTTCGCTATTCCTTCTTCCCCAGCATCGCCAAACCCCCCCCTATAAGCTCCATACTTCCTGTTTTTTTCTGCAACTATGGGTTATCTGAAATACTCTGCAGAAACCATCTGGGAATTAAAACCATTCGCCTCAACACTCCCAACGGTCACCGAAAATGTTCTAAAAGGCGAACAACTGTTAAGAATCAATAGACGATTAACAGGAAAAAATCGCATTAGAACACACCAGCCCAAACGCATATCCTGCACCAACACCAGATCAGCAGTAAAACACCGGCAAGAAATCCATGATTTCATCCTTTTACACGATATAGATTGCCTCTTTATCACAGAAAGCTGGCTCACAGGCGACTGCAACACCATTCTGGAAGAATTGGTGCCTGCAAATTATCGCATCCAAATGCAGAACAGAGTGGGGCAAAGAGGGGGAGGCCTGGCGTGATCCACAAGATTCACCTCTCGATCACTAAACCAGTCCTCCAATACTCGTTCCCATTCATGGAAACCCTCACTCTTCAGCTGCAAACAAACCCCCAAGACACGGTCCATATTTTACTGTGCTATAGACCTCCTGGCACAAAAACGCACCTCGCCACGTCATTAACAGAATTGATGTCCTCTTACACCCTAAGCATCAAACATCTTTTGGTACTGGGGGACTTCAACCTCTGGGCCAACTCCTCGTTGGACCCAGTCGCTGACGCTTGCATCGACCATCTGGAAGGATTAGGACAATTAATACGAGGCCCCACTCATGCCTCAGGCCATACCCTCGATCTCATTTTCAAACATGATTTGGAAATTGAGATTGGGGAAAATGAGCCACTACCCTGGACCGATCACCATGCCATTAAATTTAAAATCGCCAACCACCTCAGGCCAAATTAAACAAGAAAACCGGTGATAACTCACTGGACTAGGTCTCAGAAGAAGCTCCACTCGGAACTCTTCAAAACGACCCTAGGAAAAAAAAATTCCCTAATACAAAATAAACAAACAGCAGTAGAAACACTGGATGCCATCAACAAGGCGCTACTTCAGTCCGCCGACGGGGTGGCACCTAAACGCAAAACTTGCATTCAGAAAAAAAAACAACGCCGGATGGTTTAACGACCAGCTGACGATGCTAAAGCAAGAGCGTAGAAGAGCAGAAGCTGCCTGTAAAAGGAGCTCTTCAGATAGAAACCACACTATTTATAAGACAATAACAAAGAAATATCATAAAGAAATCTTTATGGCAAAAAAAAAAAAATCATTTCGCCAACATCATCACCAAGGCCCTAAATCGTCCCTGCGAACTCTTCAAGCTGGTTTCACAATCGATTAATCCAGCTTGTTTAGAGCCCCCCAATGCTGATTCACAAGAATTTTGCAACAAACTATCCGATTATTTTATTAATAAAATCGAAAGAATCCGGGTAAGCATTGAGCAAAATGGAATCTGCACGAATCCCGCCCCGAAGCCCAACCCCGATACCATTATATACCCGCCTCAAGCACAGAAATTCACCTTAAAACCCATCTCCATCGCTGCCACTAAAAATATCATTCGGACTCTGCGCAACAGCACAGCACCCAATGACATCAATCCCACTAAACTGCTGAAAGAAAGTGCCGATATAGTGGCACCAGCTATCACGCAGCTCATTAAAACAATCATTTCAATGAGGGCACGGTGCCCTCCTTGTTGAAACAAGGCACCATAAAACCGATCCTGAAAAAACCCACCCTTGACCCGAAAGACCCAAACAATAGGAGACCCATAACGGGTCTAAATGTTTTCTCCAAAATAATGGAGAAAGAAGTTGTACAACAGTTACAACAGCATTTAGAAACCCAAAAATTACTTGATACGTTTCAATCAGGCTTCCGTCCAGGGCACAGAACTGAAATGGCTCTGGTAAAAATATGGGATGACGTCCTAGAGGCCGCAGATGAAGGAGAATCTTCTCTCCTGATCCTGTTGGACCTAAGTGCGGCCTTTGACACGGTAGACCACGGACTACTACTCACTAGGCTAGCTGAAGTGGCCAAAGTCACGGAAGCAGATCTACCTTGGTTCTCTTCCTTCTTAGAAAACAGATCACAAACAGTGAAATTGGGATCTTTCACGTCAGAAATGCGTACGGTATCATGCAGAGTCCCTCAAGGATCTCCCTTGTCGCCGGTACTGGTCAATATCTATCTCCGTCCCCTCTTTGAGATCATCAGCAACCAGAAGCTACTTTACCATTCCTACGCAGGCGACACACAACTGTACCTCCGCGTCAGCAACGGAGAGGATCATTTGCTGGGATTAGAGAGATCCCTCACTCTTATAGATAACTGGATAACATCCAGTTATCTAAAACTCAATGGTTCGAAAACAGAGCTTCTCCTGTTTCACGCAAACAGGAAAAGTCTCTCCACCTCAACTTGGACCCCACCATCCATCCTGGGAAAAATTATCGCCCCGAGCTCCAAAGTCAAAAGTCGCGGAGTCATTTTTGACTCACACATGACAATGGATGCACAAATAGGGGCGGTAGTCAGTGGATCCCATTATCTGTTGGGCCAGTTACGTCGACTCACCCCTTATATTCCTAAAGAGGACATTGCAGTCGTGGTGGGGACAATCGTCAATTCCAGACTCGACTATGCAAATGCCCTCTATTTAGGACTTCCCAAATACCAAATCACTCGTTTACAAGTCGTTCAAAATACGGCTGCTCGATTAGTGACTGGTAAAAAAAAAACATAGGAGTCAATCTCCCTTTCGCTAAGATCTCTTCACTGGTTGCCAGTGAAAGCTAGAATCACTTTCAAGGCACTCTGCCTTACACATAAGTGTATTCAAGGAAACGCCCCCCAATATCTATGCGAAAAAATAAAAGCCCAAAACCCCAATCGCACTCTGCGATCCACAAATCAAAACCTACTGTACATACCAAAGACAAGATACAAATCCAAAGGAGATCGGAGATTTGCTGTCCAAGGACCGTGACTGTGGAATGCACTACCAACCACCATCCGACTGGAGTCCAACCAATTGGCCTTCAGGAGAATGATTAAAACTCATCTCTTCTGAAGGCAGAGCATTCCGTTATCCAAGGAATGGAAATAGCGCCCAGAGGCGATTCAGTTCACAAGTGTTGCGCCCTATAAGTTTTTCACTCACTCACTCACAGCTCAGCGCTCCAGTGAGCATGGAAAAGCAGAGCAGGAGAGATGCTAACTGACAGTCTCGGGGAGGTGAGAGAACAGAGCCATCGGCAATATTCGGTGGCTCGGTTCTCAGTGCAGAGGCGGCAGAGGACAGATGCATCGGTCTGATGCTGCATCCACCTAGGTAAGTATGAATCTGCAAAAAAAACAAAAAAACATATTTTTCTTAATGGTTTAGGAAATGTTTTACTTTTGTTTAAAATTTTACATTTAAACCACTTAAGAATTGTAAACATAGTTGCCCTTCAACAAAGTATCTGGGACACATCTCTAGGGCTGAAACGATTAATTGATATTATCGGTAATAATCAATAATGAAATTAGTTGACAACGATTTTCATTATCGATTAGTTGGTCCGCACCTTGCTTCATTTCTGTCCATCCAAAAAATCCTCCTGTTCTGTGTCGCCGTCTTACAAGGCACTTCCGTGCCGTGTCCTGTGTATGCAATTGCGTATCAAGGCGCCGCCGTATGACGAGGCACGTCCGCACCGCCTCTCCACGCCTCTCCTCTGACGTCAGCTCCCCACTGATCTCCTCAGCCCGCCCGCTGCTGCCTCGAGGGAACAGAGGCTAGAAGCAGCCGTGAGGAAAGCGCGGAGCTGTGAAAGGTAGAAAACAGTACCAGTCACAGTACAGTATTTGCTTATGCATTTTGGTGACAATTCCCTATACTCCCATCATTGGTGTTCCATTGGGTTGGGTGGAATAGTAGTGCCCCATCATTGGTGTTCCATTGGGTTGGGTGGAATAGTAGTGCCCCATCATTGGTGTTCCATTGGGTTGGGTGGAATAGTAGTGCCCCATCATTGGTGTTCCATTGGGTTGGGTGGAATAGTAGTGCCCCATCATTGGTTTTCCTGGGGGGGGAGTGCCCCATTGGTGTTCCGAGGAGAGGGAATATTGCCCCATTGGTTTTCCTGGGAGGGGTAGGGGAATAGTGCCCCGGCATTTGGTGTTGCCGGGAGGACTAGTGCCCCGGCATTTGGTGTTGCCGGGAGGACTAGTGCCCCGGCATTTGGTGTTGCCGGGAGGACTAGTGCCCCGGCATTTGGTGTTCCCGGGAGGACTAGTGCCCCGGCATTTGGTGTTGCCGGGAGGACTAGTGCCCCGGCATTTGGTGTTGCCGGGAGGACTAGTGCCCCGGCATTTGGTGTTGCCGGGAGGACTAGTGCCCCGGCATTTGGTGTTCCCGGGAGGACTAGTGCCCCAGCATTTGGTGTTCCCGGGAGGACTAGTGCCCCAGCATTTGGTGTTCCCGGGAGGACTAGTGCCCCAGCATTTGGTGTTCCCGGGAGGACTAGTGCCCCAGCATTTGGTCCAGCATCATTGTCGCTTGAGTGCAACACTCCGTTTTTTCATTATTACTGTTAAATAAACGAAAAAATTCCACATTACGTTTTTTTAATGATTTTTTTTAATGATTTTATCCAATTAATCGAAAAAAATAAATCGGCCAATTAATCGATTATGAAAATAATCGTATACTGTATACTGCCTGACCTGTTATTTTGACTGTTAGGATTTGCTTCATGTTACACACCAAAAGAGGCTATCAAATTGCAGATGCTCTTGTGTAAAATGGCAGATAGTCCGCAAGTCACTGAATAAGACAGTGCAACAATGTGTTCTACATTGTATTTACTATTTCATTCAGATATAGGTCAAATGTGTGGTCTGCATATGGCATCCGTTACAAAAATAAATAAAAAAAAAAACTTTTCTATATAACCCCTTATTAACCGTTATCCTAAACAGCCCTGGACAAATTCTTCCTTAACTTCAGTTTATTTTCTGCTTATTTAAATGTTTCCGTATTTTTACAGCCAATATTGATTTTTTTTGTCTTCATTTGTTTTGTTATTTTTGTCAGTGTCAAAAAACATGCAACAGTTTTAATAATTTGGTCATGACAAAACTGCCAGAACAAAAGCCTAGTTTGTCCCCCAAAAAATAATGTATTACTTTGTAATAACAAAGATATTGCAGGTGAAGTGAACTTTTCAATAGAGTAGAAACGTACTAGAATCTCTATGGAGTTCTTAAAGGGGTTGTAAAAGGTTCATTTTTTATTTTCTAAATACCGTTGGTTCCTTTCAACTGGAGCATTGTTGGTTCACTAACCTTTTCCTTAGATTTCCCTTCTAAATGTTTTTTTTCTTTGTCTGAATTTCTCACTTTCTGTTCCTCCTCAGTAAGCTTGCCCCTATAATCTGAGCTGTTCTGACTGGGGGTTAGTCAGCCAGAACAGCTTACTGA
The DNA here is from genome assembly GCA_029574335.1 of Rana kukunoris. Taxonomy (NCBI): domain Eukaryota; kingdom Metazoa; phylum Chordata; class Amphibia; order Anura; family Ranidae; genus Rana; species Rana kukunoris. Next base: position 79,962,466 of record CM056060.1, read on the forward strand.
GGAGGAACAGGAAGTTAGAAATTCAGACAAAGAAAGGAAAAAAAGGGATTTTTAATGAACAGCTTACCTGTAAAATCCTTTTCTTGAAGTACATCACGGGACACAGAGCGCATAGCCATTACACTTGGGTTATATGGGTACCTTCAGGTGTGGACACTGGTGTAATCAATTTCACAGGAATTTTCCTCCCTATATAACCCCCTCCCACTGGGAGTGCTTCAGTTTTGTAGCAAGCAATTCCTCCGAGGTTACACAATGTTCCCCAAAAGAGGGGTGGGAGCTCTGTGTCCCGTGATGTACTTCAAGAAAAGGATTTTACAGGTAAGCTGTTTATTAAAAATCCTTTTTTCTTTATCGTACATCACGGGACACAGAGCGCATAGCCATTACACTTGGGATGTCCTAAAGCAATGCTCTATGAAGGGAGGGAGACCGTAAGGCCAAGAATAGCCAAACAAACAATTATCAGGAAGTAAAGTAGCTCCACCAACAGAGAAAAGGGGGCGTGACCCGGACCAGAGGATTCTATACTGCTGCCCGTAGGACCGCCTGCCCAAATGCTGCGTCCGTACCCTTTGCAACGTCCAACTTATAAAATTTAGTAAACGTATGTACGGAAGACCAGGTTGCCGCCTTGCAAACCTGTGCCATAGAGATCTGATGGTGTGCCGCCCAGGAGGCACTCATGGCCCTCGTAGAATGGGCTTTAACTGATAAGGGAGGTGGAACGCGCTTCAGACCATAGGCCTGAAAAATCAGCTGCTTAATCCACCTAGCCAAGGAAGACTTGGCAGCCGGCTGACCCTTCTTGGGGCCATCCGGAAGAACAAAAAGCACATCTGTTTTCCGAATCTTCTCTGTAGCCTTGAGATAGACCCTCATGGCTCGAACCACGTCCAAAGTATGAAGCAGTCTTTCCTCTCTGGACTGGGGAGTAGGAAAGAAGGATGGTAGGACTAGATCCTGATTCAAGTGAAAACTGGATATGACCTTAGGAAGGAAAGAAGGTTGAGGCCGCAGAACCACTCTGTCCTTATGCAGAATAAGGTATGGCTCCCTGCATGACAAGGCTGCCAGCTCGGAAACCCTTCTGGCCGAAGCCATAGCCACCAAGAAAACCAACTTTCGGGTTAGTAGCACAAGAGGGATTTCTGTCAGAGGTTCAAACGGCTGCCTTTGTAAAGCTGACAAGACCAGATTTAAATTCCAGGGGCAGAGGGGAGCTCTAATAGGGGGATTCACATGCAAGACCCCCTGCAAGAAGGTTTTCATAAGCAAATGGGTGGCCAAGGGTCTTTGAAACCATATCGATAAAGCCGACACCTGCCCCTTTAGAGTACTAAGAGCCAACCCTTTGTCAACGCCAACCTGGAGGAATCGCAAGATCCTGTCAATAAAAAACTTTTGAGACTCGCACCACTCCACATAGGTTCTCCAGACTCTGTAATAAATATTTCTAGAGACTGGTTTCCTAGCCTGAATCAACGTAGATATGACCTGATCTGAGAGGCCTCTGCCCTTAAGAATTAGGGATTCAGCCGCCAAGCCGTCAAATTTAGCTGCTGTGAAGCAGGGTGGCAGATTGGTCCCTGAGACAGCAGATCTGGGCGCAGGGGGAGCGGCCATGACGCCCCGACTGACATCTTCACGATGAGTGCGTACCAAGCCCTCCTGGGCCAGGCTGGGGCCACCAGGATCACAGGCCTGCGCTCCACCCTGATCCTCCGTAGAAGGCGGGGAATCATCTGCAGTGGAGGGAACGCATACAGGAGAGAAAACTGGTGCCAGGGGCAAACCAACGCATCGGTCCCGTAGGCCGAGGGATCCCTGGCTCGGGATATGAATTTGTCCAACTTTTTGTTGGATCTCGTTGCCATAATGTCCACATCTGGGACTCCGAATCTTTGGCAAATCTCTTGGAATACCTGGGGGTGAAGAGACCACTCCCCCGGGAGCAACTATTGACGACTCAAAAAATCTGTTTGAGAATTGTCTATCCCTGGGATGAACACCGCCGAGATGCAGGGTACATGGGCTTCGGCCCATGAGAAAATCAGGTTTACTTCTCTTTGGGCTGCTAGGCTCCTCGTGCCCCCCTGGTGGTTTATGTATGCCACCGCAGTGGCGTTGTCTGACTGTATCCTTACTGGCAGACCCTGAAGGGGGAGAGTCCAGGCGATCAGGGCCAGCCGAGCAGCTCTGATCTCCAGGATATTGATGGGAAGCAGTTTTTCTGCCTCCGACCACTGCCCTTGCTGGGTCTGTCCTTCTAGAACTGCCACCCAACCTGACAGGCTGGCATCCGTGGATACTATCTTCCACGTGATGGGGCAAAAGGATTTCCCCTTTGACAAATTTTGAGGGACCAGCCACCAAAACAGGCTGCGCCGGACCTTCGGGGAGAGCACTAACGGACGATCTAACGCCTGAATGGACTTGTTCCAAGCAGAGAGAATGGCTGCCTGAAGATATCTGGTATGGATCTGGGCGTAGGGTACTGCCTCGAAGGCGGCCACCATCTTCCCCAGCAGTCGCATACATAGGCGAATAGTCGGCCTCTTCTTGCCTAAGATCACTTGAACTGCTTGAGCTATTGATCTGACCTTTGCTTGAGGTAAAAATATCCTCTGGCAGTCTGTATCTAGCCGAAGGCCTAGATATTCCAACTGCTTTGTGGGTTTCAATATCGATTTTTCTAGGTTCACAATCCACCCGAATTCCTCTAGATGCTGAACTGTGCGACCTACTGCCTAATTGAGGCTGGAAGCTGAGCTGTCGATAACCAGAAGATTGTCCAGGTATGCCAAGACCAAAAAGCCTTCTGTCCTTAGGACAGCTAGCACCGGGGCTAACACCTTTGTGAATACCCGCGGAGCTGTTGCCAACCCGAAAGGGAGGGCTACGAACTGGTAATGGCGGTGATCTATCATAAAACGAAGAAACGTGTGATGTGCCGGGTAGATCGGCACGTGCAGATACGCATCCTTTATGTCTATAGATGCTAGAAAGTCGTCTTGATGTAGGCTGGCTGCCACCGAACGTATGGACTCCATACGAAAGGTCTGAATCTTTAGAAAGCGATTTAGGCGTTTGAGGTCTAAGATAGGCCTGACGTCGCCATTGGGCTTTGGTATTATGAAAAGGTTGGAGTAGAATCCCAGACCCCATTCCTGGGTTGGTACTTCTACAATTACTCCTTGGAGCAAGAGACGATCCAATGCTTTTACTAGAGAGGCCCTCTTTAATGGGTCGCTTGGAAGACTTGACCCCTGAAAATGAGGAGGGGGGACCTCCCGAAAATTTTTGCTTGTAGCCCGTGGCTACCACGGACAGTACCCAAGAGTCGGGAATTCTGGCCTTCCACACTTCGGAGAAAAACCGAAGCCTTCCCCCCACCCAAGAGAGTGGGGGCGCCCCTTCATGAATCTGACTTGATGACTGGTTTAACCGGCTTGCGAGACCATGGCCTCTTGCCTGCCGTGGCTTGTCCTTGTGGGCGGCTATTAAATGCTGAACGCCCGGGAGGCCGTCGATACTGACGGGAAGTTGAAGGGGCCGAGCCTGCGAAGGCCTGTCGCTTAAACGCGGGCCCCCGCGATGTTTTCTTGACAGGCAAGAAAGAACTTTTACCACTTGATATGGTCTGGATATATTTATCTAGGTCTTCACCAAATAGTCTCCCACCATGAAAGGGAAATCCTGCTAAAAGCCTTTTGCAGGGTGCCTCTGCTGACCAGTTTTTCAGCCACAAAAGGCGACGCATATGAACCAACAGCAGAGATAAACGGGACGCCTGTTGAACGGAGTCCTTAATAGCATCTACTGCAAAGCAGAGAGCCCTTGGGAGGTCAGCCAATTCATGAGCTTGCTGAGCCGGTATGTCCCTTAATATCTGTTTAGTCTGATCCTTTAAAGCCTGACAAACGCCAATGGCTACCACCGCTGGCTGAACCACGGCACCTACTGTGGTAAAAGAAGCCTTCAGTAGGGTCTCCAATTTTTTGTCGACTGGATCTTTAAACATCTGGACATTTTCCACCGGACAGGTCAGGGATTTATTTACGCAGGAAATGGCTGCGTCCACGGTAGGGAGTGCCCATTTCTTTGCAAATTCTTCTTCCATAGGATAGAGAATGGTGAACCTTTTAGGAGGGATAAAAATCCTATCAGGTCGAGCCCAATCCTGAAAAATCACGCTCTCCAGAAGGGGGTGAACCGGGAAAGACGCACCACTCAACGGTGCCTTCAAGGAACCTAAAGAGGATACCGCGGGGGCTAATTGTTCTGACACTGGAAGTTTAAAAGCAGTGCGAACCATATCCGTCAGAGACTGGATCCACAGACTCTCTGCTTGAGAAGCTGAAAAAATGTCATCTATAGTGGAACCTTCAATGTCTGACCCGTCGGGACTCAGGTCCGCTTGATCCCCCTGTGGGTCCAATTCCTCCGAAGAGAGGACCTCTGCATCCGAACACACCGCTCTAGGTGATGGGGATCTAGCCCGTTTGCCACCCGGCAAAAAGCGGGCAATTAAAGCAGTTAACCTTTTCTCTAGCCCACCCAGGGTGGTCGCTAGCATTTCTTCCGTAACATAAACGGGAATGGGTTGATAGGGGGCCGCCTCTGCCCCTAGCACCCTCAATGGCTCCTGCAACAAGCTGTTCGGTGGTCTATCTGGTGAGGGTGGGACCGCTGGAGCCTGGCCCAAATCCTCTGACCCCGATGGAGACCCCTTTAATTTTTTGGTACCTTTTGCAGCCTTAGCTGGTCCTGATCCCTTGGGAGCCATTGCACAACCTTGAGACACCCCTACAGCCAACACCCAACTGTTGTAGCTAGAAGTGAACCATTAATAAGAACAGGCTATGGTAAAAAAAAATCAAAATTTTCATACGCCTGAGAAGGCGGCAATACCGAGGAAAGTCCTGTGAGTATTGCCACACCAATGCCCGTTAGCTGGAGCCCAAGGTTGCACCGACTCAGATACTGCCAGATCTAAGGCTGAGTCCCTTTAAGAAAAGAAAACCTTTTTTTTTTTTTTTTTCTGGTCAGTGTGGACTAAGTCCAGACCTGAAGATCCACAAACCACCACTGGGTGTCACTGTTAGCCAGAAATGGCTCAGCTGCGCGCTCTGTGTCCTCAGCCTCCTCTGCTCTCAGGAGGGAATGACCAGCCAGGAAATGCTTTGCTGCTTTATTTGAGTCCTGACGCTGCTGGCCCGCCCCCCCCCCACGCACGCTGACGCTGTAAAAGGCGGCGCGCACGCGCGCGGGCCCCCGCCCCCCCCCCAGGCTGAAACCAACATGGAGGAAGCAGAAAGCAGAGGAGAAGCCTGGACCAGCGCTAGCAACCCAACAGACACCAGGCAAGTCACTAATCTTTATTGTAGTGCACACATAGAGGAAGCTGTCCCCATAGGCTTCCTAGGAAACAGGAGTTTTGTCAGCATTTCCTCCCTATAACACGTGGGGCTGCAGTATCATGCTAACAGGCAAGTCTGGGGAGAGTAGCAAAATACATATCTTTAAAAGCATATATATATCTACATGTTATCTGGGTAAACATTAGTACATCCCATCCTGCCTCAAAAGACATAGTGGAGATTTTGGCTGATGCATAAGCATACCATTAGCCGACCCAGAACCCCCAGGGGGATACCTACTGTCGAACCAAGTCCCGCAGGTTCCCTCTTACCTGCTCCACGCCGCAGGGTATTGCAAAATGCAAGAGGCCCAGCCTTCCCCCATCTCCGTGGGTATTGTCCTGGACCTTCAGGGACCGGGGTCCTGTGTTAAGGAACCCACACCCCTGGACCTATATAGCATCCTGGCATCAGTAGCGTTTAGTTCTTAGGAGAGACTAAGGCACTGGAGCCCAGAATCCAGCCCTCCTAGGAGAGGCATTATAGGCAAAACCCCACTCTCAGCAGGGCCTGGGTACCGTACACCTTGGCTTTGAAGCACTTCGGACGGATCCGGCTAGCTATCCTGGGTCCCGAGACCTCCGAGGGACAGCTAGACGTGACCAACACCTAAGACACTGGCGAAAAAACTGAAGCACTCCCAGTGGGAGGGGGTTATATAGGGAGGAAACTTCCTGTGAAATTGATTACACCAGTGTCCACACCTGAAGGTACCCATATAACCCAAGTGTAATGGCTATGCGCTCTGTGTCCCGTGATGTACGATAAAGAAATATACATTTTTGAAGGGAAATCGAAGGAAAACGTAAGTGAATCAACAATGCACTAGCTTAAAGAAACCTATTTATAAAATAGGAAACTAACCTTTACAACCCCTTTAAAGTGGATGGCCCCTAAAAAAAAATATTAAAAGCCAGCAGCTAAAAATACTGCAGCTGCTGACTTTTAATATTAGGACACTTACCTGTCCTGGAATCCAGCGGCGTCCGCAGCAGAGGACGATTGTTCGCTCGTCTCTCTGCTGCTCCCCCCTCCATCCACGGTGAAGGAACCAGGAAGTGAAGCGCTCCGGCTTCACTGCCCGGTTACCTACGGCGCATGCGCGAGTCGCGCTGCGCCCGCCGATTGGCTCCCGCTGTGTGCTGGGAGCCGAGAGTTCCCAGCACACAACAAAAAAAAACCCGTCTTTTCCCCGAGACTGCGGGCCGGAAGTGGGTGCAAATACCTGTCTTTAGACAGGTATCTGCACCCCCCTCCCCCTGAAAGGTGTCAAATGTGACACCGGAGGGGGGGGGGGTGCAGATCAGCGGAACTTCACTTTAGGGTGGAGATCCGCTTTAAGCTGCAAAAACATTATTTAGTTTAGTTCTGTCACTGCGGATAAATTGTGACTGGGATGTCTATCTTGACACAGTGCACCTCAACATACAAAAACACGCTGCTGTTGTGTGATTCTCTTTGAAGTGTCGGGGTCTGCACATAGTAGAGTTTGGCTTCACCCGAAGCCTATGTTATCCTCCTCACCCCCTCCCCCCCCTAACTTTTTCTTTCCTTTCCTCCCCCCCCCCCCCCCATATATTTACTCAGTTACTGTGGAAGATTAAAACATCCACTTTTACACATCTCCCCCCCCAACCCGCCCTGGAGGAGTTTCCCTGCATGTAGTTTTCGGGTATGCTGCACATCACACGTTTCTCCCAAAATGTATAAAATAAAAATAAATGTATGCTATATATGTTTAAGGGCTCTTTCACACCAGCAGACCGTATGTCCGCTTTTCCGTCCATCTGTTTACGGATGGAAAAAGGGACATATGTGTATCCCTATGAGATAGCGGGTGTCAGCGGATGAACATCTGCTGACACCCGATCCAATCGGTGTCCACTATGCTCTGATTCTGCAGATGGAGGAAAATCCTATTTGCAGATGTTCATCCGATCCCCCCATAGGGGAGAGCGGAGATCTGACAGGGCACAGGGAACGCTCTGTCATCTGCCGGCTCAGCAGGGATCAACAGAGCCATCCCCGATCCCCGGAGCGAACCGCCTCTGCCTCCAATTTTTGACAGCTGTGTGTCGTGGCTGCAGTTGGTCACTCCATACAGTGCAAACACAGTGTGTCGCTTCACATAGTACTCATGCCTAAGCATTGTACTGCATCACAGAATAGGTACATCTGCACACTGTACTGCATCGCACAATATTTACTTCTGCACACTGTACTGCATCGCACGACATCTACTTCTGCACACTGTACTGCATCGCACGATATCTACTTCTGCACACTGTACTGCATCACACGATATCTACTTCTGCACACTGTACTGCATCACACGATATCTACTTCTGCACACTGTACTGCATCACACGATATCTACTTCTGCACACTGTACTGCATCGCACGATATCTACTTCTGCACACTGTACTGCATCGCACGATATCTACTTCTGCACACTGTACTGCATCGCACGATATCTACTTCTGCACACTGTACTGCATCACACGATATCTACTTCTGCAAACTGTACTGCATCACACGATATCTACTTCTGCACACTGTACCGCATCGCACGTTATTTACTTCTGCACACTGTACTGCATCACACTGTACTGCATCGCATCACACGATATCTACTTCTGCACACTGTAGTGCATCACACGATATCTACTTCTGCACACTGTAGTGCATCACACGATATCTACTTCTGCACACTGTAGTGCATCACACGATATCTACTTCTGCACACTGTAGTGCATCACACGATATCTACTTCTGCACACTGTAGTGCATCACACGATATCTACTTCTGCACACTGTAGTGCATCACACGTATCTACTTCTGCACACTGTACTGCATCACACGTATCTACTTCTGCACACTGTACTGCATCACACAATATCTACTTCTGCACACTGTACTGCATCACACGATATCTACTTCTGCAAACTGTACTGCATCACACGATATCTACTTCTGCACACTGTACCGCATCGCACGTTATTTACTTCTGCACACTGTACTGCATCACACTGTACTGCATCGCATCACACGATATCTACTTCTGCACACTGTACCGCATCACACGATATCTACTTCTGCACACTGTAGTGCATCACACGATATCTACTTCTGCACACTGTAGTGCATCACACGATATCTACTTCTGCACACTGTAGTGCATCACACGATATCTACTTCTGCACACTGTAGTGCATCACACGATATCTACTTCTGCACACTGTACTGCATCACACGTATCTACTTCTGCACACTGTACTGCATCACACGATATCTACTTCTGCACACTGTACTGCATCACACGTTATTTACTTCTGCACACTGTACCGCATCGCACGTTATTTACTTCTGCACACTATTGTTCTGTATTTACATCTGTACATTGTGCTGCATCACATAGCACTCATACCAATACATTGTACCGCATTCCTATACACTATGCCACATTGCAGTATATTGAAAATTACATACTTCTCAAAGTGTTTATAGTCTTAACAGTAGCTGGTTACCAAGCAGTCCCCAACTATTTTAAATAAGGTTGTCTTTAACCATTTGCCGACCGCTGCACGCCGATACACGTCGGCAGACTGCCAGGGGTGGGCAAATGGGCATACTTGTACGACGTCCTGTTTAATTTGTGGGTGCGCTCGCACACACTGCATGACCATGCTCGTGGGTCCCACAAACTCAATGTCCACCAGCGTCCCGTAATTGTGGCCTGAAGAGGCAGAACAGGGAGATGCAAATGTAAATGTAGATGTAAACAAGGCATTTCCCTGTTCTGCCTCTGTCATGTTGTTGTGAGACCACCCCCCTTACAGTTTGAATCACTCCCTAGGACTAGGAATGAGCTTCAAGTTCGAGTCAAACTCATGTTCGACTCGAACATTGCCTGTTCGGCTAACAGCAAACAATTTGGGGTGTTCACAGCAAATTCGAAAAGCCGCGGAACACCCTGTTAAAGTCTATGGGAGAAATCTAAAGTGGTAATATTAAAGGCTAATATGCAAGTTATTGTCCTAAAAAGTGTTTGGGGACCCGGGTCCTGCCCCAGGGGACATGTATCAATGTAAAAAAACTTTTTAAAAAAAGCCTTTTTTTCGGGAGCAGCGATTTTATTGATGCTTAAAGTGAAACAATAAAAGTGAAAGTACCAGTTACTTACCGGTAGCTGGATTTCTACGATGTCTTACAGGACGGCACTGTGAGAGTAGACTGGCTCACCTGACAGGAAACACAATCAAAAATGAAGTTTAAAAGGCCCCACCCCTCCCGTGTGCCTCAGTTTAAGATAAGTAACCGCTCTTTAGAACACGGTATAAACAGAGACCCAGAAAAAAGGAGGAAAATAGATAGAAGTAAAAGGGAGGGAAGTAGGCCTGCCGTCCTGTAAGACATCGTAGAAATCCAGCTACCGGTAAGTAACTGGTACTTTCTCCCTCGTCTTCCAGGACGGCACTGTGAGAGAAAAGCAAGTAATCCTCAGGCCTACCTTAGGGCGGGACCACCGTCTGTAAGACCTTCCTACCAAAACTCAGGTCTTGAGGAGACAGTAGTTCGACTCCATAATGCCTGATGAACGTATTCCGGCTGGACCAGGTTGCCGCTCTACAGATCTGCTCTATGGAAGCTCCTGCCCTTTCTGCCCAGGAGGTTGCCAGAGAACGCGTGGAATGAGCCTTAATAACAGGAAGTGGTCTACCTGCCTGTGTGTATGACAAGGAGATAGCCTGCCTAATCCATCTGGAGATGGAAGCTTTAGTTGCCTGTTGGCCCTTCTTCTGCCCTGAAAAATTAACTAAAAGGTGAGGGGAAGATCTGAACTCTCTAACCCTCTCTAGGTAAACTAAAAGGCAGCGTCTTACGTCCAGGCAATGGAAAGTGGTTTCCTTTTCATTGCTGGGATTTGCGCAAAAAGAAGGAAGTATAACTTCCTGAGACCTATGAAACCTGGTTGCCACCTTGGGAAGGTACAGAGGATCCTGAGTCAAAATAACCCTATCTTCAAAAACCCGCAGAAAGGGTTCTTTGATAGAAAAAGCATGCAAGTCTCCAACTCTCTTGGCAGACGTGATGGCTAACAAAAAAGTAAATTTAATCGTAAGAAACTTTATAGAAATGCTGTCTATAGGCTCAAATGGTGCCTTAGTCAGCTGTTCCAGGACCAGGGGGAGGTCCCATGAGGGAACCCTGGAAACCTGCATAGGAGAAAGTCTGTCCCTGGCTGTCAGGAACCTCTTGATGAGGGGTTCCGCTGAGAGGCTCTTCTCCAAAAAATATGATAAAGCTGCCACCTGGACTCTTAGAGTTCTAGTAGCTAAGCCTAATTCCACGCCATCCTGAAGAAACTCCAGGATGTCGGGAGTTTTGGGAGAAGAGATCCGCTTAGCGGTGCACCAACGCCAAAAGACTGTCCAGACCTTTGTGTAGATGTGTCTGGTGACTTTCTTGTGGCTGGATAGTAGGGTATCTATGACTCTATCCGAGCAGCCCTTCTGTTGCAAGTTCCGCCTTTCAATAGCCATGCCGTCAGGCTGAAGAAACCTGGGTTCGCATGAAAGATCGGCCCTTGCCGCAGGAGATCCGCTCGGAGAGGCAGGGGAAGCGGGGGGGCTAGAGACCAGAGCTTCAGAATGGGAAACCAGGATCTCCGGGGCCACCAAGGAGCGATTAAGATTAATTTTGTCTCCGCGGAGGCCAGCTTTTGTAAGATCCTTGGGATCAGATTCAGCGGGGGAAAAGCGTAAGCCAGACGGAAATCCCAGTCCTGGGCCAGCGCATCCACCCCCTGGGAACCCGGTCCCTGTACCAGGGAAAAGAATTTGTTCACCTTTCTGTTTTTCCTGCAGGAAAAAAGATCTATGTCCGGGACCCCGAACCGCCGACAGATCCAGTCGAAGGTCTTTTGGCATAATTCCCACTCTCCCTGACAAACGGGTTGACGACTCAGAAAGTCGGCCTCCAAATTGGTGGCTCCTCTTATGTGGATTGCCTGAATAGAGGGTACTCTCTGTTCCGCCCAACCCAGGATCTCCAGGGAGAGTGTCAGGAGGGACTGGGACTTGGTGCCCCCCTGTCTGTTGAGAAAGGCGACTGTTGTAGCATTGTCGGAAAGGACCAGGACATCCTTGTCCTGAATTCTTCCTTCGAACGCCCTCAGAGCTTCTCCCACTGCCAGTAATTCTCGATAGTTGGAGGAGGTCCGCCTTTGATGATGATCCCAGGATCCCTGAGCCCGTAGTTCTTGTACATGGGCTCCCCAACCCCAAGCACTGGCGTCCGTAGTGACCTTCAGTGGATCGGTCTGACTCCACGGACGGCCCTTCAAGAGGTTTTGGTGGTGGAGCCACCACTCTAGGGAGTCCTTGACTAGGATCGGAACCCTGACCCGGGAATCGAGAGTGTCCTCCTTTCCGTTCCAGGCGGAGAGGAGGAACCTCTGAAGTGGTCTTGTGTGTAGTTGGGCCCAGGGGACCGCTGGAATGCAAGCGGTCATCTGACCCAACAGCTTCATGATCTCTCTGAGGGAGGGATTTTCTGCAGCCACTAAAGACCCGATCGTCGTCACAAGCCTCTGGAACTTCTCTTGGTGAAGAAAAAGTTTCTTCTCCCGGGAATCTATGATAACCCCCAGGTATACCTTCCGCTGTTCCGGTAGAAGGGAGGACTTTTGCTTGTTGATTATCCAACCAAGCGTCTCCAGAGTGGTCATGACGACGGTCAGGTCCGAAAGGAGCTGATCCTGACTTGGGCTGAAAAGCAGGAGATCGTCTAAATAGGGGACGAGGGAGATCCCCTTCAGATGTAGATGAGCCATTACCTCCGCCAGGATCTTCGTAAATACCCTTGGGCTGGAGGCCAGACCAAAAGGGAGGGCAGCAAACTGCCAGTGCTGAATTCCCTGTGCGGAGGCGAGGGCAAATCTCAGAAACCTCTGATGTCCCGAAAAAATCGGGACATGCAGGTAGGCGTCCCTCAAATCTATGGTTGCCATAAAGACGCCCTCTAACAAAAGACTCCTGAGGCTGTGAACGCTTTCCATCCGGAATCTTTTGTAGAGGAGATGGGAGTTCAGAGGTCTCAGATTGATTATCAGTCTGAACTTGCCGTCCGGCTTGGGAACCACAAAAATGTGGGAGTATACTCCCTGACCTTGTTGGTCTGGCGGGACTGGAATTATGACCCCCTGTTCCGCCAGACTTGTAATATTCTGGGAGAGGCCTACAGCTTTGCTGGAGTCCCTTGGGAGGTGGGTGAGGAGAAAGGCCGGGGGGGGGAGCTCTCTGAACTCTAAGTGGTAACCCTCCCTGATTATCTGCAGGACATGGGGACTCTGGGTTATGTTCTCCCAGGCTGGAAGAAACCTGGCGAGCCTGCCCCCCACCTTCCCGTCACTTGGTGTCCTTTCCGGATGGTTTGGGATTGGCAAAAAGGATCCCCCCCTTTGGTCTATCCTTACCAAAGGGCCAACGACGACTGGTGGATTGTCCTTTGTCCGGGGCCGGAATCTTTCTCTGGCTGGGACGAAAGGACCGCTTCCTACTCTGCCTAGGTTTTGAAGGGAACTTATTCCCCTTCTCAGAAGACCTGGACAAAGCCTGATCTAAGGCTTCCCCAAACAAGAGGGAACCCCTGAAGGGGAGAGCACATAGGCGGCGTTTTGAAGCAAGATCACCCCTCCAAGTCTTTAGCCAGACGGCCCTCCTAGAGGCATTAATAAGTGCCCCAGTCTTGGCTGAGGCGCGAATGGTTTCTACCGCTGCGTCTGCCAGGTAGGCCACTGCCCCGCTAATAAGTTGGAGGGAATCTCGTATCTCCTTAGTCTTGGAAGAATTGGGGATATGGTCTAGAAGTTTTGAAGTCCAGGCGTCGGCATTTCTTGCCACGCAGGCTGAGGCCAATGCAGGACCAAGGGAGGCTGCATTGGCTTCCCAAGCCCTACGGAGAGAAGTGTCGGTACACCTATCCATGGCATCCTTTAAACTGCCTGAGTCCTCAAAGGAAAGGTCTGACTGTTTTGAGACCTGTGCCAAGGAGGCATCAAGCTTAGGGACCTTAAAAAAGGTGTCTACTACCTCCGTTTTAAAGGGACAGCGGCGTTTCCAAGTTTTGAAACTAGGTAAGCTCTTTTCAGGTTCTGCCCACTCCCTGAGGATAATGTCCTTTAGTGACTGATGGACCGGGATGGTCATGGTTTGAGGTTTTATTAAACCCCTGTACATCCTGTCCTGGGCTGAGACCTGCTCTGCTGGTTCTTGAATGTGCTCTGTAGCATAGACAGCCGCTAAAAGACCCTCCATATCATCAGTAGGAAACATATTTTCCTGTCCTGGTATCCTCCTCCTCCTCTTCCTCCTCCTCTGCCTGGCTGTCAACCAGGGATTCACTACGTAAGGCTAACTCGGACTCCTCAGAATCCGAGGGGTACACTCTACGAGCCTGTAGTGGTACAAACGGACGAGAGGTTGAAGAGGATTCCTGGGAGGAGGGGCCCGGAACCGGAGAATCAATGTTCTTTCTACTTAGGGAAGATTGAAACTCCTTTAGGGTAGATAGCATTTCGGTCTGAACCGAGAGAAATTGCTTCATGATCTGTGAGGTTTCCTTCCCTGTAAGCTTACAGATGCACTTAGAACAAAATGGCTTGTTATGCTCAACTGGTAATTTGTCATTGCAATTGCCACATCTCCTAACACGTTTAGGAGGCTTAGCCACTCTGCTGGCCTCCCCCTGGGCAACAGGGTCTTCACCTAAACATATCAGGAAGAAACATATGCCCATTAGCCTTCACCTCTCAGGATTAGGGGAGGGGGGGGGGGGGAACAACAACAAACCCCCTATGAAAAAGGAAAGACTCACCCTTGGTGGTTTCCTCTGCAGCCATAGGAAAACGACGGTCCTCCTCCATAGTCGCGTGTGCCGAGGAGAGGTCTTCCATGGATACGCTCTGAGACCGCCAGGCCCCTCTATCTCCCTGGCTGCTTTATCGTGTGCCCCGATCGCCTGCAGCGTCTGTCCGGTGGGGGCCGCCATCTTGCCGCGCGGGAGCGGAATGACGTCATGGCGCCGTGCGCGTCATCAACAGGCGCCCGGATGCTAATGGCGCCGCTCGGAGCGGCGCCTAACCACCCGCCATGCGGTCCGGCGAACCCCCGGACGGAGCCAGCAGGAAGGGGGAGGCCTTCGCCCAACCTCCAAGGTAGGAACCAGGCGGGGGGAGAGAGGATGTGGCCTCTTCGGAGCACTGGAGAGCCCTGCCCTCCTAGGAGGCTCCGGCGTCCAGGGGAGTCTGTGACTTCTCCTGTTCCCCCCTGGACTAAGATGAAGGGGAAACCCCCCGGGGGGTAGCAAGCTACACCGGACCCAACGGCACCCAGTACCTGCGGTCCGGGCTCCGGGGGGGGGACCACCAGCCCCAGGCTTTAGGTCATAAGAAAAAAATAAACGTTTCGCTGAAAGGGAAACACAATCAGAACTGAGGCACACGGGAGGGGTGGGGCCTTTTAAACTTCATTTTTGATTGTGTTTCCTGTCAGGTGAGCCAGTCTACTCTCACAGTGCCGTCCTGGAAGACGAGGGAGAAATATTCCTTTAAATTTCATACCTGGGGGGGGGGGGTGTATAGTTTGCCTGTGAAGCAGCGCATGTTTCCCGTGCTTAGAACCATCTCTGCACAAAGTGTCATTTCTGAAGAAAAAAAAAGTCATTTAAAATCACTCAGGCTATAATGAATTGTCGGCTCCCGGCAATTCAGAGAAAAGTCATTCATAAAAAAAAGCGTGGGGGTCCCCCCAAATTCAATTACCAGGCCCTTCAGGTCTAGTATGGATATTAAGGGAAACCCCGTCATCAATTTAAAAAAACAAAAGATGTGGGATTCCCCCAAAAATCCATTTTAGACCCTTCAGGTCTGGTGTGGATTCTAAGGGGAACTCCACCCCAAAAAAAAAAAAAATGGCACACCAGACCCCTTATCCGAGCATGCAACCGAGCTGTGACCCCTCAAAGCACCATGTCCCCATGTTGATGGGGACAAGGCCTCATCCACACAACCCTTGCCCGGTGGCTGTGGGGGTCTGCGGGGGGGGGCTTATAGGAATCTGGAAGACCCCTTTAACAAAGGGGATACTCCGATCCCGACACCCCCTATGTGAATTGTTAATGGGGTACATTGCACCTCTACCATTTCACTAAGAACGTGTAAAGTATTGTAAAAATAAAGCCCAGCGAATGACACGGCTTGAGCCAGGTGACAGCCCTCACCTATACAAGAGCTGTCACTGGCTCAAGCCACGTCATTCGCCGTGCTGTCTCTGGTGACAGGCGGGCCGGCGATGCGTGCGCTCTGGATCCAGGACCTAGATGAAGAGATCTTCTCATCGCTGGACCCAGGCGGAGAGGAGATCACCCGTCGCAGGATATCGACAACGTTGGAGCGGATACCGAGAGTTGAATCAACACCGCTGGATTTTTAAAAACATTTTTTAATAAAGGACTTTTTCCACGGTGTGTGTGTGGTTTTTTTTTTTTTTTTGGGGGGGAAACTCCACGCCATTTTCTTTATAAAATTTGGGGTGGAGTTCCCCTTAATATCCACACCAGACCTCAAGGGCCTGGTAATTGAATTTGGGGCGACTTTATGAAGGACTTTTCTCTGAATTGCCGGGAGCCGACAATTCATTATAGCCACAAGTGATTTTAAATGACTTTTTCCTTCAGAAATTACACTTTGTGCAGGGACAGTTCTAAGCACGGGAAACGCTGCTTCACAGGCATACTATACAACCCCCCAGGTACGAAATTTACTGCTCCCGAAAAAACGGCCGTTTAAAAAAATAACATTTTTTGCATTGATACATGTCACCTGGGGCAGGACCCAGGTCCCCAAACACTTTGTAGGACAATAAAATTAGCACTTTAGATTTTAAACGTTCTAGTCCCATAGACTTTAACGGGGTTCTAAAGTTCACACAAACTTTTGGTCTGTTCGCAGGTTCTGATGCAAACCGAAAGGGGGGCTTTTCGGCTCACCCCTACCTAGGACACACTTAACCCCTTGATCGCCCCCTAGTGTTTAACCACTTCCCTGCCAGTGTCATTTACACAGTAATGAGTGCATTTTTATAGCAATGACAATGGTCCCAAAATAGTGTCAAAAGTGTCTGATGTGTCCGAATGTCACATTAAAAAAAAAAGAAAAAAAAAATTGCAATTCGACGCCATAACTCGAAAAAAATAAATTAGTAAATTAATACTAAAAATGCCATAAATCTATCGCCTATTTTGTAGACGCTATAGCTTTTGCGCAAACCAATCAATATACGCCAACTGCGATACTTTTACCAGAAATATGAAGAAAAATATTAAACGGCCTAAACTGAGGCAAATATTTTTTTTATATTTTTTGGGGTTATTTATTATAGCAAAAATTAAATAACATAGCTTTTTTCCAAAATTGACGCTTTTTTTGTTTATAGCACAAAAAATAAAAACCGCAGAGGTGATCTAATACCACTAAAATAAAGCTCTATTTGTGGGGAAAAAAAATACATCAATTTTGTTTGGGAGCCACGTCGCACGACCGTGCAATTGTCAGTTAAAGCGATGCAGTGCCGTATCGCAATAAGAGATTTTTTAATACAGCTTACCTGTAAAAAAAATCTTGGAGTACATCACGGGACACGGAGCAGCATATTCATTACTATATGGGTTATATGGAGTACCTTCAGGTGTGGACACTGGCAATCTCAAACAGGAAGTCCCCTCCCTATATAACCCCCTCCCATAGAGGAAGTACCTCAGTTTTGTAGCAAGCAGTATGCCTCCCAAAAATGTTCCCCAAAAGAGGGGTGGGAGCTCTGTGTCCCGTGATGTACTCCAAGAAAAAGATTTTACAGGTAAGCTGTATTAAAAAATCTCTTTCTTTCTCGTAAATCACGGGACACAGAGCAGCATATTCATTACTATATGGGATGTCCGAAAGCAATGCTTTAATGAGGGGAGGGAGACATCTTCCAAAAAAGGATTTCATTTAGAGGTATACTCAAATACTAGTAAATCCAACTTGGACAAGAAATGTAAATCTCAAATCTAAATCAAGGGAGCCCCCTCAGATCCTGAGGAGCTTGAATCGCGGCCTGTAGTACTGCCTGCCCAAATGCTGTATCCGCATTCCTTCTTACGTCCAATTGATAAAAAAATTGTAAACGTGTGGACTGACGACCACGTTGCTGCCTTGCATATTCGAGCCATAGAGATCTGATGATGTGCTGCCCAGGAGGTGCCCATGGCCCTGGTAGAATGGGCCTTTACCGACAAAGGAGGAGGCAACCTCTTCAAACCGCAGGCCTGAACGATTAATTGTTTAATCCATCTTGCGATGGTGGATCAAGCAGCTGCCTGACACATCTTGGGCCCTTCCGGTAAAACGAACACCACATCTGTTTTCCGAACCTTCTCTGTAGCTTTAAGATAGGCCTTTATGGCCCTGACAATATCCAACGTATGCAGCAACCCCTCCTTTCTAGAGGTGTTTTGGAAAGAAGGATGGAAGTACCACATCCTGGTTCAGGTGGAACTGGATATAACCTTTGGTAGAAAGGAAGGATGAGGACGGAAAACCGCCCTATAAAAATGAGATATGGTTCCTTACAAGATAAGGCTGCCAATTCCGATACTCTCCTGGCCGAAACTATGGCGATCAGAAATACAGACTTTCTAGTCAGTAAAACCAAAGGTACCTCAGCCAACGGCTCAAAGTAGAGTTGACAGAACAAGATTTAACAAGATTTAAGTCCCATGGACAAAGTGGTGATTTGACTGGAGGATTAAAACGTAAGACTCCCTGTATGCAGGTCTTAACCAGCGAGTGGGCGGCCAGCGGCCTCTGAAACCACACCGATAAGGCTGAAATCTGTCCCTAGATCGTGCTTAATGCCAGGCCTTTATCCACTCCTAGCTGGAGAAAACGTAATACTCTATCAATGGTATACTTGCGGGAAAACCATCTCTTAGCCTCACACCAGCCTACGTAGGCCCTCCAAACCCTGTAACAAATTACCCTGGAGGCCGGCTTTCTAGCCTTAATGAGGGTAGGGATTACCTGCCTAGACAGACCTCTACCCCTGAGAATCAGGGATTTAGTCGCCAGGCCGTCAAATTTAGACGCCGTAATGCAGGGTGGAGGATCGGGCCTTGTGAGAGTAGGTCTGGCCATAGAGGAAGAGTCCAAGGGCCTCCCGCTGCCAATTTCAGGACTAGTGAGTACCATGCCCTCCGGTACCAAGCTGGGGCTACCAGGATAACCGGCCTGTGCTATGATCCTGCGCAACAGGCGGGGTAGTAACTGCAGCGGGGGAAATGCATATAGAAGTTATGATTGATGCCAAGGGCAAACCAACGCATCGGTTCCGCAGGCCATAGGGTCCCTCGTTCGAGACATGAACCTGTCTAGCTTCTTGTTGAATCCTGATGCCATGACCTCCACGTCTGGCACTCCCCCCTTCTGGCCGCTTGTCTGAAAGACCTGTGGATGCAGAGACCACTCCCCCGGCGACAGGGTTTGGCGACTTAGGAAGTACGCCTGCAGGCTGTCCACCCCGGGAATGAATATCGCCGATATGCAGGGTACATAAACCTCTGCCCACCGAAAAACCAAGCTCATCTCTCTCTGAGTGGCTTGACTCTTGGTTCCCCCTTGGTGGTTCACATATATGCCACCGCTGTGGCATTGTCTGAATGAATTCTCACCGAGGACCCCTTTAATCTGGATGTCTATGCCAGGAGGGCTAGCCGAGCCACTCCGATCTCCCAGATATTGATGGGCATCTGCCTCTCCGCCTCTGCCCAAGTTCCTTGGCGAGTGAACTCGTTCAAGACCGCTCTCAAGCCTTCCAGACCACTGGGCAGAAAGACTCCCCTTCAGAAGGTTCTGAGGGTTTAACCACCAGCATAGGACCTTTAATGACGGCGTCACAGGAAACTCCAAGGCCTTTGCTCCCTTGCTCCAAGCTGCTAGAATTGTTTGGAAGGACGCCACGGCAGGCACTGCTGAGATCTGAACTCAGGATCTCCAGTTTACTAGACAGGCACTTTCACCAACTAAGCCACAGCGCCTCGCTTCTGTAGGACGCGAGTGTGAAGCGTGCAGTATCGCCTCGAACATGGCCATTAGTTTGCCTAGTAATCGCCTACATAGGCGAATAGTTGGTTCTCTTTTGCTTAGAACCAATTGAATCAATTTTTTGATAGCCTCGACCTTTACCAGGGGCAGGAACACCCCTTTTGCTGTTCTGTGTCTAATCTCATGCCGAGATATTCCAACTGCTTTGTAGTTTGAAATGCTGATTTTTCCCCGGTTTAGGACCCATCCGAACCTCTCGAGGTACTGAACCATGAGGGCTACTGCGCATTCCCGCCAAGGAAGCGAGTGATCTATGATTAAGAGGTCGTCCAGGTATGCTAGGACCAAGACCCCTTGGATACTTAGATTGACTAGAATTGGAGCTAGGACCTTCGTGAATACCCGGGGGCGGTAGCCAGCCCGAAGGGGAGCGCCACGAATTGGAAGTGACGCTGTATCCCTGCGAAGCATAAAAAAATCTTTGATGTGGCTGAAAGATTGGTACATGAAGGTAACCATCCTTTATGTCTATAGAAGCCAGAAAGTCGTCCTTCTGGAGTGTGGCGGCTGCTGACCGAACAGATTCCATCCGGAAAGAGCGAACCCTAAGGTAAGCATTTAAACCTTTTAGGTCCAAAATTGGACTGACATCGCCGATGGGCTTTGGTATGACAAACAGATTGTAATAGAAACCTAGCCCCTGTTCTTGGGCTGGTACCTCTACCATTATGCCCTGGTACAGCAGATGATCCAGTGCCGCCCGCATTGAGGCCTTCCTTGTGGAGGAAACTTTAGAAATTCTAATCTGTAGCCTGTGGCCACAGATGATCGGACCCCCTCTGTCGGGGATCGATACCATGGCCTCTTGCCCCCAGAGGCCTGTCCTTGCGATCCATTGTTAAAAGTTTGATCGCGCAAGAGGCCCGATACTGCCTGGAATTTGAGGGCCCCGGAACAGGGGGGGAGCTACCCTTTTAAACGCAGGACCCCGGAACTTCTTTTGACTGGTAAAAGGGTACTTTTGCCACTTGAACAGTCTGAATGTATTTATCCAGATCTTTCCATGGAAGGGAAAAACCTGCCAGTAGTCTTTTGCATGGGGCTCGGCCGCCCAGTTCTTCACCATAAGAGCCTTCTCATATGCACAAAAAAATGTGACAAACGAGACGCCTGCTGGATGGAGTCTTTTATAGCCTCTATCGCAAAGCACAGAGCTCTGGGAATATCCAATAACTCCTCTGCCTATTGGGCAGGGATGTCTTTAAGCATCCGTCTTGTCTGGTCCTTTAACGCCTGACAAACTCCAATTGCAGCCACTGCTGGCTGTACCACTGCTCCTGCCGTAGCAAAGGATGCTTGAAAACGTGTCTCTAAACGTTTATCGACCGGGACCTTAAACATTTGTATGTTTTCCCCCGGGCCAGCTAATGATTTATTCACACATGAGATGGCTGCGTCCACAGTTGGGAGCGCCCATTTTTTAGAAAAATTTCTCTTCCATAGGGTAACTAACAGAAAACC
This sequence comes from Rana kukunoris, assembly GCA_029574335.1. Taxonomy (NCBI): domain Eukaryota; kingdom Metazoa; phylum Chordata; class Amphibia; order Anura; family Ranidae; genus Rana; species Rana kukunoris. The sequence goes on from CM056060.1 coordinate 79,983,552, forward strand.
TTCCAGGCGGTCTCCCATCCAGGCACTAACCAGGCCCGACCCTGCTTAGCCTCCGAGATCAGACGAGATCGGGCGCTTTCAGGGTGATGTGGCCGTAGGCTTTAGGCGGCAGAAAAAGTTCTGCCCGGTCGTCCCAATCCTGGAAAAACCAATTCCTCTAACAGAGGATGGACCGGAAAAGCTGCGTTGCTTAAAGGCGCTTTAAAAGAACCCAAAGAGGATACCGCAGGAACCTGAGGCTCTGGAAATGGCAAATTAAATGCCGAGCGGACCATGTCTGTCAAAGACTGGACCCACAGACTCTCCGTCTGGGAGGCTGAAAACGATTCCTCAGTAGTAGATCCTTCCTCTAGGTTCTGGTCCAACCGATCCTCCTGAAATTCTAATTCCTCCGGAGAGAGAATCTCAGCATCCGAGGATACACCTTTTGGCGATGGGGATCTAGTCCGCTTCTTGCCAGAAATAGAGCCAGCGATCATAGCTGTTAACCTTTTTTCTCTAGCCCCCCTAGGGTGATGGCTAGCATCTCCTCTGTGATAACACAGGGTTGGGCCGATCTGGGCCAGCCTCAGCACCAGACCCCCTTAATGGCTTATCCAAGGTGACCCCTATAGGAATAACCTGTGGGGAAAGTATTGGCATATCATCAGAAACAGAGGAGGAACCCTCTTTTTTTTTTTTGTGTTTTGATCCTAAACCTTTGGAAGCCATAATACAAAACCGAGGGACTCCGCTTACAACAACAGTATAGCCAGGAGTACAAAAAATAAGGTTTAGGGGACAATAGGATCACTAATGCCCAAAAACGGTGGGGCTCAGTATGTTTTCCTTTATAATATTCACAACATACAGCCCCACCCCCAACATGTTTACCAGCATTCAACCTGTTGCCAAGGGGATTTTTGGCTTAACCAAACGTATTGGAGCTGACTCCCGCATGTAGTACCCCTTCTCGCCACCGGGAGTCACTGTGCTGCCAGCTCTACGTCCTCTCTCTTCCAGCTCAGCTTTGAACTGAGCTAAGAACGTGTATAACAGCAATTGAAGGCACGCCCAGTCTGCACTGCAGTCACGCTCCCCGCCACCCCCCCCCCCCCCCCGAACGGCGCGAAAAATTTTCTATATGCATGCATGCGCGCGTGCACGAGCGCGAGCGACTGTCGGGGGAGGAGAGCCCAGGAGGAGATGCACTCTGGAGCCCAGGAATGCAGGCTGGAGGACGCATCAGGCGGCAGATTTGAATCCCGGCTAGGTAAGGCTAAAAACAGGCCCCTAAGGAGTCCCTTTAGCCTAGAGACAGATCTGTTTTTTTTTTTTCTTCAACCAGCGAGCAGCAGGTAGCTAGCAAACATACATAGATAGGTAGGGGGATCAAGTTATGGGGGGAAACATTTCAGGGCATCCTGTCCATCAGACATAGTGACCATGGTGCCAATGCAGAGCATACTCAGGCTACCCCCTTAAGATCTCCCCTGGAGAGCCTGCTGTCGAACCAAGTCCCGCAGGCTCCCCTCTTACCTGCTCCATGCCGCAGGACGTTTGCAAAACGGTCCAATCTTCTCCCATCTCCGTGGGTAGCGTAGTCGACCTTCAGGCACTGGGGTCCTGGAAGGAACCGCTGTCCTGGACCTATACAGCACCCTGGCAAACAGGATCTTTTGGTTTAGAAAACTCCAAGTCCTGGGCCCAGCCCTCTAGAGAGGAGCATTATAGGCAAAACCCCACGGTTTGGGGCCCGGGTACTGTCCACTTTGGCACTGAGGCTCCTTGGACAGATCCGGTTAGCCCGCCTTAATCCCAAGGATGTGGAGGCAAAGCTATTCCGTGACCAACACCTAAGACACTGGCGAAAAAACTGAGGTACTTCCTCTATGGGGGGGGAGGTTATATAGGGAGGGGACTTCCTGTTTGAGATTGCCAGTGTCCACACCTGAAGGTACTCCATATAACCCATATAGTAATGAATATGCTGCTCTGTGTCCCGTGATGTACGAGAAAGAAATTGCTCTGGTCAGGAAGGGGGTAAATCCTTCTGGGGCTTAAGTGGTTAAAGTAGGCTAAGATAAAGTGTTAGCTCTCTAACCATTTTCAATGTACACAAAAATCATATGTACTGCAAGCCTTTTTTTTTTTCTTTTTTTTTTTTAATGATTGTGCTGAGGTTTATACATACCTGTGAGACACGTACTTGTGGCACAGCAAAGTAAGATTTTATGGACACAAGAATGCTTTTGTTAACAATGCACCTTTCACTGTTAACACCATTTTGGCCACACCCACTCTTTGCTGTGGCATGCTTTTGCTTCTCCTTGGGGCACCCAAAGGTGTCCCAGATCTTTTACAATCCTATAGTGTATACTACAGGAACAACCAAATCATGTGTGCCTCTAAAGTGTTTGGGTTTGGCTTGGAGAGAAGGTGACAACCCTAACACGCAAACGTAAAATGTTATATACTTTCCTATCCGTTTACTAATGTCAGCAGCATAAGGATTAAAAAATAGTCAGTGTTTATTGAGAGAATGAAGTTTGGCTTTAAAGTCGTCATTATATGGCTGGTTACAGAGGACAGAGGTGAAAGCCAGTGCATTTATACAAACACTTATTGGTATTCCTCTGAATGGTTATATTCCATCCGTCACAGATATTAGAAGCATTGCAAGTGGCCAGAGAGGGCCCCATCAAGGTACAGCAGTGTAATAGTAAGCCTGGTTAGAGATAGGAGACAGTTATTTGGAAGGAGGGGGGAGAAGGAGAGGAAGCATGACAAAGTAAAAATTAAGCTGTCGCACAGATAAAGCCAAAAGGCGCCTTCTTTAATCACTTTACCGCCAGGGAAAAACACTCAACGGTTTCCTCCAATATTTCAATACTCTTCCTGCAAGATGTTTAAAAAAAGATTCTAATAAACAAAGGCCATTAAAATAAGTCACAGCAGAATATAAGAGGACCTCACATAGACTCTTTCTACACTGTCATTAAAGTAGTTTACTACAGATGAATCTTGAAGCACATATATTTACAACTTAACCACTTCCATACTGGGCACTTAAACACCCTCCTGACCAGACCAATTTTCAGCGCTCTTACACTTTGAATGACAATTACTCAGTCATGCAACACTGTACCCAAATGATTTTTTTGTCTTTTTTTTCCCCACAAATAGAGCTTTCTTTTGGTGGTATTTGATCACCTCTGGGTTTTTTATTTTTTGCGCTATTAATGAAAAAAGACCGAAAATTTGGGAATTTTTTTTTTTTTTTTTTTTTTAGTTTCTGTGATACAATTTTGCAAATTATAAATTTTTCTTCATAAATTTTGGCCACAATTTATACTGCTACATGTCTTTGATAAAAATAACCCAAAGTTTTTGGAAATTATTTGGTCTGTGTGGAAGTTTTAGAGTCTACAAGCTATGGTGCAAATCATAAAAAATTATCACATCTGATCACACCTGATGTACTGAAGGCCTATCTCATTTCTTGAGACCCTAACAAGCCAGGAAAGTACAAATGCCCACAGATGGCACTGATGAGGTGGCACAGATGGCACTGATGAGGTGGCACAGATGGCACTGAGATGGGTACTGATGGACACAGGTGGGCACCAACGAGGCGGCACAGATGGCACCAACGAGGCGGCACAGATGGCACCAACGAGGCGGCACAGATGGCACCAACGAGGCGGCACAGATGGCACTGAGATGGGTACTGATGAGATGGGTACTGATGTGCACTGATTGACTGTGGCACAGGTGGGCACTGATGAGGTGGCAGAGGTGGGCACTGATGAGGTGGCACAGGTGGGCACTGATGAGGTGGCACAGGTGGGCACTGATGAGGTGGCACAGGTGGGCACTGATGAGGTGGCACAGGTGGGCACTGAGGTGGCACAGGTGGGCACTGAGGTGGCAGATGGGCATGTGGCACAGGTGGGCACGGGGGCAACGGTGGTACTGTGGGGGGCACTGTGGGGGCACAGGTGGTCCTGGGGGTACTGGTTGGTGACTTTTTTTTCAGCGCTGGTTACTCACGGTTCTCTCCCCTCCTCACACGCGCTGTCTGTGTGAGGAGGGGAGAGTCGGCAATGAGAGATGATCTCATATGTTTACATATGAGATCATCTCTCATTGGCCGCACAGATCGTGCTGTAAATAGCCGCTGTGATTGGCTATTTACCGCGATATGTGTTTGGCTGTGTCCAAGGGACACAGCCAGCACAGGAGTTCCCTGCTGCGTGCTCGGGAGCGCGCGCGGGGAACGAGGAAAGGGGCGGCCGTAAAAACACGGCCTGTTAGGGATTCAGGGCTGCCCTGCGGCCGTACAAAGTTGTACGGCCATCAGCAAGTGGTTAAAGACCTCCACCTCAAACTAGCTTTTTGACCCAGCTTAGAGGCTATATACAGTTGCAAGAAAGTATGTGAACCCTTTTGGAAAGATATGGATTTCTGCACAAAAATTGGTCATGAAATGTGATCTGATCTTCATCTAAGTCACAACAATAGACAATCACAGTCTGCTTCAACTAATAACACACAAATAATTAAATGTTACCATGTTTTTATTGAACACGCCATGTAAACATTCACAGTGCAAGTGGGAAAAGTATGTGAACCCTTGAATTTAATAACTGGTTGAACCTCCTTTGGCAGCAATAACTTTAACCAAACAATTCCTGTAGTTGCAGACCAGACCTGCACAACGGTCAGGAGAAATTCTTGACTATTCCCTATTCCTCTTTTCAGAACGGTTTCAGTTCAGCAATATTCTTGGGATGTGTGGTGTGAATCACCTACTTGAGGTCATGCATCTCAATCAGGGTGAGGTCAGGACTCTGACTGGGCCACTCCAGAAGGCGTATTTTCTTCTGTTTAAGCCATTCTGTTGTTGATTTACTTCTATGCTTTGGGTCGTTGTCCTGTTGCAACACCTATCTTCTGTTGAGCTTCAGCTGGTGGCCAGATGGCCTTAAGTTCTCCTGCAAAATGTCTTGATAAACTTGGGAATTAACTTTTCCTTCGATGATAGTAATCCGTCCAGGCCCTGACACAGCAAAGCAGCCTTAAACCATGATGCCCCCACCACCATACTTCACAGTTGGGATGAGGTTTTGATGTTGGTGTGCTGTGCCCCTTTTTCTCCACACATAGTGTTGTGTGTTTCTTCCAAACAACTCAACTTTGGTTTCAACTGTCTAAAAAATATTTTGCCAGTACTGCTGTGGAACATCCAGGTGCTCTTGTGCAAACTGTAACTGTGCAGCAATGATTTGGACAGCAGTGGCTTCCTCGTGGTATCCTCCCATTAAATCCATTCTTGTTCGGTGTTTTACACATTGTTGATTCGCTAACAGGGATGTTAGCATATGCCAGAGACTTTTCTAAGTCTTTAGCTGACACTTTGGGTTTCTTCTTCACCTCATTGAACAGTCTGTGCTGTGCTCTTGCAGTCATCTTTACAGGGTGGCCACAACTAGGGAGAGTAGCAGCAGTGCTGAACTTTCTCCATGTACAGACAATTTGTCTTACTGTGGACTGATGAACAGCAAAGCTTTTGGAGATAATTTTATAACCCTTTCCAGCTTTATGCAAGTCAACAATTCCTAATCGTAGGTCTTCTGAGAGCTCTTTTGTGCGAGGCATCATTCACATCAGGCAACGCTTCCTGTGAAAAGCAAACCCAGGACGGGTGTGTGTTTTTTTATAGGGCAGGACAGCTGTAACCAACACCTCCAATCTAATCTCATTGATTGGACTCCAGTTGGCTGACACCTCACTCCAATGAGCTCTTGGAGATGTCATTAGTCTAAGAGGGGTCACATACTTTTTCCAGAATGTTTACATGGTGTGTTCAATAAAAACATGGTAACATTTAATTCTTTGTGTGTTATTAGTTTAAGCAGACTGTGATTGTCTATTAGTCAAAAGAAGAGCTATGCTGTTGTAAGCTAAAATGTGACACTAGTGATAATGTAGTGCTAGATAAATATCAATTAAAATTATGAAACACAGACTGGTTGAAAAATAAATAAATAAGTATATCTGTAAATAGGTTTGTGAGACCTCAATAGGATTAAAGAAGGGGTTAATTCCTAAATTAGGTAGAAACCTGAAAATCAACAAGTGAAAAAATAACAGTCGGTGTGAACCAAAAAAAAAAAAATAAGGAATACCATTAACACCAAAGGTAAAACATGTGAATATAATAAAAATGAATGCAGAGTGTCCATATAAACTTAAAATATCCCCAGTGTTCAATGAATCCAATAGTCCAGGAAAAAGTGCTGACAGGATAGTGCCTCCACCAAACAATAACACTGCCGCTTACCAAATGTGCGCATATGGTTGATATCCCAACCTGGGGTCTCTATTGGTAGCAAAAATCCCTCAGTATGATTCAATATTGCATAGAAGATGTCTCAAACAACGTAGCAATCCAGGATGCACCAATCGAAGAAGTGAGATAAGGCATATAAAATACAAATCGAGCCGGCCGGCTCTTCAATTCAGCAGCCCGTATCTTCCGGGTCTGGCGCACAATGCGGTAATGTCAGAACGTCATTCCTGCAGCTGCTATATTAACAAATACTTATATATGATAAGTTGTGATTAGAAGCAAGAATGGGAAGGGTCATCATAATGGGGGATTATCCAGACAGACCGTGCAAAAGGAACCACGCATTCGTCCAAGACTCACCAGTTCCTTAAGGTCTTGTAGGATAATTTCATGGGTTAGATGGTAGATGCACCAACTAGAAACAAAGAGTTACTAGACCTACTGATTACCAATACAGACCTGATCATGGATGGGGAAAAAAGGGGCAATTTAGGAAACGGTGATCAATTAGTTCAGTATAAAGCACACAAATAGGAAACATAAGGGAAATACAAAGATTGAATTTCAAAAGAGCCAACTTCCCTAAACTACGAACCTTGCTAGAAGATATAAATTGTTATAGAATCTAAGGAACAAAGAACACGGAGGAGAGATGGATTTTCTTTAACCTCTTTCCGACCGCGCTATAGCAAAAATACTGCTACAGCGCAGTCGGGTTGTTTTGACACGACGTCCCTGGGACGTCCTCGTTCACTTCCTCGTTTGCACTTCCCCTGAGACGCGCTCGCGGGAGTGTCTGTGCTCGCCGGGTCCAGGGGACCCGTCGCAACACAGTTCACGGTGAAGAGCCAATGATAGCAGCTCTTCACCACCTGATCGCTCCCTCCAATGAGCGATCAGAGTAATGTAAACAAAAAAGGTCATCCTGAGGTCCTCTTCTCTTCTCTCCTCACACCGATACAGCGTGTGAGGAGAGAAGTAATTTTCCAAGTGAGTGAACAGTTTTTTTGTGCCCAGCAGAGCCTAGCAGTGCCACACAGTGCCAATACACTACCCATCAGTGCCCCTACAGTCCCAATCTGAGCCACTACAGTCCCCACCAGTGCCTCTACTGTCCCCATCTGTGCCACCAGTTCCACTACAGTTCCCAGCAGTGCCACTACAGTCCCCACCATTGCCACTACAGTCCCCACCAGTGCCACCTCTGCCACTTCAGTGTCCATTGGTGCTACTAGTGTCAGTGACGCACCAGTGCCAATACAGTACTCATCAGTGCCGCCAGTGTCACTACCGTGCCCAGTGCCACTACAGTGCTCATCGGTGCTGCCAGTGTTCATCAGTGCCACACCAGTGCCAATACAGTGCCCATTGGTGCCACCAGTACCACTACAGTGCTCATCAGTGCTGCCAGTGTCCGTCAGTGCCACTACCGTGCCCAGTGCCACTACAGTGCTCATCGGTGCTGCCAGTGTCCATCAGTGCTCATCAGTGCCCGTCAGTGCACCTCCAGTGCCACTACAGTGCTTATCAGTGCCGCCAGTGCTCCATCAGTGCTACACCAGTGCCCATCGGTGCCGCCAGTGTCCATCAGTGCCACACCAGTGCCCATTTGTGCCACCAGTGCCCGTCAGTGCTCCATTGGTGCCACCAGTGCTCCATCAGTGCCACTACAGTGCCCATTGTCACTACAGTGCTCATCGGTGCCACCAGTGCCCAGTGCCACATTAGTGCCATCAGTACCACATCAGCGCCACTATAGTGCTCATCTGCACCACTACAGCGCTCATCAGTGCCACTAGAGTGCCCATAAGTCACCACAGCCCACAGTCACCAGTATGGCAAAAAAGTTTTTTTAGCACTGAGGAGGTATACCAGCATATGTGCTTGACCGACGAGAGCAGCGGGGAGCTCTCCGATTCTGATTAAGAATATGAACCGGTTGTAAGCAGTGGGTCTTCTACAGATTCAGAGAAAGAGCAAAGTTTGCCCATGAAACGAAGACATATTGACATGGAGCAGCAGGCTACCACAAGTAGCGCTGTGGCATCAACCAGCAGCTCAGTGCGATCCACCAGAAATGCAGTGGCATCAACTAGCAGCTCAGTGCGATCCACCAGAGATGCAGTGGTATCAACTAGCAGCTCAGTGCGATCCACCAGAGATGCAGTGGCATCAACCAGCAGCTCAGTGCCATCCACCAGAAATGCAGTGGCATCAGCCAGCAGCTCAGTGCCATCCAGAAGAAATGAAGTACCACTGTAGCAAAGGCCAAGAACCAGCAGAGTGTCATCTCAGCCCCAAAGCGTTAGGACCCATGCCAGCCTTCCCTATGCCCTTGAAAACCCTATGTGGCTTCCCCCAAATTCAGGAGCAGCAAACATCCCCTCTTTCACCGCCCAGCCAGGTGTTCAGGTGAACACAGAGAACTTTGCCCCTATTGATTTTTTTCATTTAGTTTTTACCCAAGACCTATTATCCTCCATCGTGGCCCAGTGCAACCTCTATGCACAACAATTTATAACAGACCACCCTGATTCCAGTTACGCCCGTCCCTATAAATGGAGAGCATTGACAGTGGAGGAATTTAAAATATTTTTTTTTTGTTCAAAATTGTTATTGGTATTTCAGAAAGAAGTACAACAACAAACATGTCATCATGTAAGAACTCAATATACAACGAAGCAACATTGAAGTGTATATGGATATTACATTGAACAAGTATAAAGTCAAAATTAGAGAGAGCGAATCCATACTATATATAAGAATAATACAAGTACATAACAAACTATAAACAGACGGAAGGGGGAGTAAAGGGGAAGTTGAGGGGTGAAATAAAACGTTAGGATGGATTAAGTAATCAATAATCAGTCATATTCAAGACAAACAACATTGGTCTATATTACAGGAAAACTAAAACAAAGAGAATACCGTCAGGAAGAAATTATGTTTGCGTATTCATTAGAATTGGTAAAATGAACCCAGCAAGCCCATTTTTCATAAAAAGTTTTCGGAGAGTCTCTGGCTTGCTGGATCAATTCCTCCATCTCGGCAATTTTAATAATTCTCTGAAACCATTCCGAAACGGAAGGAGGAGATGGGTTTTTCCATCGAACTGGGATGCACAACTTGGCAGCATTAATCAAATGAATAATAATAGACTTTTTATAAACATAGCGGGGTAATGAAGTGTGATGCAATAAGTATTGGGCTGCAGTAAAATCCGGAACATATGTAGTGATAATAGGAATGATTCGATGTACCTCTTTCCAAAATGTCTGAATGAGAGGGCAATCCCACCATATATGCAGAAGAGTACCCACATTAGTTTTGCACCTCCAGCACATGGGGGAGGATGTGGGGTCAAACTTATTAATCAAGTAAGGTGTTCTGTACCACCTAGAATAAATTTTGTATCCATTCACGTTCAGTGAACCTTTATGTATATAGGTGAAAATCTGTTCCCATTCCTCAGGTGAAATATCCATCTCGAGCAATCTCTCCCAGTAACTGGAGGCTATATCATCCTTAGGATTAATATTCGAGAACAACAAAGCGTAATTTCTAGAGATTAGATGTCTTTGGGGAGCTATTTCAGTACACAATTTTTCAAAGGGCGTCTTCTTCCTGCACCAAAGGGGAGAGCGGCTAGTTGTAAGAAAGAATTGTTTAACATTTTCAAATTCCTGGAGTGTAATTCCAGAATAATAAAATTGTGTACGAAATTCGTCATATGTGATAAAACTGCCCTTCACAAAGAAGGATTCAGCTCTCAATGTTATAGGTGAACAGGAAAAAGGCGCCTCCATTGGTTTCAAAAGAAATCTTGAACTGGGATCAATAAGGTCCAGGAAACGAGGAAATATTCAATTTAGCACACAGAGATTTAAAGATCTGTATAGTGGCATTAGAAAGGGGATGATTTCTAGCGGAACGTGGTACCTTATTAGGGTCTGCCCAAGGCAATTGTTGGAGCGAAGATTTACATGTTCGTTCTTCAAGCTTAATCCAATCTTTTGAACTTCTGTGTAACTGCCAGTCCACAATTCTGGACAAGTGACAGGACCAATAATATCTTTGAATATCTGGTAATCCAATTCCCCCTAGCGTCTTGGGGCAGACGAGTTTATCCCACCTTATTCGAGGGCGATTGGAGAACCAAATAAACTTTAAACAAAGTTTCCTGTATGTGTTAAAAAAAGAGGCAGGTAATTTTATTGGGATGGTTTGAAGGAGGTAGAGAATTCTAGGAAGGATAGACATTTTAATGATAGCAGCTCTACCAAACCAGGAATAGAAACCAGCATCCCACTTCAACAGATCATCTTGGATAGACTTGAGAATGGGTAGAAAATTGCAGGAGTATAGATCTTTTAATTTCAATGGAATACGTATACCCAGATACGTGAGTGCATGGGATTCCCATTTGAAGGGGAAATTTTTCTGACAAAGAGAAACTACATCGGATCTTCACGAAACGTTTAGTGCTCTAGATTTATCGAAGTTAATTTTCAAGTTTGAGACTAATTCAAAAAATGAGAAATCTTTTAAAAGGACTGGTAACGTGGTAATAGGTTCAGATAGAAAAAGGATGACGTCGTCAGCGTAAGCAGCCAGTTTATAATTTCCGTATTCGATCCTAATTCCTTTAATATCGGGGTTATTTCGAATTTTACAGAGAAAAGGTTCGAGGGTTAGTATGAAAATAATAGGTGAGAGGGGACAACCCTGACGTGTCCCGTTTGACACGGAGAATGCGTCCGACAGGCAGCCATTTATTTTAATTCTAGCTGTGGGTGACGAGTACAATACAAGGATGAATTGTAACATACGGTCACCAAATCCCATAGCTTTCAAAGCTTCACGCATATATAGCCAATCAACCCTGTCAAACGCCTTCTCCGCGTCAAGGGAAAGGAAAAAAACGGGTTTAGACGTGTTATTCAACCAATGGTGAATTGTAAGGGCTTTTTGGGTGTTGTCCCTAGCTTCCCTACCGGGAACGAAACACACTTGATCTAGGGAAATTAAGTTAGGAAGTAGGGGCAGAATAGGGTTAGCTATTATTTTAGCATATAAAACTTTAGATCCACATTGAGCAGGGAGATGGGCCTATAATTGGATACTAGTAAATCATCTTTGCTTGGTTTCGGTATCATCGTAATATGGGCTTCAAGGAGATCTTTTACATTACAAAGGGGTTGATCTGGAATCGAATTAAAAGCCTTCAGAAAATATTTCATTGTGATCTCAGAGAAAGAATTATAGTAGGTAACCGACAAACCCATCTGGGCCTGGACATTTTCCAATTTTAAGTTGTTTGAGTGCCCTGGATGTTTCTTCTGAATCAATAGGTCTATCTAGAAGTTTCGCTTCTTCTTTGGAAAGAGGTTTAGGACCGTAAGTCGCTAAAAATTCCGTAATTAATTGTTTTCTTTGGGTTTCTGCGTCAGGAAGAGTATTTCTCTGAATATTATATAATTTGGAATAGAAATTTACAAATTGTTTAGCTATTTCAGAGGAGGAAGAGATTTTCTTACCAGTGGGATCTAGAATTGAGTGTATGGTAGATGCAGATTTCTTTATTTGTATAGCTCTGGCAAGTAACTTCCCAGCTTTATTGCCAAACTCATAGTAAAGTTTGCGTGATAGAATGAATTTTCGTTTAGTGGCTTTTTCGAGTACCTCTAGTAGGAGTTTTCTAGCCTCAAGGAGCTCAGCATGGGCCTCTTTTGCCAGTGATAACTTGTGTTTGCTTTCAAGAGAATGGATACGTTCAGAAAGGGACTTAATATATGCATCACGCGCTTTTCTTCTTCTAGAAGCAATCAAAATTAATTCTCCCCTTACAACACATTTGTGTGCTAACCATAACGTCATGGGATGTGTATCTGTGGAGTTATTTTCCTCAAAGTACTTTGAAAGGACGGAGTTCAAAGCCTCAACATCCTTAGGATTATTAAGGAGTGAACTATCAAGACGCCAAATTGGGGATCTAGCGGGGATCGAAGAGAATTTGAGTGATATAGAAATTGGGTGATGATCTGAGAGAACCATGGGTTAAATGGTTGCCAAAATCAGTGAATTTAGGTCTGATTGGGATATAAAAAAAATAATCGATTCTTGAGTATTTATCATGAGGTGGAGAGAAAAAAGTACAATCTTTAGTGTTTGGAAACAAGGTACGCCAAGTATCATGTAGGTTCAGATTTTTAAGAAGTGTCTTGACCGATTTAAGCGCTGAGAAGGGTATTGTGGACGATCCCGATGAGGTGTCTACCAGTGGGTTAATAGCCAAATTGAAGTCTCCTCCCAGAATCAGTGTACCCGATTGAAAAGAGCAAAGCGAGTCTAGAGCACTATCCAAAAGGGATCCTTTTAAAAATATATATCTACCATCATTATCAGAAAGGGTGTCTTGAATTTAAATGGGGCAATTTTTCGAAATAAGAATAGAGACTCCCTTAGATTTAGAATTGGGATTGGTGGCATGAAAAACAAAAGGGTACCATTTGTTATTAAGATTAGGGGTGTCATTGTTCCGGAAGTGAGTTTCTTGCAGGAATACTATGTCAGCCTTTGCCCTTTTCAATAATAAAGTCAACTTAGATCTTTTTTCAGGGATATTCAAACCCTTAACGTTTAAGGAATAAAACTTGACCAATGGGGACTGAGGCAAAATATTTCCCCGGTGCGTCATAGTGCTATCAGATGCGTAAGAGAATCTGAACGCGCAAATTTAACAAAAAGCGACGTAAAAAGTGGCAACAGGGGAAACACAAAAGGGAAAACAAACACAAAAATAGGGGATGGGGCAAGGAGTATAAAAACCCTAGAATAAAAAACAACACGTGGAAAATCTGATAGAGTTTCCAAAAACGATCTTAACTAAGGTGATACAGTACAGAGCAGAGCGGACAGGTGTTGATACAAAATATACAACACCCAAGACTCTACTACTGTGTGGGGGTTGGCAAGTACTAGCCGGAAAAAAGAAAACAACGCTACGACCGATCTCCGCCGCTACAGTACGAGCAGCATGTATCACATATGGTGGAGTGCATATTCATGACCATAAATGAGCTCGTAATCATAAAGGGAACAGCATAAAAGTACAATAATGAATAACAACATCAATACTAATAAAAGGGGCTAACCTTCAAGTGAAAAATGTGTGGATGTTAGGAATCACATCATAGTATACGACTACGTGACATACAACATAGTTAATGCTTCAATAAAATATCTAATATTGAGAGGCTCTGTGTAAGAGAGTCAAGCTTTAGAAAAACTGTCCATAAAAAATACAATTAACGTTCAGAGCAGAAAAAATATAAACAATTTTGAAAAAAGCCAATCTTGCATGCAATAGCGAGCAAAGGGATCCAATACATAGCTTATTAAATTGAGTAAAAGCTCACAGAAGAAGAATGAAGAGAGTAGGCCCAAGTAGATCAATAGTTGCGTCTGAATCGTCTTGAGCGCGGTGAGCCTGTAGAGTCATCCTTAGGATCATGCTTTGAAGTAGACTATTTTTCGCTTGATGGGGATCATCGTCTACGGAATCTAGTGGTTTGGGTCTCCATAACATCTGGTTCGTCTGCTACCCTAGTCTTACAATGAGGGAGGAATTACACATACCAATCCGGGACGTCGATCATAGGAATGTTCATGGCGTTACAGAACATTTTAAGGTCCTCAGGGACTCTAATATAGCAGAGCGTCCTTGATAAGTGGCCGAAAGACCAAACGGGAACTTCCATTTATATACAATATTCTTACTACGTAAGACTTCCAACAAGGGTTTGAGATCTCTTCTATTTTGCAAGGTGATGTTAGAAAGGTCTTGGAAGATTTGTATAGAAGCACCTTTGTACGATATCTTAGATTTGCCTCTCATTTTTAGCAGGATGTCTTCTTTCAGTTTATAATCAGTCAAACAACAAATAACATCCCTAGGAGGATCACCCGGTTTGCCTCTGGATCTGAGCGCACGATGTAAGCGCTCCATTTTGATTTTAGACATAGGGGGTCTGCCCAAAAGGTCATTTAATATATTATCAATGGCAGGTTGTAGATGCTCACTTTCTATTTCTTCAGGTAGACCACGTACGCGCAAATTATGACGGCTACTTCTATTCTCCAAGTCCTCAGTTTGACGTTGCAAGTCTCTCATTTGAAGTAATTGCGTGTTCATCTTACAATCCAATCTACGTAGGACATTATCATGCTGCGTATTAACTTTTTCCACACCCTGCACACGGTGCGCAATGTCTTGTATATCTATGCGGAGCTCCGCCATTGCCGCTGCCAAAGTAGTTTTGATATCATTTTTAATATCAATTGCAACCGCCTGGAGATCGAACAGGCTGGGTTGTTGGGAGCTCATTACAGTATGGTTTCCTATCACCACAGCTGACATTTCAGTAAGAGGTATTGATTGTGTCATTCGCGCGTCCGGCGAAAGTTCCTGTGACGCACTTACATTAGGAGCCGCCATGTCCGTGCTGTTATCGCCGTCGGAACGGGATAACCGTCGATTTAACGGCGAACGTACTTGTTAAATCTTGTACTCGGGCGTCTTAGGATAGAAACCTCGCGGTCAGTGTGTATCGAAAACGGCAGAAGATCCTCCGGTGCGGAAAGAAAAGACTGCAGCGGCGGGAGCTACAGATTCAAGCTGCCATCTTCCAGCGCGTCCAGGCCACGCCCCCTTAAAATATTTTTAGGCCTAACGTTTAACATGGGGCTCACAAAAAAAAAAAATGAATCGTACTCATATTGGTCCAAAAAACCCATCCATCACATGCCAATCTTTTCAGCCACTATGTCAAGATTCAGATACCACATGATAATGCGTTTCCTCCATTACGACAACAACACCCAGTGCCCTCCCCGAAATGACCCATCACATGACAAATTATTTAAAATCCGGCCACTTCTAAATTTTTTCTCTGAGAAATTTCCCCAGTTATTTGTCCCCGACCAAAATATTTGCGTGGATGAGTCATTGGTCCACTTCACAGGCAGGCTTGGCATCAAGCAGTATATCCCAAACAAAAGGGCCCGATATGGGGTTAAGCTCTACAAGCTATGTGACCGGGTCACAGGGTACGTCTACGCCTTCCGGGTGTACGAAGGGAAGGACACCCAACTGAACCCCCCTGAATGTCCAGAATATATTGAAGCCAGCGGAAAGATTGTTTGGGATCTTGTATATCCACTCCTTGAAAAGGGTTACCACCTTTATGTGGATAATTTCTATACAAGCTTGCCCCTCTTCCGCAACCTTCACCGGATGGGCACTCCAGCGTGTGGTACAGTGCGACCCAATAGGAAGGGTTTCCCGCAAAGGCTCGTTATGGAAAGACTGCAAAAAGGGGAGACGGCGTCTTTGCGGAATGAGGAAGTATTGGCTATCCGGTGGAGGGACAAAAAAAATGTCCACATGCTCTCAACGATACATGATGACACCCAGGTAGAAATCCTCAGAAGAAACGGCCCTATCCAAAAACCACAATGTGTTCAAAACTATAATTTGTTCATGGGCGGAGTCGATTTCAATGATCAGATGCTCGAACCCTACCTTCCCACAAGAAAAACCCGCTTTTGGTATAAAAAGGTCTCCATGTATCTTTTCAGTGTGGCCATTTACAACACGTATGTCATTTACCGTAACTCTACAAGGACCCCCTTATCTTATCTTCATTACCAAGAAGAAATTATCTCCTGCCTTGTAGACTCACCAGATGGCATTCGCTCTGATTGCGTGAGCAGCCTCCATGAACGCCACTTTATTGAGAAAATCCCCCCCATGAATCAGGCCGAAAACGTCAGAAGAGATGCCGGGTGTGCACCAAAGAAGGAACTAGAAGAGACACTACATATCATTGCCCCGATTGTCCTTCCCAACCAGGCCTTTGTTTGAGTCAATGTTTCCGCCGTTACCATACTTTTCTAGATTATTAGGAAAGTATGGTAAACGTAATTGTCATTTACGGCCACACCTCTTATGCCACTGTACATACCGCTGCCTGCTCCTGAACTGACCCTGGCCTGTTCTACGACTACGCTTCTGCCCAACGCTAAACTATACCTACTCTGCCTGCTCTGGAACTGACCCTGGCCTGTTATACGACTACGCTTCTGCTTAATGCTAAACTGTACCTACCTCTGCCTGCTCTGGAACTGACCCTGGCCTGTTATACGACCACGCTTCTGCCTAACGCTAAACTGTACCTACTTCTGCCTGCTCTGGAACTGACCCTGGACTGTTTGACCATGTTTTTTGCCTGCCCCTTGGATTGATCTCTTACCCTGCTTTGCTAGTGGGAACACAGGGGTCTCACATATGTGAGGGGCTCCAGAATTGTTTTTCTGGGTGAAAAAACTACATTTTTAGTTTTCTCATTCCCAGATTAGGGTCTGGTTGCCCGAAAGCTTCAAAGAGATTTGGGTGGGAGAAGCCTCTACCCCTGTCCCCATTCTTTCCTGGCCTGCTACTTGGACCATGTTCCTGCTTACTACCAGTACCAATATTTTGGCACTGCTGGCAAGGTTTCTACTTGCACTGGCCCTGGAGTATACAGGGAGTGCAGAATTATTAGGCAAGTTGTATTTTTGAGGATTAATTTTATTATTGAACAACCATGTTCTCAATGAACCCAAAAAACTCATTAATATCAAAGCTGAATATTTTTGGAAGTAGTTTTTAGTTTGTTTTTAGTTTTAGTTATTTTAGGGGGATATCTGTGTGTGCAGGTGACTATTACTGTGCATAATTATTAGGCAACTTAACAAAAAACAAATATATACCCATTTCAATTATTTATTTTTACCAGTGAAACCAATATAACATCTCAACATTCACAAATATACATTTCTGACATTCAAAAACAAAACAAAAACAAATCAGTGACCAATATAGCCACCTTTCTTTGCAAGGACACTCATGCAGCCTGCCATCCATGGATTCTGTCAGTGTTTTGATCTGTTCATCATCAACATTGCGTGCAGCAGCAACCACAGCCTCCCAGACACTGTTCAGAGAGGTGTACTGTTTTCCCTCCTTGTAAATCTCACATTTGATGATGGACCACAGGTTCTCAATGGGGTTCAGATCAGGTGAACAAGGAGGCCATGTCATTAGTTTTTCTTCTTTTATACCCTTTCTTGCCAGCCACGCTGTGGAGTACTTGGACGCATGTGATGGAGCATTGTCCTGCATGAAAATCATGTTTTTCTTGAAGGATGCAGACTTCTTCCTGTACCACTGCTTGAAGAAGGTGTCTTCCAGAAACTGGCAGTAGGACTGGGAGTTGAGCTTGACTCCATCCTCAACCCGAAAAGGCCCTACAAGCTCATCTTTGATGATACCAGCCCAAACCAGTACTCCACCTCCACCTTGCTGGCGTCTGAGTCGGACTGGCGCTCTCTGCCCTTTACCAATCCAGCCACGGGCCCATCCATCTGGCCCATCAAGACTCACTCTCATTTCATCAGTCCATAAAACCTTAGAAAAATCAGTCTTGAGATATTTCTTGGCCCAGTCTTGACGTTTCAGCTTGTGTGTCTTGTTCAGTGGTGGTCGTCTTTCAGCCTTTCCTACCTTGGCCATGTCTCTGAGTATTGCACACCTTGTGCTTTTGGGCACTCCAGTGATGTTGCAGCTCTGAAATATGGCCAAACTGGTGGCAAGTGGCATCTTGGCAGCTGCACGCTTGACTTTTCTCAGTTCATGGGCAGTTATTTTGCGCCTTGGTTTTTCCACACGCTTCTTGCGACCCTGTTGACTATTTTGAATGAAACGCTTGATTGTTCGATGATCACGCTTCAGAAGCTTTGCAATTTTAAGAGTGCTGCATCCCTCTCACCATCTCACTATTTTTGACTTTTCTGAGCCTGTCAAGTCCTTCTTTTGACCCATTTTGCCAAAGGAAAGGAAGTTGCCTAATAATTATGCACACCTGATATAGGGTGTTGATGTCATTAGACCACACCCCTTCTCATTACAGAGACGCACATCACCTAATATGCTTAATTGGTAGTAGGCTTTCGAGCCTATACAGCTTGGAGTAAGACAACATGCATAAAGGGGATGATGTGGTCAAAATACAACTTGCCTAATAATTCTGCACTCCCTGTATATGGACAGTATCCCTGCCTGTACCGACTATGGACAATATTCCTGCCTGCTGCCTGGACAATTCCATTCACTGTTGCTGACCACGTCGCTGCCTGCTGCCTGGATCAGGGCTCTCCTCCTGTGGACAATTGTACTACTAAAACCACAGGTAATCTTTTTTTTTTTTACCCATTACTCAGCAGAATGTATTTGAGGGTGTAATTCTTGGTATGTACATGCTGTGTTAGAAATATGAAGGGCCTTCAAAAATGTGATAGATTGTAAGGAAATTGGATGTGTAATTTGTGTACCTACAACACCTGATGGTGCTTCTTGGATGTTGGGTCTCTATGTGGCCACGCTATGTAAAAGTCTCACACATGTGGTATCACCATACTCAGGAGGAGCAGCAGAATATATTTTGGGGTGTAATTTTTGCTATGTGCATGCTATGTGTTGGAAATATCCTATAAATGGACAACTTTGTGTAAAAAAAATGCATTTTCATTTTTTTTCCACATTTTCCAAAAACATCGGCAAAAAAATGAACTGTTCAAAAGACTCATTATGCCTCATAGATTATACATTGGGGTGTTAGCTTTCCAAAATGGGGTCACTTTGTGGGCGTTTCCATTGTCCTGGTGCTCCAGGGCCTTCAAAAGTGTAATAGGTGGTTGAGAGATTAGATGTGTGATTTATGCTCCTAGAATGCTTGAAGTTGCTACTTCGGTGTTGGGCCTCTGTATGTGGCCACGCTGTGTAAAAGTCTCACACATGTGGTATCGCCATACTTAGGAGGAGCAGCAGAATATATTTTGTGGGGTCATTGGTGGAATATACATGCCATGTGAGAGAAATAACCTGTTATAATGACAATATGGTATGAAAAAAAAAAAAATCCAAATTTTGCAAAGAATTGTGGGAACAAATGACAACTTCAAAAATTGAATTATGCCTCTTACTAACTACCTTGGAATGTCTACTTTACAAAAAGGGGTCATTTGGGGGGTATTTGTACTTTACTGGCTTGTTAGGGTCTCAAGAAATGAGAGAAGCTATCGGTACTTCAGGTGTGATCAAATTGTTCAATTTTCAGAATTTTTTTTTTTTTTAACAAAAATATGTAGCAGTATACATTTTAGGCAAAATTTATGAGGAAAAAATACTTTTTTGCAAAATGTTATGATAGAAATGAAGAAAAATTCATTTTTTTACAAAATTTTCGTTCTTTTTTCATTAATAGCGAAAAAAATAAAAACCGCAGAGGTGATCAAATACCACCAAAAGAAAGCTCTATTTGTGGGAAAAAAAGGACAAAAATTTCATTTGGTTACAGTGTTGTATGACTGAGTTATTGTCATTCAAAATGTGAGAGCACCGAAAGCTGAAAATTGGTCTGGTTAGGAAGAGTGTTTAAGTGCCCAGTGGTCAAGTGGTTAAGAGCATATTAAATAAGAGCATGAGCCAGTGCATCCGATTGAGAAATACATTTAAAAGCATGAACAAAAATGCTGAATGGCTTAACTTCAATGTAAAAATGCATATAAAAGCAAAAGGAGAAGACCTTCAAAAAATATACAAACAATATACAAAATTTGTATATATATATATCACCGCACTACCCACATATACATATAAATGTCAGCCAACACCACAGAATCAGATCAGCTCTGCAGGCAAACATGGAAAACAAAAAAAGTGTAGCGCTAACTATATGTAAGACAATAAAGGAACTGTAAATACAGATCTAAGAATCATGAGATGATAACACCATAAGTGCTCAAAAGTCTGTGAATCATAACATAACAATGTGAAAATATATAAAAGTCTCGTAGGAGATTCCAAATCATTTAGTCCAACCAAAAAGCGACTTAGGTGTTCATTTAATAAACTGTAAAGTTTTTTCTCAGTTCAGTTCACGGCAGTTCTCAGGAGGAAAAGTATCTCCTCTGAAGCCGGTTTAATAAACTTCAGTTCTCAGAGGGTGAACAGAGGTGAATTTTTTTCTCTGAAAACAGCCGAGATCTGTGTAAAAGTGGGTGGACTGCCTGTAATCTCGTGAGATATTGTGAGATTATGGTGCAGCCGAGTTCAAAAAGTGAAACTAAAGTTTAAAAAAAAATGGAGTTACACTTACCGGTAACGTCCTTTCCAGTAGTCTTTTAGGACAGCCACAATAGAGAGATAGGCTCCTCCTCCCATGACTAAGCACTGATCGAGTGCGAAACGCGTCGGCTGTCCTGTTTTCTGTGATTGCTGTGACTGTACATGTTTTTGGATTTACAATAAAGACAACTTTTTTCGTTTGAAAATCCTTGGAGTGCGGCCGTCCTTTCCTCTTTTCTTCATCATCATTGACCTGGCCATGTCACCTGGCCATGTCACCTGCCAAAGTTGTGGATTGTCCACTTGCCACGTCACCTGGCCATGTCACTTGCCACAAGTTGTGGATTGTCCATTGGCCATGTCACCTGGCCACGTCACCTGCCACAAGTTGTGGATTGTCCACTTGTCACATCACCTGGCCACGTTACCTGCTACGTCACCTGGCCATGTCACCTGCCACAAGTTGTTGATTGTCCACTTGCCACGTCACCAGGCCATGTCACCTGGCCACATCACCTGCCACAAGTTATGGATTGTCCACTTGCCACATGACCTGGCCACGTCACCTGGCCATGTCACCTGCCAAAGTTGTGGATTGTCCACTGGCTACGTCACCTGCCACAAGTTGTGGATTTCCACTTGCCACGTCACCTGGTCATGTCACCTGCCACAAGTTGTGGATTGTCCATTGGCCACGTCACCTGCCACAAGTTGTGGATTTCCACTTGCCACGTCACCTGGCCATGTCACCTGCCACAAGTTGTGGATTGTCCATTGGCCACGTCACCTGCCACAAGTTGTGGATTGTCCACTTGCCACGTCACCTGGCCATGTCACCTGCAACAAGTTCTGGATTGTCCACGTCACCTGCCACGAGTTGTGTATTGTCCACTTGCCAAATCACCTGGCCACGTCACCTGCCACAAGTTGTGGCTTGTCCACTTGCCACGTCACCAGGCCACGTCACCTGGCCATGTCACCTGCCACAAGTTGTGGATTGTCCACTGGCCACGTCACATGCCACAAGTTGGGGATTGTACACTTGCCACATGACCTGGCCATGTCACCTGGCCATGTCACCTGCCAAAGTTGTGGATTGTCCACTTGCCACGTCACCTGGCCATGTCACTTGCCACAAGTTGTGGATTGTCCATTGGCCATGTCACCTGGCCACGTCACCTGCCACAAGTTGTGGATTGTCCACTTGTCACATCACCTGGCCACGTTACCTGCTACGTCACCTGGCCATGTCACCTGCCACAAGTTGTTGATTGTCCACTTGCCACGTCACCAGGCCACATCACCTGCCACAAGTTATGGATTGTCCACTTGCCACATGACCTGGCCACATCACCTGGCCATGTCACCTGCCAAAGTTGTGGATTGTCCACTGGCTACGTCACCTGCCACAAGTTGTGGATTTCCACTTGCCACGTCACCTGGCCATGTCACCTGCCACAAGTTGTGGATTGTCCATTGGCCACGTCACCTGCCACAAGTTGTGGATTTCCACTTGCCACGTCACCTGGCCATGTCACCTGCCACAAGTTGTGGATTGTCCATTGGCCACGTCACCTGCCACAAGTTGTGGATTGTCCACTTGCCACGTCACCTGGCCATGTCACCTGCAACAAGTTCTGGACTGTCCACGTCACCTGCCACGAGTTGTGTATTGTCCACAATGCAAGCAATTCGTTTGATTTTTTTTAATGGTTTTTCATCATTTGCCATCATTTTTGAGATTTCTAATGTAAAAAAATAGCGTCTCGTGTGTATGAGGCCTAAACCCCATCATCCGGTGTTCGTGCTGACATTTTTTGTATCGATCCAAGTCTTTGAACCTATGCACATAGCACAGGGCTCGTCAAATCCCGGTCGCCAGGTCGCCATGGCGACTAGAAATAGTGTCCTGGCGACTTGGCTTGGAAATAGTGTCCTGGCGCCATCTGGTGGTGATCCGTTGGTATGACAAGTTATTACCACCAGTTGTGAGCTGAGCCATCTGGTGGTGGCCGTTGGTATTGCAAGTATTACAAGTTAAACAGCAATTCTAATGTCATTTTTCACTATTTTCACTGCCATCTCCTTCCCTCTAATTAGAACCCCCAAACATTATATATCTTTTTTATCCTAACACCCTAGAGAATAAAATGGCGATCGTTGCAATACTTTCTGTCACGCCGTATTTGCGCAGCGGTCTTACAAGCACACTTTTTTGTGAAAAAATTACACTTTTTTTAATTAAAAAATAAAAAAAACAGTAAAGTTATCCCCATTTTTTAATATTAAGAAAGATAATGTTACGCCGAGTAAATTCATACTCAACATGTCACGCTTCAAAATTGCGTCCGCTCGTGGAATGCCGACAAACTTTTACCCTTTAAAATCTTCATAGGCGACGTTTAAAAAAATCTACAGGTTGCATGTTTTGAGTTAGAGGAGGTCTAGGGCTAGAATTATTGCTCTCGCTCTACCAATCGCGGAGATACCTCACATGTGTGGTTTGAATACCGTTTACATATGCGGGCGCTGCTCACGTATGTGTTCGCTTCTGTGCGCAAGCTCGTCGGGACGGGGTTCGTTTTCTGGCTCCTAACTTTTTTAGCTGGCTCCTAGATTCCAAGCAAATTTGTCAAACCCTGACATAGCATCTGCTATTTTAAACGTTTATCAATAAATCACTTTTTGGAAATTACACTGTGGTGCTGCCGTTTTTTTGAAACCACAGTGTCATCTATGGGATCTCCGAGTGAGGACGATCGGGCGGTGGATAACACAGACGGAATGATCAGCAGGACGAGCCAATCGTTCCCTGAAGCCCTGACACACCTAACCCATAATCATCCAACAGCGATGCAAACAAGCCTACGAAGAGGATTGATGAGACCATCCATCCAAGCTCTTTACTTGCCAAGGTCTGGTAAGTGTACACTTCATAGGGAGAGGGATTCGCTGATAGTGTGAGAGCGGGTGTCAGAGGTTACTGCACAGTGGAGCACCATTCTTTGGATCCCTCCTGTGGAAGTGTTTTATCTATTTATTTATCACCAGCACTGCATTTATCTGCAAGTTACATCAACTAGGAAGATGTAGCTGTTGGTTTCTGTCACACACACATTGTTTGAGGATCTCTGCATGAAGGTTTTTTTTTAAACAGTTGCCCACAGACTGGTTATATTTGTATTCTTATTTATTTCATCCGATTGGCGTTTAATACATGTTTTTTAACTGTGTCCTCAAGCACTTGGTGGTGTGGGCACACATATACACTATTTGTTTTTTATTTTATTTTTTTAGATCTGTTCCAATCCTCAAGCCACACAGGTTGGTTTCTTAGTGGCCATTTATGGACCTGTTGCCTAATTACTGTAATTATAACTTGGGGTATAAAACAGCAGTTCCTCCTGTAAGAACTGTGAAACATATTAATTTACTTGGCAGGCAGCAAAACATAATTATGCATACTTAAAGCTGCAATCAAAGTCATGTCACAAATCAGGAAACCTGCACATTGAAAGCAGCAGAACAAGCCCTTCTGGTATACAAGTGAAAAGCTTTTTCATTTATGGGGTTGTGGTGTGTCTGGGACAGAAGCGCAGGAGAAGCAATTGTATTTTTAGGTCATATCCTCCTTATCAAATACTCCAAAGCTGCTGACATCTTAATACAGGAACTCTCGAGAACAGCATTTCTGAACACCATATACAGTATACAATACAACCCACTACCATTGTACTTCCTAAATTCTTACCTTAGTCTTTTTGTTATAAATAAATTATTATCATCATTTTCTATGCCCCTCCCGCTTGCAATGTTTGGTCCAACTAAAAGCCCCCGGGGAAAGACAATTCAGAAAGCAAATACAAAAATTTCTGCGCTAACCCTAAAATTATATTTAAAAAACACACAACACACACTGCTACCCAAAAATATATTTGAAAAACCCAATCATGTATTGTATACCTTAACAAATAATCTATACAAATAAAAAGAACTGTATTAAAATCGATAAATACCGTATTTATCGGTATATACCGTGCACTTTTTTCCCCTTAAAATAAGGGGAAAATCGTGGGTGCGCGATATACGCTGATACCCGCTTCCCGCGCTCATTTTAAACTGAGCCGCCGACATATTCCGAGTGCAGTACACTCGGGTACATTCGGCCAGGCTCGGCTTCGCTCGTGCTCACGCATAAACGTCACAGAGCGTGAGCACGAGCGAAGCCGAGCCTGGCCGAATGTACCCAAGTGTACTGCACTCGGTATATGTCGGCGGAGGCGTTCAAACTGAGCGCGGGAAGCGGGGAGGACACCACTGGAGCCGAAGACGGACGCCGGACCGGATGATGGACGCCGATGGACGAAGACACCAAAACTGTAAGTACTAAAATGTTTTTTTTACATGTCCACATTAGGGGTGCACGCTATACGCCGGATCGCGCAATACCCCGATAAATACGGTACATTAAAGTTTTACTAATTCGTGACAAAAATGCTGTGAAAATCAACAGAGGTGCGTCAAATTAATACATCAAGTCCATCCGTTAAGCAGTGAAAAAAAAAAAAAAAATCGTAGCATACAACTGTATATCAATCAATTGTACATTTTTAAATCATGCAAGGTGAAAATGTGATGGCAAATCTTCAATATGGTAAAGTGCTGGTGCTTCACACACTTCATGATGCACATCAGTGGTATAACTCACTCAAAACAAAATTTAAAACTAGGATGCCGCATTTCTTGTACACAAACATATCTTAGCCAACCCTAGAAGTCAAATATAGGGCCAAATAGATCAGAGAAGAAAACAAAAAACAAGGCACATGACAGAAAAGACATGGGTCTCATGCACACTGGACGTTAAAGCAGAGTTCCACCCAAAAATGGAACTTCCGCTTATCCCACTCCTTACCCCCTTACATGCCACATTTGGCATGTAATTTTTTTGGGGGGGGAGTGGGGGCTTCAGGAGTGGGACTTCCTGTCCCACTTCCTGCTTCCGCCGAGGGGCTGGTTAGGCAATTAAGCCTAATCGCCTACACCAGCCCCTCGCATGGGACACGACAGGTCCCATGCGATCGCCTGTCCAATCAGCGACGAGCCGCGCGCGCATGCGCTGTGGGTGCCCGGCCGTGAAGCCGAAGGCTGTCACGGCTGGGTGCCCATAGTCGGGATGGAGACGCCGGCTGGGGAGGGGGGGAGAGGAGCGGAGCCCCGGTCGGCGCGTCGCTGGAACGCAGGAGCAGGTAAGGGAGTGTTTATTAAAAGCCAGCAGCTACACTTTTTGTAGCTGCTGACTTTTAATAAACACCATTTTTGGCTGGAACACCCCTTTAAAATAACGTTATAAAAAATGGCAGTAGCTTTGCAGTAAGTTTTTCATTGTTTATCATTTTTGCAGTAGCTTTTTTTTGCGTTAGCGTTTTGGGTTTTTTTTTCTTTAAAAAAAAAAAAATTCAATTATTTTTCAATGGATCAAAAACATTAAAAAACGCTGATGAGTGACATTTATTAGGGTTTATCTACGTTTATCATCGTTAGAGTGTTTTTAAAGCTGAAAAACATCTCTCAGAACCCACAAGTTTTGTTTTTTTTATTTCTCAAAAACGCCACTGCCCAAAACTACTGATAACAGACTATGTGTGCATGGACACATAGGATAACATGATGGAGAGTTTAATGATAGTAGAAAAAAGGTCTACTGCCAAAAAAAGCTGCTGTAAAAACATCAAAAACGTCCAGTGTGCGTGAGGCCTTAAGGAAAATAAAGGAGCTCTAGCAGTCAT
Organism: Rana kukunoris; assembly: GCA_029574335.1. Lineage (NCBI taxonomy): Eukaryota > Metazoa > Chordata > Amphibia > Anura > Ranidae > Rana > Rana kukunoris. The sequence goes on from CM056060.1 coordinate 80,009,902, forward strand.
AGTTGGGCATGACTTCAAGGACTCGGAAGCAGTTGTGCCCTCTACGGTCAATCTCTAGGGTGCCATGTCTGGGGACCCAGCAGTTTAAAAGATACTTCACAGCACTATCCAAAGTCTTCCGAATTCATATGCCAGAAAACAGTTGGACCTTATCTATCAAAGTGTCTAAGTGGAATGTCCTTTGGCCTATGCACAGCAACCTGATGTCCAATGTATTTTTCTTCTATGGCAACAGGATAATGCAAAGGGCAAATATGACTGGTTAGATGGCAAACCAGTCCCAAATTTAGCAAATGCAGCACATTAAGCCATGGCCCTGACCACCCAAACCTCACCAATTTTTAAGTAGAAATGCCAGTGCTTCTTGATATATAAAAGGGTTCATACACATGGGCGTACTGAGCCACATACAGTGCCTTGAAAAAGTATTCATACCCCTTGAAATTTTCCACATTTTGTCATGTTACAACCAAAAACGTAAATGTATTTTATATGATAGACCAACACAAAGTGGCACACAATTGTGAAGGAGAATGATAAATGTTTTGAAAACAGTTTACAAATAAATATCTGAAAAGTGTCGCATGCATTTGTATTCAGCCCCCTTTACTCCGATACCCCTAACTAAATTCTAGTGGAACCAACTGCCTTCAGAAGGCGCCTAATTAATAAATATAGCGTCCACCTGTGTGTAATGTAATCTCAGTATAAATACAGCTGTTCTGTGAAGCCCTTTGTAAGAGAACCTTAGTGAACAAACCGCATCATGGAGGCCAAGGAACACACCAGACAGGTCAGGGATAAATTTGTGGAGAAGTTTAAAGCAGAGTTAGGTTATGAAATAATATCCTATGCTTTGAACATCTCACGGAGCACTGTTCAATTCATTACACGAAAATGGAAAGAATATAGCAAAACTGCAAACCTACCAAGACATGGCTGTCCACCTAAACTGACAGGCCAGGCAAGGGGAGAATTAATCAGAGAAGCAGTCAAGAGGCCCATATTAACTCTGGAGGAGCTGCAGAGATCCACTACTGGAGGTGGGAGAATCTGTCCACAGGATAACTATTAGTCGTGCCCTCCACAAATCTGGCCTTTATGGAAGAATGACAAGAAGAAAGAAATTGTTGTAAGAAAGCTATAAGGTCTCCCGTTTGCAGTTTGTGAGAAGCCATGTGGGGGGCATGGCAAACATGTGGCAGATGGTGCTATGGTCACATGAGACCAAAATTAAACTTTTTGGCCTAAAAGCAAAAAACACTGTGTGGCAGAAAACTAACACTGCACATCACCCTAAACACACCATCCCCACCGTGAAACATGGTGGTGGCAGCATCAAGTCATATAGATGCTTGTCTTCAGCAGGGACAGGGAAGCTGGTCAGAGCTGATGGAAGGATAGAGCCAAATACAGGACAATCTTAGAAAAAAAACTGTTTGAGCCTGCAAGAGACTCGAGACTGGAGCAGAGGTTCACCTTCCAGCAGGACAACCACCCTGAACATACAGCCAGAGCTATAATTGAATGGTTTAGATCAAAGCATATTCATGTTAGAATGGCCCAGTCAAAGTCCAGACCTAAATCCAATTGAGAATCTGTGACAAGACTTTAAAATTGCTGTTCACAGACACTCTTCATCCAATCTGACAGACCTTGAGATGTTTTGCGAAGAAAAAACGGGCAAAACGTTCACTATCAAAGCTGGTAGAGACATACCCAAAAAGACTGTGGGGGGGGGGGGGGGAGCACAGCGCCTCCCAAGTGCAGCATTAAAATAACATTTAATGATCGTAAGGATACAAACCAGCTACTCACAAAGGAATAGGAGGTAAGCGCATTGCGATTATGATGATCCTGCTGTGTAAATCCAGGGGGAGTCTCTCTGTATCTGGGGTCAAGCTTGTAAGGTGTTTTCCGGCACTCGCAGCTCTATCTGGGTAGCTGTGTTCAGAGCATGAGTGCTCCTTCTGCAGTCTGCTGCAGAGTTTGCTTCTGGCTCCCTCACACTGGCTGCCTATAGTGCTGGCTTAGGGGTCGCTTTTGTCTCTGAATGACTTTATTGCCAACCATTATAGGACCATATACAGGACATATACAGGACATATACCTATGGACATCATCTCTCCTAATGAGACACTACTGCTGATCCCGCCTCTCGTTTTTAATCTGTTCTCACACTATATTCCTCCATCTCCATTTTAATCGCTATATTTTTGTAAGGGTCAAGTACTTGGGACCCCTCCCCTGAACAGGAGTGCAGTGTTTTTCCTGTTGGTAACCAAAAAGATTTGCAGCTGCAATTCCAGAGAAAGTGGTTCTACAAATTGACTCAGGGGGGCTGAATACAAATGCACGCCACACTTTTCAGATATTAAAAAAAAATAAAAAATCATTTGACATTGTCACAATTCCGTGCCACTTTATGTTGGTCAATCACATAAAATCCCAATAATATACATTTACATTTTTGGTTGTAACATGACAAAAATTGTGTTTATTTTTTTAATTTCAAGGGCTGTGAATACTTTTTCAAGGCACTGTAACAAATGATGGCAGTATTTCAGTACCTGGGAATCACCGGTGTTACATACAGACGCCTCTACAAATAATTACAGAATATGGCTAAATATGCAGGCCGATTTCCTACCTTTGGGGGTTTATGCCTGCATACAGAGACAGTTAGCACCATCCTAGAATTGTTTTGTCAGCCAGCCACAACTGAGTCCAGCCAGATTGAGAATGGGTGTGTCCTCTATACACTCCTCCATATGTGGATCAAGGTGAAACTAATTCAATGGTCCATGCTGACTGTTCTTGTAGTGTAATTGCAGCGCTAGGATCCCCAGCTCAAACTCTAGCCAGGACAATACCTTATGCCCCTTAAACACAATGGGAAATTTCCACAGCAAAAGTCCAATGTGAGCTTTTGAACAGAAATTCCAGCCGTGTGTATGTTCCATTGGACTTTTGCTGTTGGAATTTCCGCCAACAAAAATTGAGAGCTGGTTCTCAAATTTTCAGGCGGAAAAAATTCCTAGCAGAAAAATCGGATTATTCGTAGCAATTCCGACGTACAACATTCTGACGCAAGCTTGGAAACAATATGACGCATGCTCGGAAGCAATTAACTTAAATTTCTTGGCACGTCGTAGTGTTTTACGTCACCACGTTCTTGATGGACGAAAGTTCAGAGAACTTTTGTGTGACCGTGTGTATGCAAGACAAGCTTGAGCAGAATTCCGTCGGAAAAACCATCCAAGGTTTTTCTGACGGAAAATGTACACAGCATTAGAGTTTCCATGGACACATTTTTATTAATTTACTTGTTGTTGCATATTATAGGATAAGTTGTGTAATTACATATTACTCTATAGCGCCCCAATACACTTTTTAGCACGCATCTGGTAGGTTAACCCTGTGTTTTTCAACTCCAGTCCTCAAGGCACACCAACAGGTCATGTTTTCAGGCTTTCCATTATTTTGCACAGGTGATTTGATCAGTGTCACTGCCTTAGTAATCACCACAGCCATTTCATCTGTGGGAAATCCTGAAAACTTGACCTGTTGGTGTGCCTTGAGGACTGGAGTTGAAAAAACACTGGGTTAACCTGTCTACATAGTCTTAGTCTGTGTACATATGCATGAGGCAAGGAGTGTAGACTGTAGGCCTGTTGAGGGGAGGGACTGAATGTAAAACATGTAATGCGCTGCGTAAATTGTTGATCCTATTTGAAGACCCCTGTAAGTTTTACACCCCGTTTATCCTCACTGTAGATCAAATATTTTACCGTTTCCTTTAACAGACTGTCAAAGCTGCTTATTCTGCAGTGAAATCTCTCAGCAGCTTTGTCACCCTGTAGACAGATAGGGCAGTCGCAACTGACCATGTAGTTTTAAAGTGGTTGTAAAGGCAGAAGCTGCTTGCTGGGGGGGGGGGGGGGGGCATTCAATAGGAGGGTAGGGGCCAGGAGCACTGAAGAGGGATCCAAGAAAAGGAGGATCAGGGCTGCTCTGTGCAAAACCACTGCACAGAGCAGGTAAGTAAAGCCAAAAAAGGATTTTTGTACTCACCGTAAAATCCATTTCTCTGAGTTCATGGACGGACACAGCAGCATTGACCCTAGGGTTATAGATCCTTTCTTTCAGGAAAATGGTGGCCGATGAGACCGCTAGACCATTTTTAGGACCAGTCACCGACGCGAACAGCGAGTCTGACTTCCGAAAAGGAGCCGTAGCAGACAAGTACACTCATAGGGCCCAAACCACGTCCAAGGAATGCAAAGTGGCCTCCTTCGGGTTTTTTGGCCGAGGACATAAGGATGGTAACACAATGTCTTCATTAATGTGAAAAGCTGAAACAATGATGGCTGCGGCCGCAGCACCACCTTATCCTTATGGATGACCAAGTAGGGAGCCTTGCAGAACAAGGCCGCCAGTTCAGAAACCCGTCTGACCGTGGTAATTGCCACCAGAAAAAACACCTTCTGGGACAGAGTCAACAAAGGGATCTTTCGAATGTCCTCAAACGGAGCATCTTGAAGCACCGAAAGGACTAAATTCAAGTCCCATGGAGGCAGTGGAGGACGCACAGGAGGGGCCACATGCCGAACCCCCTGCACAAACGTACGCACCAGGGAGTGCGCCAAAGGTCGCTGAAAGTAAACAGCTAGAGCCGAAATCTGACTCTTAACCGTGCTTAAGGCGAGAGCCTGATCCACTCCACGCTGTAAGAACAGCAGAATCCGGGACATCACGTATGTACAGGGGTGCCATTTCATCTCTTCACACAGAGATGTAGGCCTTCCACGTACAATGGTAAATCTTTCGTGAAGTAGACTTCCGTGCTCGTAGCATAGTAGAGATCACCGAGCCCGATAGGCCACAGTCCTTCAGCACCTGGCTCTCAACGGCCACGCCATTAAAGCCAGAGACTGTAAAGCAGGGTGAAAGATCGGACCCTGCAACAGAAGATCTTCTCTCAGGGGTAGACGCCAAGGGATGTCCGCCACCAGACGCACCAGGTCCGCTAACCAGGGACGGCACGGCCAATCTGGGGCCACCAGGATCGTTGGAATCCCCTCGGCTTCCATTCTGCGCAGCAGGCGAGGAAGAAGTTTCAGAGGGAAGTCGTAGATTAAGCGATAGTGACCCCATCAATGCGTCTGACGCGTCCACCCACGGGTCTCTTGACCTGGCCACAAACCGTGACACCTTCCGATTGAGACGAAACGCCAGAAGGTCCACGTCTGGAGTGCCCCATTTTCGGCACAGACTCTGAAACATCTGCGGGTGTGGTGACCACTCTCCTTGGTCTAGTGTCTGGCGACTTGGGTAGCTGGCTTGCCAGTTCAGCACCCCCAGAATGTACACTGCCGACAGAGCCGGAATGTACCTTTCGGCCCACAGGAGGATGTGTGCGACATCCGTCGCTGCAGCCGAGCTCCGTGTGCCTCTCTGATGATTGAAGTACACCACAGCCGTGGCGTTGTCGGACTGGATCCTGACCGGTCGGTCCTGCAGACCCAGGGACCACTCGGCGAGGCACAACTTGATCGCTCGGAGCTCCAGTACATCGATTGGAAGGCAGGACTCCTCCTGAGTCCAGCACCCCTGGGCTGACTGGGCACCCCAGACACCCCCCTAGCCGGAGAGGCTGGCATCCGTCGTGACCACTGTCCAATGGCACGGCAAAAACGACTTACCGGTCCAAAGCATCGGAGATGTCAACCATACTAGGGAGGACTTGACCAGTCGACTCACCTGAATCTGGTAATCCAGAGACGAAGGGAGCTTGTCCCAACGTGACAGAATCTTTCTGTAACGCTCGGGTGTGGAATTGGGCATACAGAACTGCCTCGAAAGGGGCCACCATCAGACCCAGAACCCTCATGCAGAAGCGAAGCGACGACCACTTCTGGGTCGCCAACCGCTGCACCGCAAATTGTAGTGTCTGAAGTTTTTCCGTTGGGAAAAACTCTTGCCTCCGAGGAATCCAGGACTAACCCCAGGTATTCCAGCTGCTGAGACGGTACCAATGCTGACTTCTAGATATTCAGAAGCCAGCCGAATTCTTGGAGGGTCTGGCAGGTGATGGACACATACTCTAACTCTGAGCTTGAGGAAGCTCTCAGAAGGTCGTCCAGGTATCCTAACGATAGCGATCCCGCACTGCCTCAGCAGGGCCAGAATCGGAGCGAGCACCTTGGTGAAGACCCGTGGTGCCGAGGCCAGGCCGAACGGGAGGGCCACAAATTGAAAGTGGTCCTCTCTGATCGCAAAGCGCAGAAATCTCTGGTGCTTTGTGCATATGGGAACATGCAGGTATGCGTCTAGGATGTCCAAGGACGCCATAAAGTCCCCCTGATGGAGCGCTGCCACTACCGAGCGAATCTACTCCATTCTGAATTTTTGCACTTTGACAAAACAATTGAGGGCCTTGAGGTCCAGGATTGGGCAGACCCCTTCTTTCTTGGGGACTACAGATTGGAGTAAAACCCCTGAAACCGTTCCATTGAGGGAACTGGCACAATCACTCCCTTGACCAGTAGATCCTGGACAGCCCCTGACAGATCCTTCCAGCGATCCGGAGGAAGCTGGAGGTTGGAAGGAATAAAATCTGTTTGGTGGGCAAGAGAGAAACTATCTTGTACCCCGAGGAAACTACTTCGCAAACCCAACGGTCTGAAAGAAGAGACCTCCACCGAGCTGAAAATTTGCGAAGCCGGCCCCCCACCTGAGACGCGGGCGGGGGCTGACCTTCATGCGGAAGCCGCCCCCCCCCCCCCCTTTCTTGACTGTTGTACTTTTAACTAAAATCTTGTAATTCTCTGGCATAAGCTCATCCAAATGAACCAGCCCTTCAGGGGAGAACCAGGTGGAGGTCAGGGCCATCAGGTGGAGGTCATTTTCAATAATTAAGTCATAAATCTGCGATGCATTCTTGTATGCTGATCGAGCATTGATCAGTCCCACCCGTGGAAGGTCGACCAAAGGATGGGATTTTTTGGCAGGCTGTCTAAAAATCCTGTTAGACATTCTTAGCCTCATTAGAAATGGTACAGTCCACCTGATCTAGTTCGATCAGTTGCATCTTACTGTAAAAACGGCAAGGTGCTATCAGCTCTGGAGATGGTATCTTTAGGGCATGGGCCACGTGGGGCTGCATTGGGCCGGCATAGCGGGCCCGGACGGGCTTGCCTCTGGCGTGCCACCGGCACGCCGCCATGTAAATACTTCCTGGATGGTCAGGTGATCGCTAGGCTCCACCCCCATTCGTCGCACTCTCACAGCATCAGGCGGAGATGATCAGCAGGTGCCACAGATGGAAGGCGATCAAATAGGCAGTCCACACAGAGCAGGTCAGCAGACAGGTGAGTAGAGGCACAGGTTTTAAAAGCACACTGAAAAGTAAATGTCTTATCTGGCCAGGCAGGGTGCCGTCGCCATGTAAATACTTCCTGGATGGTCAGGTGATCACTAGGCTCCACCCCCGCTCGTCGCACTCTCACAGCGTCAGGCGGAGATGATCAGCAGGTGCCACAGATGGAATGATAGTCATAGGTCCAAATCTGTACCAAGTGATGAAGCAGACTCCTACTCACCCCCATACATTCAGGAGAATGAAAGTAAATCTTCAGTATGTAGTGAAGAAAAAAAGTCATTGCCCTTCCATCCCTGCTTAGAAAGACGAAAAGAGAGACTCACGTAATTTAGAACCAAGTGAAAAAATAAAACAGGATAATTCTACCCCTAGATGTCACTGCAATGATCAGGAGAATGTTGCGTCTTTTGTCCCAGCAGGACGGCAGAAAACAGTCCCAGCAAGAATTCCCATTCCAGAACCTACTGTATTTTCAGGGGACATACTGAAGTTCAAAAAGTGGAAGGCAAGTTTTGAAATGATCATTGAGCATCATTGTTCCAGACCAGTTGACAAGTTATTCTACCTTCAGATATGTTGGTGGGGAAGCAAAGAAAGCCCTTGAAGGCAACTTCTATAGAACAGACAAAGAAGCCTATAAGCAAGCCCGGGAAAAGTTAAATGCAAGATATGGTCATCATTTCTTAGTACAAAGAGCCTTTAGGGAGAAATTGAAGAACTGGCCTAAAATATGTCCCAAGGAACACTTCAAACTCCAAGAGTATGGTGATTTCCTGCAAGCATGCAGCAATGCCATCCCACATGTACGAGGACTAGAAGTACTGAACGACTATCTAGAAAATCACAGGATGCTAGCCAAGCTACCTGAAGAAGTGGCTTCTAGATGGAATCGCTATGTGACTGAACAGTTCGATCTAAATAAGGATTTCCCAAGTTTTGAAAAGTTCTCCGAGTTCGTTAATAGGGAAGCACGAATAGCATGTAATCCAGTAACAGCATCTTACGCCTTAAAATCCTTGGAAGAAAGGCCTGCGAGAGATACAAAACGTACAAGAGCAACTAGCTTTGCAATCAACACAGCAGCTAAAGGTCTAGATACCTGCGAAAGCAAGCTTAAAGTCATTACTGGGTTCAGTAAAGGGACAGAACTGACAAATCCTCAGACTACCTCAGAACCACTCCATACACAAGTGCCAACAATTGAGAGAGAAGTCCTCAAATGAAAAGAAAAAATTTGTACTTGATAACCAACTGTGTTTTGGATGCTTAAGAAAAGGCCAGGTTACTAAGGAGTGTAAGAAAAAGGCTGCATGCAGCGTCTGCAAAGGATGCCATGCTATACCACTACATGAAGAACGTCCAAAGAAGGATGAATCCTCAATACCTAAAGATGCTGAGGAAGAAAAGAAAGTATCAGTATTCTCTTGCAGAATAAGGGAAGGAGAAAGCAACGGCACATCAATGGTTGTACCAGTGTGCATTTCAAATCCTAAGAGGAGGAACAAGAAGGTATACGCCTATGCACTACTGGATGCCCAAAGCGATGTCACCTTCATTGATCAAGAAATCTGCAAAAATTACAAGTGGCTACAGAACCAGTGAAGCTCAAGCTCACCACAATGACGGGGAGAGACACAATAGTGAACAGTCAAAAGGTTAAAAGGACAGAGTTGGAGAACTTCATTCAAACCTCACATTAAATCTACCTCCATCTTATACGAAAGATGACATACCTCTAGATTGAGATCGTATACCTACCTGTGAAACAGCCAATAAATGGGAGGACCCATCTATCATATCTCATGAGATGTCCCCGCTGAAGGAATTTGGTGTCGGACTGTTGATAGGCTACGATTGTCCCGAAGCTTTAGTACCACGAGAGGTAATCACAGGAGGAAAGGGTGAACTTTATGCTGTTCGAACTGATCTAGGATGGGGTGTTGGAGGAAAACAGCAGATTGCAAACTCAAGACAGGCGACAGGATTGTGTCATCGAATATCTGTCCAAGAGCTACCAACTGTCAGTTCAGCAAAGGTAATCAAGATCCTTGAATTTGACTTTGCAGACATAAGTTCTGAAGAAAAGAGTGTATCCCAAGAAGACATAAAGACATAAAGAAAAAGACAAAGTTCGTACACACTCTAGAAGAAAGTATTCAAACGATAACGAAAGCGCAAGAAACGAAAACCGAAAGATCCGACATAAAAAATGCTTTATTTTCGTTTTTGTTGCGGTAAAAATTCGATAGAGAGATTCGACATTATAGGGAACAGATTCGACATTATAGGGAACAGATTCGACACTATAGAAATAATGGATTCGACATTACAGAGATTAGATTTCGATTCATGAGAAAATAGATTCGACATTATTACTAGTCATACAACATTAGAATTCTTTTGACCATTCGACAGAAACCAAGTATTATTGGATTTTCGGATGAAAGCTATTCCCCCAACGAAAAACGAAATAAATCAAAACGATTTTCGGGAGTAACTAAATACATTTATTTTCCAAACGAAAAAACGAAACAAAATATTCCAGTCTGCACATGTCTAGTATTCAGCAGAATCAACAAGGTTATTTTGAAATGCCCTTACCCTTCAGAGAACGACCTCGTCTGCCAAAGAACAGAAATCTTGCCTTAGCAAGATTGAAATGCTTGAAGAAAAAAAGATGGTAAGAGATCCCAAATTCAAGCAGGATTACTTGAAATTCATGGAAGGCATCCTTGAAGGACATGCAGAGAAGGTGAATAACCAACCTAAAGAGGGAGAAGTGTGGTACATCCCACATCAAGGTGTTTACCACCCAAAGAAACCAGATAAAATTAGAGTAGTATTTGATTGCTCAGCAAAGTTTGATGGTGTTGCATTGAATGATCATCTACTAAAAGGACCAGATCTTACAAACACTCAGCCTGGAGTACTCTGTAGATTCAGAAAGTATCCCATAGCGGTCATGTGTGACGTTGAAAAAATGTTCCACCAGTTCTATGTGAAGAACGAAGATAGAGACTTCCTGAGGTTCCTATGGTGGGAGGACGGAGATACAGATAGAGCCAGCAGAATACAGAATGAAAGTACATTTGTTTGGATCAGCATCATCTTCAGGTTGCGCCAATTATGGTATGAAGTACTTGGACAATCCTTTTCATTTTTATTAGCCATCAGCAGCAAATTTTCTTAAGAAAAACTTCTATGTAGATGATGGTCTTGTAAGTCTAGAGTCCACAGAATCTGCAATCAAATTAGTAAAGGAAAGCCAAGAATTATGCGCAAGAGGAAACCTGCGCCTTCACAAATTAATCTCAAAAAACAGAGAGGTACTGGAATCCATCAGTGACTCTGAACGTGCATCAACAATGAAGAATGTAGATCTCAATTATGATCATCTACCAGTTCAGAATGTACTTGGCTTGGGATGGAATGTAGAGAACGACAAGTTCTTCCTTGAAGTATCCTTTGAAGAGAAAGTTGCAACCAGACGTACCATTCTCTCTGCAGTGGCTTCTATATATGATCCACTGGGTTTCTGGGCCCCAGTAATCCTCAAAGCAAAATAACTACTACAAGAATTATGCAGACGGAAGTTGGGATGGGATGAACCCATACCTGAAGATTTGAGGCCAAGGTGGGAGACTTGGATAAGAGACTTGCAAAATTTGAAAGAAGTTCGGATACCCAGATTTTTTGTACCTCATGATTTCGGAGAGTACAAGAAAATAGAACTTCATCACTTTTCAGACACCAGTAGTTATGGCTATGGTCAGTGCTCCTACATCAGAGTAATAGGAGAAGGAAAAAATACATTGTGCCCTGGTTATGGGAAAGACCAGAGTTGCATCTACCAGTATTCAGACAATACCAAGACTTGAACTGACAGCAGCTGTTTCAGCATCAGTAAGCACGTTTCTAAAGAGAAGAATTAGAGTTAAAAATAGATGAAGAATATTTTTGGACAGACTCACAAGTTGTCCTTGGATACATAACCAACGAAGCTCGAAGATACCATGTCTTTGTCGCCAACAGAGTTCAGAAAATGTGGGAAATGACAAATCCAGAACATTGGCACCACATTGATACAAAGCATAACACGGCAGATCATGCTTCAAGAGGTCTGAATGTAACAGAATAGAAAAATTCTAATTGGTTCACCGGTCCAGAGTTCCTTTGGGAAAAGGAGATCATACCCAGTGAAGGTTACACAGAATGGTCTATGGGTGATCCAGAAGTAAAGGTTGTACAAACATTGAGTCACAGTTTTTTACGGACTGTCCATAAAAATACGGACGGTTGGCAACACTGCACACTAGGGTTGTCCCGATACCACTTTTTTAGGACCGAGTACAAGTACCGATACTTTTTTTACATGTACTCGCCGATACCGAATACCGATACTTTTTTTTAAATGTCATGTGACAGTTTTCAAACCACAAAACAGACTAAGGATATTTTCTTTAGAATTATGAAGAACTCTAACTCAAGACATTATAAAACAATAAAAATGTGTAAAAATGTTTTATTTGCTCGTCACGCAGTAGTAAAAAACTCAAAGAATTTTCACAGAACATGTTGATAGATACAAAAAAAGTATTCGGCCAGGCATCGGGAGCATTTGCGCGAGTACAATTACTCCCGCAAATACTCGGTATCGGTATCGGGACAACCCTACTGCACACCACACATGAGGTATCGCCATGAACGTCAGAGCGGGGGAATCAATTCTAACACCAATCCTCCTTTGTATCTCTAAACTGGTAACCAATAAATACTTATAAAGCGCCACCTATGGAGATTTTCAAATACCGAAGTTTGACACCATTACAAAAGTGTGCTAAAAAAATTTAAAGCGTGAGGTTTGGTAGCCATCTATTTTACCAAAAATCTGGAAATGATATGGTCTCTGTGTGCATTGAAATTCATTAAAATGTACTTATGCTTTTGTGTGCAAAATTGCGTTTAAGAAATTGCTGTGTAAATACTGTGTGACATAAAAATTTGTAAAAACCCACCATTATATTGTCTAGGGTCTCTGCTACAAAAATATATAATGTTTGGAGGTTCCAAGAAAAAATACAGATTTTTACTTGTAAACAAAAAGTGTCAGAAGAAGGCCTGGTCTTCTGGCGGTTATAAAAAAAATAGGGCTGTTACTGATCAAAATTTTTGTGTTCGATTAATCGTTTATTTTTTTAATTGATTAATCTACTAATTTTGATTAATTATAATGCACATACAGATCCAAGTACTTTTAGCCAATCTCCTTGCAGGCTGATTCCCAGTGCAGCTACCAACCACTGGAAAAATAAATAGCAGGATACAAAAAACACACAAAGGCAGCGCTCGATGGGAATAGCATTAAAACTTTTATATTCTTCAAATAGGTAACCAAATAAATATTGCACTGGAGATAAAATCGATGTAGCTACATAAACTGTAAAAATGGTGCGAGTAATACCAAACGGTACCAAAAGCAGTCATAAAAACATGTAGCTAAGTATGATACTGGTATAAAAATGTGTACAACGATACCACTGCTGAATCTAGATGAGGAGATGTTACCATCAGTCCGTCGGCATGTAAATGTCCCATGAAGGGAACCATCACAACTCCCAGTGGATGGTTGTAGAATCCCAGGTTGATAGAGGGAAGTGTAACAGCCCTTGCGTGTGGCAGATAGTAAGGTCCCGCCGGCATGCAGATATGAAGGCACAGCAAAAGAGCCCTTCAGATAGACACGGCAAGCCCCGCCGGTGTCCGTGACTTCACCGAATCTCGGACGGAACTCCCTGAAGGGCCAGAAGCCGGCGGAGAGGTGAGAATTTTAAAATAATTTTAAAAATCAAAAAGATTTTGATCGATCAAAAAAATTAAAGATTAATCGATTAATTAAAAGTTAATTTGCACAGCCCTAAAAAAAATTTTTTTTAAAAATCACACACGTGGTATCACTATACTAAGGACAAGTAGCAGAATGTGTTTTGGGGTGTTGTTACAAGTATGCTTATGCCGTGTGTGAGAAATAACTTGAGATATATAATTATATATATTTATTTTTTTCCCCACAAAAATGTCATAAGAATTTCTTAATTTTACAAAGATTTGTGGGAAAAATTGACAACTTAAAATAGCTTGGCATGCCTCTTACTAAATGCCTTGGACTGTCTACTTTCCAAAAAGTGGTAATTTGGGCAATATCTGTCTTGACATGTTATATAGGATATACTGTAACAAGATTGGGCAAGCGATTATCCGATTATGTTTCACAGCAAATCGAAACCAATAAACAAAAATTTGTATGCAAGTTACAGATTTTTCTCATACGAAAACAGTACACATTAAAAAAAATCGTTAGTTCTGATCATGTATGAGAATTTTGGAGTTTGTCCCTTCGAAAACAAACGCCCGATTTTCTTAAAGTGTGTATGAGCCTTTTGGGCCTTAAGAAAGAAGAGAGGCTGTCAATTTTCAATGATTGGTACCATAGCTTGTGGACTCTACAACTTTCACACAGACAAAATATTATACACCAATTGGGTTATTTTTACCAAAGATATATAGCAGTATATATATAAAAAAAAAAAATCTAAATTTATGAAGAGAAATCACTTATTTGCCAAATTTTAACAGAAACGAAGAAAAACACATTTATTTTACAATTAGTAAAAATATATAAAAATAAAAAAGAACCCCACTGATTAATAAATACCACCAAAAGAAAACTATTGGTGTGAATTTTTTTTTTAAATGTCATTTGGGTATAGTGTTGCATGACTGAGTAATTCTCATTCAAAGTGAGAGAGCTGAAAGCTAAAAATTGGCCTGGGTAGGAAGGGGGTGAAAGTGCCCAGTATTGAATTAGTTAACTGCTTCCTGACCATCGCACAACAATGTACGTTGTCAGAATGGCATGGCAGGCAGAAGGACGTATATATACTAGAGGTCAACCGATATGGGTTTTTCTCTGGCCCATGCCGATGCCAATATTCGGAAACCGATGGCCGATATGTGTTGCCGATTTTTGCGGACGATATTTTAGGATCGATTTTTTTTCCCCCTCATCTCAAAAAACCTAGGGTGGAGAGGTGGGGAGAAGATAATTGTTTAGGGTGGAAAAGTGGGGTGCAGCCTGTCAGTGTCACATCAGTGCAGCCCATCGGTGCCACCTCATTAGTGCCCACCAGTGCCACCTCATTGGTGTCTATCAGTGCCCACCAGTGCCACTTCATCAGTGCCCACCAGCGCCACTTCATCAGTGCCCACCAGCGCCACTTCATCAGTGCCCACCAGCGCCACTTCATCAGTGCCCACCAGCGCCACTTCATCAGTGCCCACCAGCGCATAAAAAAAAAAAATACAAGTCAGCAGATAGCAGCGAGCGGGCCCCTCCTCCTCTGGGTGTAAACAGAGGGCAGGGCCGCCATGTTAAATATCGGCCTAATTTGGATGAAAAACGGCCAAATATCGGCCGATATATCGGTCGACCTCTAATATATTAACATCCCCTTTAAGAACCGCATTGTGGACACGCGCACCCACCGCAAGCCCGACTGCGGGTCCTGCGGACTCGTCCAACAGTGAGCTGGAGGGTGGGGGGAATGCTGATGTAAACAAGCATTTCCCCAGTCTACCCAATGACAAGGACACTTATGACAGCTTCCTGTAATCGGAAACGGTGATCAGTGTCCCCCCTACAGAAGCCCATCCCCCCTACAAAAGCACTCCCTAGGAAACACTTAACCCCTTCAGCGCCACCTAGTGGTTAACTCTTACTGCCAGTGTCATTTCCACAGTCATTTTTATAGCACTGATCGCTGTAAAAATGACAATGGTCCCAAAAATGTGTCCGCCATAAAGTCGCAATCACAATTGAAAAAATAAATAAAATAAAAATCGCAGATCGCTGCCATTACTATAAAAAAAAAGCCATAAAACTGTCCCCCTATTTTGCAGATGCTATAACTTTTGCGCAAACCAAACAATATACGCTTATTGCAAAAATATGTAGAATACGTATGAGCCTAAACTGAAAAAAAAAAAAAGATTGTTGGGTATTATAGCAAAAAGTAAAAAAAAATATTGCTTTTTTTCAAAATTTTCGCTCTATTTTTGTTTATAGCGCAAAAAAGAACGCAGAGGTGATCAAATACCACCAAAAGAAAGCTATTTGTGGGGAAAAAAGGACGTCAATTTTGTTTGGAAGCCACGTCACATGACCGCGCAATTGTCAGTTAAAGTGAGGCAGTGCCGAATTGCAAAAAGTGCTCTGGTCTTTGGGCAGCGAAATGGTCCGGGGCTGAAGTGATTAAGAGGGGCAAGTTCTATGCCTACACACTTTTGCTAATAGGTGTCCCTCATTCCCATCTCAGAAAGTTGGGAGGTATGCATTTACACATTTCAACACCCAAATGAAGGCCAAGAAACCCTAAAACCCAACTATATAAACTCCAAGAACTGGTACAAGCGACTCCCATAGCCCCACCTGAAATCCAAGGATCATGGGACAAGTAGAATGAGGACTGGAAAAGGAAGGAGACAGGAAGTTAGAGAAATCTGAAATTCAGCCAGAGTGACATGACAGACACAAACCTACTGTATACAGCTAAAGGAGCACACAAACTGACAGCGAGGTTGCGATTAATTTACATGCACAATGAACCTGTTTTGTGGAGGAAAAGCTGGAGTTCTTCCTTAATTCTGAGGGCATTGGACAGTTAGATGTGCTAGCAGATTTAGGGTTGAATATGTTTTTATTATCTATTTTTCAGGTAAAACTGTTGGGGTACAGAAGAAAAAGGGGGTGGGGGGGGCAATGCTGGACATTCATCAACATGTTAACGTTATATATAGGTAAGTCTGATAAATGCCAACATCATAACATTAGGGTTGCAGTCAATATCTCAAGCAAGCAGCGTACTCAGTCAATTGTATACAGAAAAGAAAAACATATAAAATAGTGTATAGCCCAGGATTAGGGAAGTTTTTTTTATATACTAATAAAAAAATCTAAAATAAAAGGGGGGTATAGATAGAGGTTATCTCTCGTACTCAGTTCAGCTGCGGTTGGATGCTTAGAGGGTCAGTCATGGGATGTGGTCAACCATTCTTTTGGACCATTTACCCCAGTGACGTTCCAGCTGTTGGTCCCAAGGCCATCCCTCCACTCAGCTACCATTCATTCTGTTAAGTAATCTATCAGAGGCCGAATAGTGGACCCAGACATACCATAGCTTCAGGTGTTTTTTTTTTTTTTTTGTTTAATCACATTTTATTTTTTAAGTTTACACACAGATTCCACTCATAGCACATAGATAACATATTCAGGTATATATATCCATTCTAAGATTGGATTTTTCCCCAGACATAACTCAGGATCTTACTCTCTATTACATAACCGCTAGTGAATGAAACAAAGATACAAAACAGAAAGAGAGAGGGAAAAAAAGGCACAGAAACAACTACAGATATAGACCTAAACAAACCTACACATTCCTCTGGAAACTCCTCTGGGAAGCCCCCACCCGAACCTTTACCACACCATGCCACGCCTACCCTAAGCCCAGTCAAATCCAAATCATGCTTATTTTCACAAATAGGATCCCAGGAAGTTTGAGTTTAAAGCGGGGTTCCAACCACAATGAGCATTTTTTCAAAGTATGTCCTTTCACGATTCATTATTATGTTATAAATCAAGTCACTTACTATTTGAAAATCTGCCGCAGCTCCGCAGAGTTTTTCTCAAAAGATAGTTTATAAAAATCCATCCCGACGGTTCTCATTTTGCTTGTGGTCATTGTGAACCCCACAAGCACTTACTTCCTGGAAGTCTATGATGGGGAGTGGTAATGGACCGCCCGTCCCGCCCCCTTTCTCGCGCATGCACTAGGGTTGCCATCACAACGGGTGGAGTCGACTGACGTGCCCGTCGTTGTGATGGCAACCAACAACATAGAACAGTGTAAAAAGCCGGAATCACGTCACTTCCTGTTTCGAAGTCCAGCGATTCCAGCTCTAGGACTAGCACACTGCATCCTGGGAAATTATGTCACACATTTCCCAGGAGCATTAGCATGCTGAGGAGCCGAGGGAAATGACATCAGAAACCGAGGTGATTCCGAAGGCAGATTTTGTGGGACCACATAGCAACAGGCATTTCCAGATGAGTAAAAAAAAATACAGAATCCCAAATTCTTTAATCTGAGGGCATGTCCACCAAATATGGATCATTGTACCCACATCTCCTCCACATCACCAGCATTCCCCAGGATAGATCTGGGAAATTCTATGTAACCTTGCCAGACATCTATACCATCTAGTTAATATTTTATAATTACAGGGAGTGCAGAATTATTAGGCAAGTTGTATTTTTGAGGATTAATTTTATTATTGAACAACCACCATGTTCTCAATGAACCCAAAAAACTCATTAATATCAAAGCTGAATATTTTTGGAAGTAGTTTTTAGTTTGTTTTTAGTTTTAGCTATTTTAGGGGGATATCTGTGTGTGCAGGTGACTATTACTGTGCATAATTATTAGGCAACTTCCTTTCCTTTGGCAAAATGGGTCAAAAGAACTTGCCAGGCTCAGAAAAGTCAAAAATAGTGACATATCTTGCAGAGGGATGCAGCACTCTTAAAATTGCAAAGCTTCTGAAGCGTGATCATCGAACAATCAAGCGTTTCATTCAAAATAGTCAAC
Source organism: Rana kukunoris (assembly GCA_029574335.1). NCBI lineage: Eukaryota > Metazoa > Chordata > Amphibia > Anura > Ranidae > Rana > Rana kukunoris. The sequence continues at coordinate 80,027,989 of CM056060.1, forward strand.
AGGGTCGCAAGAAGCGTGTGGAAAAACCAAGGCGCCAAATAACTGCCCATGAACTGAGAAAAGTCCAGCGTGCAGCTGCCAAGATGCCACTTGCCACCAGTTTGGCCATATTTCAGAGCTGCAACATCACTGGAGTGCCCAAAAGCACAAGGTGTGCAATACTCAGAGACAAGGTAAGAAAGGCTGAAAGACGACCACCACTGAACAAGACACACAAGCTGAAACGTCAAGACTGGGCCAAGAAATATCTCAAGACTGATTTTTCTAAGGTTTTATGGACTGATGAAATGAGAGTGAGTCTTGATGGGCCAGATGGATGGGCCCGTGGCTGGATTGGTAAAGGGCAGAGAGCTCCAGTCCGACTCAGACGCCAGCAAGGTGGAGGTGGAGTACTGGTTTGAGCTGGTAATCATCAAAGATGAGCTTGTGGGGCCTTTTCGGGTTGAGGATGGAGTCAAGCTCAACTCCCAGTCCTACTGCCAGTTTCTGGAAGACACCTTCTTCAAGCAGTGGTACAGGAAGAAGTCTGCATCCTTCAAGAAAAACATGATTTTCATGCAGGACAATGCTCCATCACACGCGTCCAAGTACTCCACAGCGTGGCTGGCAAGAAAGGGTATAAAAGAAGAAAAACTAATGACATGGCCTCCTTGTTCACCTGATCTGAACCCCATTGAGAACCTGTGGTCCATCATCAAATGTGAGATTTACAAGGAGGGAAAACAGTACACCTCTCTGAACAGTGTCTGGGAGGCTGTGGTTGCTGCTGGACGCAATGTTGATGGTGAACAGATCCAAACACTGACAGAATCCATGGATGGCAGGCTTTTGAGTGTCCTTGCAAAGAAAGGTGGCTATATTGGTCACTGATTTGTTTTTGTTTTGTTTTTGAATGTCAGAAATGTATATTTGTGAATGTTGAGATGTTATATTGGTTTCACTGGTAAAAATAAATAATTGAAATGGGTATATATTTGTTTTTTGTTAAGTTGCCTAATAATTATGCACAGTAATAGTCACCTGCACACACAGATATCCCTCTAAAATAGCTAAAACTAAAAACAAACTAAAAACTACTTCCAAAAATATTCAGCTTTGATATTAATGAGTTTTTTGGGTTCATTGAGAACATGGTTGTTGTTCAATAATAAAATGAATCCTCAAAAATACAACTTGCCTAATAATTCTGCACTCCCTGTATTTTCTTGTATAAAAGTCACGCTAGATGTAAAAGTTAACATAATAGCTTTCTTCCATTCTTCTACAGAAATCAAACGGACCAAGTCTCAATAGCTTAAGGGAAAGAAAGCTTACAAAAACAAAAAGAAAAGAAAACTAATGCAGCCATCACATCTAAGAATTTGTAAACTGCAACAGAATATGGTAAATGTTTGTTTTTGGTTTAATACTGCTTTACCACTTTGCGCTGCTGCTATGGACGAAAGACGTCTACAGCGTAGCGCTCAATTGCCAGGAGGGCATCCTTGGGCGTCCTCCCTTTTTCTCCTTCCCCTCGCGCCATTGAGGGCACACATCGAGAAAAATCTGTGTTGACCATGTCCCTTGGACAAAACCAATCACAGATCGTGCTAAATGACCAATCACAGCGGCCAGTTAGCACTCGATCTTTGTGTCCAATAAGAGATGACCTCAAATGTAAACATACGAGATCATCTCTCATTGCCGGCTCTCCCTCCTCACACAGAGACCACGTGTACAGAGGGAGAGCGACCTGTGCTGCAGCTTTTGATAGTGCGAGTGAAAGAAAACACCAGTACACAGTGCCCAACAGTACATATCAGTGCCATCTGTCACCAGTGCCATCTGTCAGTGATAACTGATGACACGCGACACTGATATGTGGCACTGACAGGTGGCACTGATGACAGATGGTACTGACAGTGGTATAAAAAAGTTTAAATTTATTTGTTTACTTTGGTCATATACAACTCCTATGTAATCTATCGGAAATCAACTGAAAGACACAGACCCTTCTTTTCTACCAGGAGGAAATTACCACTGCACTTATATACCCGAACAGCCCACCAGAAAACATTTGATCCAATGTGATTAGCAGCCTCTTAAACGCCCGATAAAATCCCTCCCAAACCAACAGGCCAAAAACACCAGAGAAAATGCTGTGTGTGCGCCAGAGGATGAGTGAGAAGAGACGCCACTTATCATTGTGCCCAATGTCCTTCCCAACCAGGCCTCTGCATAGTTGACGGTTTCCGCTGTTACCATACTTCACTAAATTATTAGTGAAGTATGGTTAACATAGCCCTCACTTCCTGCCATTTACCTTCACACCCCTTATGACTCTGCTTGCTATGTAACTGACCCTGGCTTGTTATTCGACCACGCTTCTGCCTACCGATCCTGTACATACCTCTGCCCGATCTGGAACTGACCCTGGCTTATTATTTGACCATGCTTCTGCTCCAGAATTTTTTTTTCTGGATGAAGAAAACTTTTTTTTTTGTTTTCTCATTCATAGATTAGGGTCTGGAGACTCAGAGGCTTTAAAGAGATTTGGGTGGGAGAGGCCTCTACCCATGTCCCCAATCCCCATTCTGTCCTGAACAAGGCCCTACTTCTGTCTGCTGCCTGTAGCACCTATGCCATCATGCCTCTGCCTGTCGCATGAACTGACCACACAACATAGACCTGCATACTACCAGGACCAATATTTTGGCACTGCTGACAATCTCTGCCTGCACTGACCCTGGACTGTATATCAGAGATGGACACCTCTGAGAACCTTCATGTTTGTGAACAAATGCAAAAATACATGTCATGCTGGCAGTGCCAATGGTTAATGGCACCCCAAGCACAGTTAGCAGATGCGTGTTTTGGAGCATGACAAACATGCCAAAATGCAAAATACTTCACACACAACAAGCAGGAAGGTTTTTAGTATGCAAAGTATGAATGGGGACCAATAAAAGCACACTAAACAAATACAAAAACTGTTCTAAACTCTAGCTTAGTTTAAATCAGGGGTGTCCAACCTTTTCTACTTTCCTACGCCACATTGGAAGACGAGATATTGGCTTGTGCCATACATAAAATACACCAACAATAAAGACACCCACTGGCCCGTATGGGTCTGGTTTCTACTGCTACCTGTCCTAGGTGTGACTCCACTGAGGCTGACTACATGCACATGTTTTGGTCATGCCCTGCTGTATTATCATATTGGATGGACTTGTTTTCTTTTTTTTAAGGACAATCTACATTTTTCTGTTCCTCTTAATCCAGAGGTTGGACTGCTGGGGGTGCTCAATGACTTTGTATCCACAGCTCATGCTCGGACGGTACGAATAATCCTGTTCTATGCTAGGAAACTGGTCTTGTTGCATTGGAAGCGTGCATCTGCTCCGAATGAATATTACCCATGTTCAAATGCATATATAAAAGCAGGGCCTGTCCCAAAAAGTTTTATAAGATTTGGCAACCCTGGCTGGATATTAAGGACTCCTTGTGGATGGATACCCCACTCTCTCAGCCATGAGGGGCCGTGGGCAGGGGGGTTCTGGGTGGCTATGGTAACCGCTGAGTGGCTGGGGGGTGGTGGGGGTAAGAACAGTCTGGGTGTGGGGGTGAGGGCCAGGATGGATGTATGGGTGTGCGTGGGTGTGGATGTTGCGAGTTTGCTGTGTGAAGGGTTCCGTTTCTAATGGGTAGTTTCTCCATTTGGTATGTATGTGGTATGAGGGGCCCTCGTGGTCCACTTGGGATACCCTGAAGCACATGATGCTGTTGTCCCTCTGTTGAGGGACCTGGGGTCTCAATCTCAGGGTGGGGGGGGGGGGGGGGTAAATATGGTTTGTGCTGTGATTACTGTATTGTATGTAATTTCATGCCGATATTGTAACGGCTAATGTGCCTTATGGAGTATGTTATTGTTGAAAACTAATAAACAAAGTATACAAAAAAAAAAAAACAATAAAGACACCCGACGAGCAGAAAAAGTTATGCAGATCACAAGCGAACAATCGATATACCGTATTGTTTGCTCCATAAATATGCACTACATTAAAATTAGGGGAAATGTCTGTGCGTCTTATGGAGCGAATATTGACCAGCAGAGGATAGAGGAGACACATTCCAGGTCTTCCAGGAGTCTCCAGCCTGAACCTGTGACTCAGCCACAGACCGAAAACACAGCAGTCCGAGTGTGGCCGTGGTTGCGGCTTGGGCTGCTCTGTCTTCTGCAACAGGCGGTTCGGATGAGATTGACTTCCTCGCATGGGAATACCAGTCTGTGCGAGGTGGTCAGGCTGCATTTCATGGGCACTGGTCAGGCTGCATTTCATTGGCACTGGTAAATATTTTAGTACACCATTTGGTTCAGAATATTTTTTTTACTTGTTTACCTCCTCTAAAACATTGGTTGCGTCTTCTGGTCTGGTGCGTCTAATGGAACAAAAAATACGGTAGATAATATACGTATCAAAGTAATAAAATGTATTTTGTAATAAGTTTATTATAAAAAGTAAAACATGGCAACACAACTAGTGCAATATTTGACTCTATTTTTGAGAAACGAATGCATCAATATCTAGTTCTCTTGATGTAGTAGCAATTCTCAAGGTGCTCATGAGATATTTTGGCTCTAGTTTTGCCCTTGGTGTGCGTCATCCTTGAAAATTGTTTTTCAAAAATATAAGTGCTGCTGAAAACCGAGGACACGAATAAGGCGCGATTGTGAAGAATAGGAGATTTTTCTTTGGGAAAATAAGACGTATAAATGCCGAGAAAAGAGACACTGTCAAATTGGTCTACTGCTGCATGTGTTCATCAAGTGTAAATGCATTTTTACTTGCCACCCACCATCATTATACGTGATCTGTTTGAAGAGGAATACCGTTGTTATGGTAGCAGTTAGCTACAATAACCACGGTATCCTCTTCTTCAGTGGGCGGTCCGCTTACAAGATAAAAGTGGTCTCTGCGGCGGATACGCCGCAAGATCACTTTCATCGGTGCAGGAGAAGGCCCCCCCTCCAGCCAATCTCCAGTGCCCTCCACCGCTTACCGGAGCCGTTGGCAGCAGCGGAGGCGATTCGATCCTATCCTTGCCCGTGTATGGAGACGTGTGAGCGAGTCTCCATATCACTGTAGGGCAGAAGCGACGTCAAATTGTCACTTCCGCCCATACGTCTTAAATGCAATAACAAAAAAATGTCTCTAAGTCCAAATATGAGATCGGAGGTCTTTTTGACCCCAGATCTCATATTTAAGAGGACCTGTCATGCTTTTTTTTATAACAAGGGATGTTTACATTCCTTGTAATAGGAATAAAAGTGACCCAATTTTCATTTTATTAAAAACAGCGTTACAAAAAAAAACAAAAACAAAAAAAAAAATCAAGTAAAATAAGATATATATATTTTTTTTTTAAAGTGCCCTGTCCTGAAGAGCTCACGCGCAGCAGCGCCCGCATGTGAAAATGGTGTTTAAACCACACATGCAAGGTATCACTGCGATCGTCAGAGCGAGCGCAATAATTATATTCCTAGACCTCCTCTAACTCAAAACATGCAACCTGTAGAATTTTTCTAAACGTCGCCTATGGAGATTTTTAAGTTTGACGCCATTCCACGAGCGGACCCAATTTTGAAGCGTGACATGTTGGATATCAAATTTACTTGGCGTAACATTATCTTTAACAATAAAAACATAAAAAAAAAAAAAAGAAGGGCTAACTTTACGGTCTTATTTTTTTAATAAAACAAAGTGTGCTTGCAAGACCACTGTGCAAATACGGTGTGACAAAAAGTATTGCAATGACTGCCATTGTATTCTCTATGGTGTTACAAAAAGAATAATGTTAGGGGGTTCCAAGTAATTTTCTAGCAAAAAACAAACAAACAAACTTGTAAACAGTCTGAAAAACAGGCTCGGTCCTTAACCACTTCCCAACGGCCGTACGACTTTGTACGGCCGAAGGGACGTCCTGAATCTCCAACAGGCCGTGTTTTTACGGCCTGTTCTTAGCCAGGCCAATGGCGTGCCCGCCGCATCGCTAACATGCCAATGCGCGTGCCTGGCGGCCGTGATGTCCGCCAGGCACTCGGGATCGGCGGCTGCAGGGACAAGACTTAGATGTCTGTGTAAACACAGAGATCCATGTCATGTCAGGGGAGAGAGGAGACCGAGCTGTGTCTCTTGTACATAGGGACACAGCATCGGTCACCTCCCCCAGTCACCCCCCCTCCCCCCACAGTTAGAACACAATTTAGGGTACACATTAACCCCTTCCTCACCCCCTAGTGTGACAGTCACCCCCTTCAATGGCAGTCACATTTATACAGTAATTAGTGCATATTTATAGCACTGATCGCTGTATAAATGTCAATGGCGCCAAATATGTGTCAAAAGTGTCCGATGTCTCCGCCATAATGTCGCAGTCACGAAAAAAATGCTGATCGCCGCCATTAGTAGTAAAAAAATAAATAATAAAAAATAATAATAATTCTGTCCCCTAATTTGTAAGCGCAATAACTTTTGCGCAAACCAGACGCTTAGTGCGTTTTTTTTTTTTACCAAAAATATGTAGAAGAATACGTATCGCCTAGACTGAAAAAAAAAATGCTTTTTTTTTTTTTAAATTGGGCTATTTATTACAGCAACAAGTAAAAAATAAAGGGATTTTTAAATACAGCTTACCTGTAAAATCCTTTTCTTGGAGTACATCACGGGACACAGAGCGGCATATTCATTACTATGTGGGTTATATGGAGTACCTTCAGGTGTGGACACTGGCAATCTCAAACAGGAAGTCCCCTCCCTATATAACCCCCTCCCCTAGAGGGAGTCCCTCAGTTTTGTAGCAAGCAGTATGCCTCCCAAAATGGTCACCCAAAAGAGGGGTGGGAGCTCTGTGTCCCGTGATGTACTCCAAGAAAATGATTTTACAGGTAAGCTGTATTTAAAAATCCCTTTTTCTTTCTCGTACATCACGGGACACAGAGCGGCATATTCATTACTATGTGGGATGTCCGAAAGCAATGCTTTAATGAGGGGAGGGAGACATCTTCCAAAGAAGGATTTAATTTTAGAGGTATACTCAGATACTAGTAAATCCAACTTAAACGAGAAATGTAAATCTCAAATCAAGGGAGCCCCCTCAGATCCTGAGGAGCTTGAATCGCGGCCTGTAGTACTGACTGCCCAAAGGCTGTATCCGCATTCCTTCTTACGTCCACTTGATAAAATTTTGTAAACGTGTGGACTGATGACTACGTTGCTGCCTTGCATATTCGAGCCATAGAGATCTGATGATGTGCTGCCCAGGAGGTGCCCCTGGCCCTGGTAGAATGGGCCTTTACCGACAAAGGAGGAGGCACCTCTTCAAACCGCAGGCCCGAACAATTAATTGTTTAATCCATCTTGCGATGGTGGATCAAGCGGCTGCCTGACCCATCTTGGGCCCTTCCGGTAAAACGAACACCACATCTGTTTTCCGAACCTTCTCTGTAGCTTTAAGATAGGCCCTTACGGCCCTGACAATATCCAACGTATGCAGCAACCCCTCTTTTCTAGAGGTGGGTTTTGGAAGAAGGATGGAAGTACCACATCCTGGTTCAGGTGGAAACTGGATATAACCTTTGGTAGAAAGGAAGGATGAGGACGGAACCCCGCCCTATCCTTATGCAAAATGAGATATGGTTCCTTACAAGATAAGGCTGCCAATTCCGATACTCTCCTGGCCGAAACTATGGTGATCAGAAATACCGACTTTCTAGTCAGTAAAATCAAGGTACCTCAGCCAACGGCTCAAGAGATTGTTTCTGTAGGGATGACAGAACAAGATTTAAGTCCCATGGACAAAGTGGTGACTTGACAGGAGGATTAATACGCAAGACCCCCTGTAAGAAGGTCTTTACCAGCGAGTGGGTGGCCAGCGGCCTCTGAAACCACACTGACAGAGCTGAGATCTGTCCCTTGATTGTGCTTAGTGCCAGGCCTTTATCCACTCCTAGCTGGAGAAAACTTAACACCCTATCAATAGTATATTTGCGGGAATTCCATCTTTTGGATTCACACCAGCCTACGTAGTTCCTCCACACCCTGTAATAAATCACCCTGGAGACCGGCTTTCTAGCCCTAATCAGGGTAGGGATTACCTGCCTAGACAGACCTCTACCCCTGAGAATCAGGGATTCAGCCTCCAGGCCGTCAAATTTAGACGCCGTAATGTAGGGTGGAGGATCGGGCCTTGTGAGAGTAGGTCTGGTTGTAGAGGAAGAGTCCAAGGGTCTCCCACTGCCATCTTCAGGACTAGTGAGTACCAAGTCCTCCGGGGCCAAGCCGGAGCTACTAAAATGACTGGCTTGTGCTCCACTCTGATCTTGCGCAACAGGCGAGGGAGTAACTGTAGCGGAGGGAATGCATATAGAAGTTTGAATTGATGCCAAGGGCAAACCAACGCATCGGTTCCGCAGGCCATAGGATCCCTCGTTCGAGACACGAACCTGTCTAGTTTCTTGTTGAACCTGGATGCCATTATATCTACATCTGGCAACCTCTGGCAGATTGTCTGAAAGACCTGGGGATGCAGAGACCACTCCCCTGGCGACAGACTCTGGCGACTTAAGAAGTCTGCCTGCAGGTTGTCCACTCCGGGAATAATATCGCCGAAATGCAGGGTACATGAACCTCTGCCCACTGAAAAATCAAGCTCACCTCCCTCTGAGCGGCCCGACTCCTGGTTCCCCCTTGGTGGTTTATGTATGCCACCGCCGTGGCATTGTCTGACTGGATTCTCACCGGGAACCCCTTTAATCTGGAGGTCCATGCCAGAAGGGCTAGGCGAGCAGCTCTGATCTCCCAGATATTGATGGGGAGCTGCCTCTCTGCTTTCACCCCAGTTCCCTGGTGAGAGGACCCCTCGAAGACCGCCCCCCCCAGCCTGCCAGGCTGGCGTCTGTGGTAACTACCTTCCAGACAACAGGGCTGAAGGATTTTCCCTTTAGAAGATTCTGGGGGTTCAACCACCAGGCCAGGCTTTGTCGGACCCTTGATGATAGCGTCAAAGGGGACTCTAAGGCATGTGCCCTCTTGCCCCAGGCTGCTAGAATGGCTGCCTGTAGGACGCGAGTGTGGATCTGAGCGTATGGTACTGCCTCGAACGTGGCCACTAGCTTGCCTAGTACTCGCATACACAGGCGAATAGTTGGTTTTTTCTTGTTTAGAACCAACTGAACCAACCCCTTGATAGCCTCGATCTTTACCAGGGGCAGGAACACCCTTTGCTGTTCTGTGTCTAACCTCATGCCGAGGTATTCCAACTGCTTTGTGGGCTGGAACGCTTACTTTCCCCGGTTTAGGACCCAGCCGAATTCTTCGAGGTACCGAACCGTGAGGTTTACTGCCTTTTGCAGACCCGGCCGTGAGTGATCTATGATTAAAAGGTCGTCCAAGTATGCTAGGACTGTGACCCCCTGGATCCTTAAATTGGCCAGAACTGGGGCTAGGATCTTCGTGAATACCCGGGGGGCCGTGGCCAGCCCGAAGGGGAGCGCCCTGAATTGGAAGTGTCGCTGCCCCACCGCGAAGCGTAAAAATCTTTGATGCGACTGAAAGATTGGTACATGAAGGTAAGCATCCTTTATGTCTATGGAGGCCAGAAAATCGTCCTTCTGAAGCGCGGCGGCTGCTGACCGGATGGATTCCATCCGGAAGAAACGAACCCTTAGGTAACCGTTTAACCTCTTTAGGTCCAAGATTGGCCTGACATCGCCGTTGGGCTTTGGTATGACAAAGAGATTGGAATAGAAACCTAGCCCTTGCTCTTGGGCTGGCACCTCTATTATTACGTCCTGGCAAAGCAGGTGATCCAAAGCTGCCAGCATTGAGGCCTTCCTTGCTGGATCCCTTGGTAGCCTTGATTCTTGAAAATGAGGCGGAGGATACCTTAGAAACTCCAGTCTGTAACCTGTGGTTACAGATGCCCGGACCCATTTGTCGGGGATCTTGGCTTCCCAAACTTCTGAGAAGAAACGAAGCCTTCCCCCCACCCGCGAGAGTGGGGGCGCCCCTTCATAAGGCAGACTTAGGGGCTGCCTTTGTCGGCTTGCGATACCATGGCCTCTTACCCCCCGGGGCCTGTCCCTGCGATCTACTGTTAACGTTGGATCGTGCAGGCGGCCGTCGATACTGCCTGGAATTTGAGGGCCCCGAGACAGGAAAGAGCTGCCTTTTAAATGTAGGACCCCGGAATGTCTTTTTGACCGGTAAAAGGGTACTCTTGCCATTTGAAATAGTCTGAATATATTTATCCAGATCCTCTCCGAAGAGTCGTCCTCCATGGAAGGGAAACCCTGCCAGAAGCTTTTTGCATGGGGGCTCCGCCGCCCAGTTCTTCAACCATAAGAGCCTTCTCATGTGCACCAAAAACAGTGATAAACGAGAGGCCTGCTGGATGGAATCTTTTATAGCATCTACAGCAAAACACAGAGCTCTGGGAATGTCAGAAAACTCTTCTGCTTGTTGGGTAGGCATGTCCTTTAACATTTCCTTTGTCTGGTCCTTTAACGCCTGACAAACACCAATCGCAGCCACAGCTGGCTGCACCACTGCTCCTGCCGTAGCAAAGGATGCTTTTAAAAGTGTCTCTAACCTTTTATCAACCGGATCTTTAAACATATGTATGTTTTCCACCGGGCAAGTTAGTGATTTATTCACACATGAGATGGCTGCATCCACTACTGGGAGCCTCCACCTCTTGGAGAATCTTTCCTCCATGGGGTAAATGACCGCAAATCTTTTCGGTGGCAGAAAAATCCTGTCCGGTCCGGATGGACCGGAAAAACTGCGTTGCTTAACGGAGCTTTCAAAGAGCCCAGAGAGAATACCGGAGGAACCTGAGGCTCTGGCAATGGTAAACTAAATGCTGCTATTCTCTCTTCTAGCCCCCCTAGGGATACGGCTAGCATCTCCTCTGTGATAAACACCGGTCCCGATACGGGACAACCCTAATAGGAACTTCCGCTTAAACCACTCCTCGCCCCCTTAAATGCCACATTTTTTTTTTTGGGGGGGGGGGGGGGAGTAGGACTTCCTGCTTCCGCCCAGGGACCACTTAGGCGATACGTCATATCGCCTTTTGGCGGCCCCTCCCTGTAGGCAATCACCTGGGACACGTGACAGGTCCCAGGTGATCGCCTGTCCACTCAGGTAGCGCAGCGCTGCTCGCACATGCGCAGTGAGTGCCCGGCCGTGAAGCCGAAAACCGTCACAGCCAGGTGCCCACAGTTAGAATGGAGGCGCCGGCGGAGAGGAGCAGAGCGTCGCTGGACAGTGGAGCAGGTAAGTGTATGTTTATTAAAAGTCAGCAGCTATGCTTTTTGTAGCTGCTGACTTTTAATAAACATAAAAAAGCCTGGAACTCCCCTTTAAGTGGTTAAAGCTCAACTTCAGCCAAAACTTCTCTTTTATACCTGTGACAATAAGGCAAGAAAAGAAGAGCCTGGGGGATGCTGGTACACAATCTACTAGAACTACTGTGTTTTGTTTCCATCATTCACATTGGAGTTTTCTCCTCAAATCCAACCCTTTCCTATTCCTGTTTTCGATTCTTTACCTTATTTAAAAATATACAACTTAATTGGTTAAGGGACAACTAGTACACTCCTTTTTGCTCAAGCTTTCATATCTAAACAGACAGGTAAGGAATTCATATGGTCAACTTTCCATCTCATACAGAAATCCATTGTTGGAGGAATATTACTGTAAATTCATACAGAGCACCTTTTATCAACCTTTTGCTTTTAAATCATTTGTACTCATTAAAATAGTACAAGAGAATACAATAGAGGAATTACAGCTTTCAGGAGGAGCATTCAAATAGTCCTTTTCTGATTTAATTGCATAACCCGTTGCCAAGAAGAATGCAAGTTTTTCTTGCTTTTTTTAATTCTTAAATAAGGAAGTTATAAGTGAGCCCCTCTTAAGCAATACTGCATTGCAAGGCTTTCACAAATTCACCATTTAATCTTCACTATCTCACAAGAAAGGAGGTTACTGATTCTACTGATACACTCCGAGATGCTAATAAAGAGAAAAAACAGGTCTACAAGTGGAATCTAGGTTTTAAAAACAGCCTTAAATTGTGCATGAAAGTAAATTTTTTACCAACACTTGACCCAAAATGCTGATGTAGTTGTCCTCTCTGGGACATGCAGTTATTTTCTCTCAAGGTTCTTCTAAATCAATTTCAGACACTTTCACACTTATACGACTTGCCTCACGATTTTGTACTGCATTATTATCAATGACTACCATTCATACTAGCAAGACTTTAAGTTGTGCCTACTTCAAAGTAGTCCTTGCACTACTTTGGTCCAATTTTGATGCCACTTACACAGGCATTCATTGAAATCGCAGCCGCGAATCGCGGTAAATTCGCGTGACTTTGAAGCCGTACAAGTGTGAAAGGGGGCCAAGTCCCCTTTCACACTTATCTCACGATTTTGTACTGCAAAATCATATGACAAGTCATTCTCCATGATTTTCAATGAACACCATTCATACAGGCACAACTTTAAGTAGTGCCGACTTCAAAGTAGTCCCTGAACTACTTTGGTCCAACTTCATGCGAGTTGATGTCCATAGACTTCAATGTTAAACCCTCAAGTAGCATGCAAATCGTACCTGAATAATATAGACACGATCTCAGTACAACTTTGTAAACACAAGCAGCTTTTGAACCCTTGTGCCACCCAATCCTTTCAGCATAGTAGCCCCTCTCAGGCCCCTTTTACACTTGTGCGACTTCAAAGTCGCGCGGCCGTGATTTTAACAAGACATACGACTGTGGATCCGACTTTGCCCCACAACTTGAAGTACGACTTCAATGAGCAGGGATGCGACTTTGATCCCCCAATAATTAGGGGGAACTCCACGCCAATTTAAAAAAAAAAAAAGGCATGGGTTCCCCCTTTATGAGCATACCAGGGCCTTAGGTCTGGTTTGGATTTTAAGGGGAACCCCCATACTGAAAAAACGATGTGGCACACTTTCGGGTTTCACCATACACCGAAGATTCACCAAGAATTCACCTTGCCACCTGCTGATGTCATTTAGCACCCAGCACTTCACTTGCACTTTGCAATTTCTTTTGATTAAATTGCATTACCTCCTGGACTGGGTCACAGTTGCATCATCCATCATTGGTGTATATAAACATAACACCATCCTGCGATTTCCTCTGCGACTGCATATATTATCTTTATGCTGCGATTCTATTTCTGCACCCAGCACTCTACTTGCACCTTGCAATTTCTTCACCTCTTGGACTGAGTCACAGTTGCACCATTTACACTTTGCAACAATTGGACAATCTTGCGGTTCCATCCACCATTCATATGATGTGATTGCCTGTGCCGATGTGTTCCCTGTGTCTGGAGGTGTTTTGTGCTGTTTGCGCCGTTCAAAAAGACAATCCCAGCTCTAGAGGCCAAAACTTAGCCGGGGCTACAAGAAAATGTCCACTGGCCGCCTCAGGAAAAAAGCGAGAGCTACAAGAAAATGGCCGCCCGCTGCTTCAGCATTACAACTAGCGTGGCTACAAGAAAATTGAGTCGGCTGCGCCAAAATGCCCGCCGATCGTTTCCGAGGTAAAATAAAGGCTGCGGAGGCCCCTCACATGGCAGACCAGACAACACCCCACAATAGAGAGCGGATGCACGGACACCCAGCCAAGACCCGGAACCCCCCCCCTGGATCACCCCGGGCAGGTACACAGCGGGTCCAGCAATCACAGATGCATGGGGAGGAGAGAAGGGACAGGAAGAGAATAAAGGGAGAGTGAGCGTCCTGGGAGGACTGCTGGACGCATTCCGGACAGACCCATCACCTGAGCAGTATGGAGTGGCTGTTGGCCACGGCCCACTGTGACTCAGACAGAAGTAACCCATTCATATGTGTGCCCTGGAGCATATAGCTCACCGGCCACCCATGGAGCAAACTGGGTATGTTGTGGCCTGAAAGGTCTGCTCACGCTCGTTGGCCGGACTGGGGAGACTACAAGGATCTATATTATCCAGCCTGTCACCCAACCGGCAGTTGATAGTAGATCTCAGGATCAAAAAAGTAGAAAAAAAAATCTCCAGGACCAATGGTCCCAACCGGGAGCCAGGACCTTCTCCTATGCTAGGCAGAAAAAAAAAACTGAGCGGCTAGATGCAGGGTAAGGGGTTATAGCCAGAGGGACCGCCCCCTGGGCGGTACTGTTCAGCTTTGCTGTTGTTACATGTTTTAACTGTTTAAAATGTCTGCCTAGTCCTCTCCTGATAGACGGCAGATATAAACCCTGAGGTCAAGAATTGAGGAGCTCTTCCTGTTTCTGGGGGAGGTACCTGAGGTATGGAGGAGTGAGCGTGCACGCTAAAGGGATCTAGCGGAGCTTGTGGTGTGTGTGCCTAGGAGAGCGGCAGATCTCATCCCTCTGCCCGGAGCTACGTACCGATGGGGGTTTACTCTAGCTTTAAACGTGAAAAGAGAAGGAAGATCTTTTTATCTGAGGGATCCCACACAACTCCCAGCATTTTTCGAGTTCTTGGGCTCAGAGTCAATAACAACCCCTAATTGGCTGGATATATCCACAGTGGAAAGACCCTGAAAGTCTTTTTTTTTTTATAGGAATCTTATAAATACAGAGAGGGCCACCATAGCAACGGCGATACAACCATCAAAAGCAGGGGCACCAGTCAGAGTGACCCTGCCTGATTTTTTTTTTTTTCTTGGTGAACGTATTGGTGGGATTTCCCTCCTTCTTTGCCTCCCTGAGCAACGATGGACATTGTCATTAAGTGAAAGGCAGGACTTTGGTTTGGATAAGTTCGATGGCTTGCTATGTTGTGTTTTTTTTTTTTTGTGTGATTTAGATATAGACGGGCAGTGTGCCCTAGAGAATATGGTTATTCATGTAGAGTTATGAAGCCCCTGTTTGACCTTTTTTGTCTTTATATACTTTTTTTCCCTTGTGTGTAGTCAATCTCCCTTATAGGTATCTCCCGTAGGTGGAGGGAGGGGGGTAAGGTTAAGTGGGGGGGGGGGGGGTTTCCACAGCACACACACTATTCAAGTAAACACACGGAGCAAGACACAGTAGTAACCATCACTTACTCATATATGCACATACATACACACATGTACACATACATACACACATGTACACGCATCAATTACTTTTTTTTTTGAGTTTATAGAACACTCACTCTTATAGGAGGGACACTTAGGACACATGTCACACAAAGGGCGGATAAGGGTGGTGGGGTGGGATATGGGGGGGTATTGGGGCAAGATTGAAGTGAGTTTGGAGGAGGGCTGGGGGGGGGGGGGAAGAGGGAAGGAGGGAGTCTGGGGGCGAGGGAGAACCTGGAGGGAGGTGGGACGACACTAGGGGCCATGATCTGAGAGGAGACCGAAGGGGAGTATATGAAAGCTTAGGTTGGGAAGCAGGAACTGCTTTCATGATGATTATTATCATAATTTATTTTAAGTGTCTTAGACTATTATGGAAGACCGCATATTTTGCAAAAATAGGGGCTTCCCCGAGCTTATAGGGCAAAGATCTACCTGGTTTATAAGGGTATTTGGAAACCCCAAGTGAGGCTTTGGGGAGGGAGTACCCTCTTGTAATTATTATTTTTTTTTTTTTTCATATTTTTTTTTTTATTAATTGATAAACATAAATGTTATAAAAGTGTGAAGGGGGTCTATGAAGGGTTAAAGGAGTAATGTCGAAGGTTGTATGTCTTGTCAAAGATAATAGAGGTTGACATAGAACACGGGTGGAATGAGTTGTATCTAGGAGGGAGTGGACTTGGTTTAACCGACAAATAGGATGTGTAATGTTATAAAGGTGCGAAGGGGATTCATGAAGGGTGAAAAAAGTAATGTGGAATGTTGCATGCCTTGTCAAAATAACATAGGTCGACATAGAACACGAGCAAAATGGGTTGTACTTAGGAAGGGCACACAGAGGTGGAGGGGAACCTTGTCTCTCCGCGGCGGTCCGCGCTCCTGGGGGGGGGGTGGGCGGATGGGAGGGGGGAGTAGCAGAATAGAAGGGGTATGCACACCCATGCAGAAGCATGACTCCCCGCTGTATCTCTATACCTTACCCCCAAGGCGTCTCTCCTCCTATTGGAGGGAAGTCGGAGACGCGCGTGGGTTTTTTTTTTCTCTCTTTTTTTTTCTTCTCTTTTTCTCTTCTTCCGGGGGGCCGTGCCCCCGGAAAACACCACTACCGTGAGGGGGATATAGATCCGAAGGTTCTACAGTAGCGGGTGTATCTAATACTCGGGCTCTTGGACAGAGGACCTGAATCCGAGGTACGGGGTTTATTATTTGTTTGTTTGTTTTTTTTCTTCTCCTTCTGCTCCCCGCGGGGTCCTCCCCGGACCCTCCCCCATCTCCCAACGATTCTTTTTTCTTTTTTGCTTTTTTTCTCTTTTTCTCTTCTCCTCTCTCCTCTCTTTAAACCGTACAAAGCCAAATTACTAAAATGGATAGAATTAATCTTACCACTTATAATATCAAAGGGCTAAATATCCCAGAAAAAAAGAGCCAAACTAAAAATGGAGTTAGGGAAACTAAAAGCACAAATAGTGTTTCTCCAAGAAACGCATTTTAGAAAAGATAAAAGGTACCTAAGATGAAGTGTCAAAGATTTCCAGTAGTATATGTGGGAGCTTCCCAGTCATCAAAAGCAAATGGGGTGGCTATACTGCTGGCTAAGAACATAAAGTGGAAAGAATCAAGAGTAACCATGGATGAAGAGGGACGATTTCTTATGGTCAAGGGGACAATTAATGATAAAAAGGTAACCCTAGTAAATATCTATCTCCCCAATGACGACCCGGTCTCTAGGCTGGAAAAATTTGCAGAAACGATAATTCAGCATAGGGAGGGGACATTAATTGTGGGAGGAGATATGAATATGGTCCTAGATCCAACAATGGACTCCTCTAGGGGGGCCTATAATATTTCCAACCGTAAACTAATAACAGCAAGGGGAATTTTACAAAGCTTACAGATAGTAGACAGCTGGAGGACTTTGCATCCACACGAGAGAGACTATGGGGTCAATTCACAAAGAGAAACGTTATTGGATTTCTTCAGGTGTTAAATTAGCACTCCTTATTTAACGGTAGCAAACATGGTATTCACGAAAGCTATAATCGTTATTTAACATAGTCGTTATGGTTTTCAACTGACTCTTTATCCAAACGTTATGCTAACTACTCAGACGTTATTATAAAGATTTGGGACGTTAAAATAACTCTTAAGATCGTTAAATAATGCTGGAGAGATGCATTCTGGGAGCAGAAGGGGATGAGAACAGCTGCATGTGGAAAAGAGCAGATACAGAGAGAGAGACACAAGCAATACACATGGAGATTGAGCATGTGATGTGCAAAACTTCTAGTGTGTGCTTTTCTAAAGCCATGTGTATTTCCTCATACAGAGAATAAATCATGGGAGATGATAATCGGAATTTAGCTATCACCTGGGTTTCAGAAAAGTCATCCAAAATAGTATGTGAACGGAATACACGTTTATAAATCTGAACAACATTCTAACGTGTTCTTCTTCGCCTCTGGATAATTTTAAGTTCAAATAGAGCACGGTTCTAGCTTGCCCAACACTACTAAAAACTTTACTACACTACAAAAATCGCCAAAAGCTTCCTCTAACAACAAAATATCGCCTGGGAAATGTCATAACGCCACCCTGAGGGAGGTGTTAATTTAACGATTGCTTAACGATTGATAACTGTCAAAAAAATCTTTGTGAATTGCACTTCTGTACATATTTAACGATTTGACTCTTTAAAATAACGTTTTGAATCTTTAAAATAACGATTTGACTCTTTAATAAGGATCCACACCTTAAAATATCGGTTCTGTGTAGGGAAACGTTATTTGATGATTTTTCAAAGCCTTAAATCGTTTAGTGAATTGAACTAGCTTCAATAACGTGCAAAATCGTTAAAATAACACTCGCAATCTGAAAATAAAGCTTTGTGAATTGACCCCTATAGCTTTTATTCATCAAAACATAAAACATATACAAGAATCGACTATCTATTCCTTGACCAAAATGTATTGTTAAATTTAAGACAGACATCAATTGGTTCCTTCACACTCTCAGATGATGCACCAGTAAATTGTACTATTGACTGGGGGACACCAGGCCCTAGGGAGTGGATCTGGAGGATGAACGAATCATTAAATCAAGGATATAAATTACGAGAGCAAGATAGATCAGGAAATAGAGAGGTTCTTTGAAATGAATAAAAACGACGGGACTTCACCATTATGTAAATGGGAAACGCATAAGTGCTATGTAAGAGGGCTGCTTATCTCTCTTGGGGCGCATCGAAAGAGGGCCATCAGTGCAAAACTGGATCACCTGCTTGGGGAGATCCGAATAGTAGAAAATGAACATAAAATATCTCAATCAACAGATGTCGAAGAGAGACTAATGTCCCTCCGAGACAAATTAAATTTACTACTTACGGAACAAGCAAAGGCCAAATTGAGTAGATGCAGGAGAACATTTTATGAATTCGGGAACAAACCAAGCAGGATGCTGGCGAATGCACTGAGAGAGACAACGGCTAAAAAACATATTGAAAAAATAAAAACGCAAGGAGATAAGTTGGTTAATTCATAACACTTAATAGCGGAAGCATTTAAAGCATATTATAGTGACTTGTATCATCTAGAGAGTCGATCTACACCAATAAGAGGTCAGAATAGTGAATAGAGAATAAAAAAAAAATATCTCATAGACTCAGGGATGCCCACAATTCCAGAAGAAGTTACAGTGAGCATGGAGGGGCCGATTACCGCAGTGGAACTTTTAGAAGCAATAAAGGAAATGAAGTCAGGTAAATCCCCCGGCCCAGATGGTTATACTCTATTATATTACAAAACTTTTTTTCAAAAACTGGCGCCTCAATTTCTAGAGGCCTTTAACTCATTAAAAGAGGGCCCCACGATGCGCAGAGAAACATTAGAAGCACATATAGCGATCATCCCAAAGGAAGGTAAAGATCCCACCCTATGTCCTAGCTATCGACCGATTTCCCTACTTAAACGTAGACTTAAAGATTTTTGCCAAAATAATCGCCAATAGACTACTGCCCTATATAACATCTCTAATACACCCAGATCAGGTGGGCTTTACTCCGGGCGTGAAGGGAGAGAGAACACACAGAGACTCTTGAGCACTATTTATATGTCACAACTCCATCAAAAGCCAATGGTACTTATTTCAACCGACGCTGAAAAAGCGTTTGATAGAGTGGATTGGGGATTTTTGAGAACTACATTACAACACATTGGATTAAGGGAAGGGATGCAGAACTGGATAACCAGTCTATACTCATGCCCTACGGCGAGGGTAAAAGGTAAACGAGGCAATCTCGGATCCCTTCCCAATTCGGAATGGAACGAGACAAGGATGTCCCCTTTCCCCTATAATGTTTATCCTCACTCTGGAGCCGTTTTTGAGAACTATACGAGCTAATAGAGACATAAGGAGGGTTTTGGTCTAAAGGAGTGGAATACAAAGTTGAATTACAATAAATCGGAGGCGATGGGAGTAGAAGTAAATAGACAGACACAACATCAACTAGCCGCAAATTTCCCGTTCAAATGGACAGACTCCCATATATCATATTTAGGAACAAAAATACCAAGAAAATTAAATAGAATCTTTGACTTAAATTTTGCCCCCCTGGTTAGGCAGTTTAAAACTGACCTCCAACGATGGGATAAGGAAACCTTTACATGGTTTGGGAGAATCAATATTATAAAAATGAATCTTATGCCAAGACTGCTTTACTTATTGCAGACCCTACCTGTAAGGATCCCTCTGGGGTTTTTGAAGGACCTAAGAGCTAGATTTACCAGGTTCGTGTGGGCAGGAAAACCGGCAAGAATCCGTCGTGAGATTCTGTCCTTGCCAAAGAACAAGGGAGGAGTGGGTCTTCCTGACCCATTGGGGTACTATGACGCAGCTCACCTTGCAAGAGTGGTCGAATGGTGCGAACACCAGAAGACCAAACCCTGGATTTTTATGGAACAAAATACTACGAAGATTCCGTTGGAGGGATTGGTGTGGATCCGAGAGATAGATACCCCTTAAGAGGTGAAACATCACCCCACAATAGGTGCTACATTACGAGTTACAAAAGGGAAGTTTAATAAGACGAAGCTGTCACAATATCCAAGTCCACTCATTCCAGTGCTGGGAAACCCGAGGTTTCAACTAGGTCTTACAGACGTATGTTTCAACAACTTAAGACACGCAGGAAAGAGCAGGTTAATACATTTTGAAATCAACAACTGAAGGGCGAATAGCGGAGAATTGGAAGGTGACCCTATAAGCGGATTAGATCCACTGAGACAACTCCAGCTGAGAGCAGCAATCAGAGCATTGTCCCCACAAGGGAACTCATCTAGAGAGCTCTCAGGGTTTGAGAAAAGATGTTTGGAGGGCAACCCATTGAGACATGGCCTGTCCTTAATGTATAGTCTCTTGATAGATCTAGAAGCCCCCAAAGATTTACCATACATACAAGCATGGGAAAGAGATTTGGGGATGAAATTCTCGGAGACCCAGAAAACAAAAATCTTCACCTTTACACATAAGGCCTCGTTAGCCACCAGATATCAGGAAGGGGGCTTTAAGATTCTAACCAGATGGTATAAAACTCCCTCAGTCCTAAAACGCTGTTTTCCAGAAGTATCAGATCGGTGTTGGCGGTGTGGAGACGAGGAGGGCACAATACTACACATTTTTTGGCAGTGCGTAAAAATAAAAAATAATTTTGGGAAATGATCATAAGCACGGTAAAAGAAATTATAGAGGTAGAATTAGGAGTAAACCCCGCTACGTATCTACTATTAGATCTCCCAATCTCAACGGTAAAATTCAGAAACTCATTGCTTAGACATCTCCTAACAGCGGCAAGGTCCTGTATTCCAATCTTATGGAAAAGCTCAGAGACGCCTACTAGACAACAATGGTTAACCAGAGTTACGGACATTCAGCTGATGAAGAAGCCAACGATGGGAATAAGAGAACAGGAGGAGAAGTATAGACATATTTGGAACCCATATATAAAATATAGAGAGCAGGAGTCCTGAGGGGGGAGGGGGGGGGAAGGGGTGGTAAGGATAGGGATGTTCAGGGGGGGAAGAGGGGAATACATAATAATGTCATAGATGGTAAAAATGCGACCAGGAAAACGGACAGTTGGTTAAGAATAACAAGGTCGAGATTACCGTAAAAAAAACGATATACTGTGTAGCTGTTTGTGTAATCCCACGGGAATGTAGATTGTCAGATTAGAGATATAAGTTTGGCTGATATAATTGTAAGGAATTGTTATGGTGTGTAATTGCATGTGCAAACTCTTTTTGATTTATGAATTGGCCGAATGTTGTTGGCTATCTGCTTGAAAAACAAAAATAAAGAATTAAAAAAAAAAATAAAAAAAAAGAGAATTGAGGAGCTGTGTCCGTCCATTAACAAAAGAGAAATATGGGTTAGTGCCCATCAAATAAAGCCTAATTAGTGCCAAATCTGCAGCCTCACAAGTGCCATGAATGCAGCAAACCACGTTGCAATTAATGCAGACTCACCATTGCAATCAGTGCAGCCTGATTCATGCCCATCTGCAGCCTTGGAGGAGACAGGGAGGGACAGGTGCCAACAGACATACAGGAGAAACTCCAGTTTTCTCTGCGGCCTCTTTAAAGACCCGCCTCCTATGATGGACAGAACAGTCGTCCAATGGCAGCGCAGGTGATGGGACTTCCTTTCACACAGGACGCTGTGTAAACAGGAAATACTCCTCTCCTGTATGTACAACACTCATCCCGCCCCCTCCCCTCCATGGCAGCCAGCATATTAATGTTTTGTGGCCCCCAGCGTTCTGGGATTCGTTGGGGGCCACAAAACATACATGACAAAAATTACCAGGCTGGTCGTCCGAAGCCGGAACGCGGGCCGGACTTTGGAAATGCCTGGTTTAGATCAAAAGCACATTCTTGTTGTAGAATTGCCAGTCAAAGTTCAGACCTAAATTCATTTGAGAATCTGTGGCAAGACTTGAAAATTGCTGGTCACAGACCGTTTACATCCAATATCACAGAGCTTGAGCCATTTTGCAAAGAACGGGCAAAAATGTCACTCTAGATGTGGAAAGCTGGTAGAGACATTCCCAAAAAGATTTGCAGCGAAAGGTGGTTATACCAAAGTATTGACTCAGGGGGGCTGAATACAAATGCACACTTTTCACATATTTGTAAAAAAATAAAAAATAAATGTAAAAACCATATCTAATTTTTTCTTCCACTTCACAATTATGTGCCACTTTGTGTTGGTACAGGGATATGCAATAAGCGGACCTCCAGCTGCTGCAAAACTACAAGTCCCATCATGCCTCTGGGTGTCATGCTTGTGGCTGTCAGAGTCTTGCTATGTCTCATGGGACTTGTAGTTCTGCAACAGCTGGAGGTCCACTAATTGCCTTTCCCATGAAATGCATGAATGTTTTTGGTTGTAATAGGATAGTGGGTGGAGCCACACAAAACATTCCTTTAGCCCTGTAACTGTACATTAGAAACCTCTGGTTTCTAGCCCCAGAAATTGCCCAATATCATAGCGCGATTCATTCCAAACTGCCTACAGCTGTTTCATGCTAGTTGGCCATTATCACGCCAGTGCATAGAAAGAATGATTTCTATATAGTAGGGCTTGAGTACCACTGACAAAGTATAACCTGTGAGGAATGTGGAGATATGGGCCAACAGACTTTGCTATTCTTCACACTGGTTCAAAAAAGATTTATAGTTTATTTTGTCCCCCCCCCCCACCCACCATAATTTCTCATGAATGCATCTTAAAAACATTTTTCACCCCAAGAATAAAAGACAGATCCAATTAAAGATTTAGATTTTGCTTTAGATAGTGTGGGGAAGGGTTATACCCTCTGTCAGCTTTTACTGTAGGTTGTGGTCCCTATTTCCATCAGGACAGAAGGTAATTGGAAATATCTCCTACCGGGACAAAGAAAAGAAAAAAAAAAAAAGGAAGTGAGAAACAAATCACCCCCGAAGGAGTAAAGACAAAACACAAAGTTAAAATGTTCTAACTTGCCAACAGGGGGCCAGATTCAGGTAGAATTACATCGGCGCAGAGTATCAGATACACTACGCCGCCGTATTTTACCTGGCTCTACGACGAATTCAGGTAGATTTTGGCCCGTAAGGTACGGCGGCGTAGTGTATTTCTCGCGGCGGAATCGAAATACGCGATTAGGGGGCGTGAAGCATTTAAATTAGGCACGTCACCGTGGCGATCGAACTGCGCATGCTCCGTTCTGAAATTTCCCGCCGTGCATTGCGCGAAATAACGTCGTTACGTCATTTTTTTTTGAGTAGTGTCGTTTACGTATATTCCTATTCCCAGACAACTTACGCAAAAAAAAAATTTGAAACTCGACGCGGGAACGACGGCCATACTTAACATGAGCCGTCTAACTATAGACCAGCTTATAGCTGGAATAACTTTACGCAGCAAAAAGATGACTACAGATGCCGTAAGAGATTGTGAAGGACGATCGTAACTTCGTGGATCGTCGGAAAAAGCTAATTTGCATACCCCGACGCGTAAAACGACGGGAACTCCACCCAGCGGCCGCAAAATTATTGCAACGTAGATCCGAAGGCGTACGAACACGTAAGCCAGTCGGATTGAAGCCCGAAGCCGTCGTATCATGGTTTGAGGATTCAAACTAATGATACGATGCGCGTATTTTGAAAGTACTCCGGTCTAACGGGAGATAGACCGGAGTAAGGGCTCTGAATCTGGCCCACGGTTTCTAAAGAAAGAATACACCTGTTCCGTCAGCATCACAAGCTTACTACCGGAAATGTTGCAGAATGAGGAAAAGCGCCAAAAGCAAAAAATACACCAGAGCAGGAGCAAGCCAAAGAAGAAGGTGAGTCTCCTCTCAGATCTGTCACTGCCCACCAACAGGATCACTAGGGTGACCTACTAGCCCTAAACTGTGTATAAATATTTTCTTATCTGGACTTTTCTGACACTTTTTGTTTACGTGTAAAAATCTGTATTTTTTGCTAGAAAATGACTTGGAACCACCAAACATTAGAGCCTGCACTACATACAATTGGATGAGTGGGGCCCATCCCCCCAACTACATAATCTATGTCGAAACGTGCTGCATGGGGCTTTCGGGAGTGACATCATCACGCACCACATACGACAGAACGGACGAAATCCATAGGAACGCTATGCTATTGAACTAGATGTGCTGTGAAGCCGGTTTTGGCCCTTGAATGTTCTAAGTGTGTAGATTTTATGCACAAACACTTCCTGCCTTTTGTCTCTGAGCGTCACCGTGGCTGGCTGTCCGAAGCAGTGGTGATCCATTGGCTGAGGTTGGCCTCATTAACCCCTAAAGCACTGTTTGACCATTTTCTGTGATAGAGGTGGTCCTGGTTATCTGGTAAGCAGCCGATTTATCTTGCATCTTCTCACGGGTG
Organism: Rana kukunoris; assembly: GCA_029574335.1. Lineage (NCBI taxonomy): Eukaryota > Metazoa > Chordata > Amphibia > Anura > Ranidae > Rana > Rana kukunoris. The sequence goes on from CM056060.1 coordinate 80,052,593, forward strand.
TATTGGAATCCATTTGAGCACTAGTTCTGTGGCATTGTGTGATCGCTAGAAGATTCATATTTCCACTGGATTTCTTTCTTTGCATTTGCACCTTGGACATTTTTTCTTTTTCTTTTTTTAGTATTGTTTTTAAACACTGTTCATGATCTTTTATCATTTCTATGGCAAATGTAAGAAAGTGTACTATAAAATTATTTTATTTAATATTGGTGTATTTATGTTCAATAGTGCTGCACATCTTTTATACATTAACTTTTTTGGGCTTAGTATCACAAGCTCTGTTAGGCCTCGTACACACGAGGGGATATGTCCGCTGAAAACGGTCCGATGGACCGTTTCAGCAGACATCACCGCTCGTGTGTATGGGCTAGCGGACAGATTTCTCCACCCGACAGATTTCAAAGCATGCTTTGAAATCTATCCGGTGGGAATCTGTCCGCCCGACATGTCTGCTGGTTAGTACACTTACCAGCAGACATGTCATCCCCCACCGCCGTCGCGCCGCCGCATGGATTCGGCGCATGCGCGGAAGTGTTTAACTTCCTGGTGCGGTGACGTGGCGGCGTCAACGTCACCGCCACGTCACCGCGCCGTCCGGCGGCGGGGAATTTGATCCGATGGTGTGTACACGCCATCGGATCAAACTCCCGATCGGACATATCCGATGGAAATGGTCCGCGGACCGTTTTCATCGGATATGTCCGATTGTGTGTACGAGGCCTTAGTGTTAGCAGCTACACTGTGTGAATATACCTAGGTGCAGAGATATACAATATAATAACTAGGGTTGTCCTGATACCACTTTTTTAGGACCGAGTACAAGTACCGATACTTTTTTTAAATGTGTCCCCAAATGCTGCCATGTCCCCCCCACAGATGCAGCCATGCATGTCCCCCACATATTGCAGCCATGTCCCCCACAGATGCAGCCATGTCCTGTCCCCCACATATTGCAGCCATGTCCTGTCCCCCGCATATTGCAGCCATGTCCTGTCCCCCATACCTGTAGTAGTGCCGCCGCATACCGCCGCGTTAAACCCCCCATTGCATTACAGCGCGCAATACAAGCTTTCGTTGTAGTAGTGCCGCCGCATACCGCCGCGTTAAACCCCCCATTGCATTACAGCGTGCAATACAAGCTTTCGTTGCGCGCTGTAATGCAATGCAAAGCTTGTATTGCGCGCTGTAATGCAATGGGGGGTTTAACGCGGCGGTATGCGGCGGCACTACTACAGCGAAAGCTTGTATTGCGCGCGGATCCGTGCATAGACACTCCCCCTTGCTCGGGATTGGATGGATCCGTCCAATCCCGAGAAGGGGAGTGTCTATACATGGTGCGGCGCACATTACAAGTATTCAAACGAAAGCTTGTATTGCGCGATGTAATGCAATGGGGGGTTTAACGCGGCGGTGGCTTTGCGGTATGCGGCGGCGGGGGGGGGGGGGGTGGGCGAGTATTCCATTTAAGTATCGGGGGTATTTGCGGGAGTACAAGTACTCCCACAAATACTTGGTATCGGTCCCGATACTAGTATAGGTACAACCCTAATAATAACACACTCGCGCACACACACTGGAATGATGCCTGCAGCTACAGGCATTATCTATGTTTTTTTTTTCTTTTTTTGCTGGCGATGCCTTTTTTTGTAAAAGCAATCCTTGCAGCTAATCAGCCACTGGATTGCTTTTACAGGTGGCGGTAGGGGGTCTCCCCTCCCGGCACCTTCTAACTGAAGCCAGCAGATCATAGGGATGAGTACTGGAATGTCCCTCATCTCTATGGTCTAAGAAACTGGAAAACGCAAGTATTCCGTCACTTTTGGTCAGGATGTAATCAAACTGATAATGACTTGGGAAAGCATTAGACCAAACCAATCTTGGTGTAATCTGATGCTTTTAAGGGCATCTAGAGTTTAACAGACCCCAGATCTCTCAGTAAAGTGTACCTGCCAATGTACATGCTATCACAAGGGATGTTATTCATCCCTTGTGTTAGCATTAAAGTTAATAGAAAAAAATGTTAATTAAAAACAGTTTTTAAGTGATTGGACACAGCGGGAGCCAGTCAGAGGGTCTGGCGGACCTGCCATCCATTCTGCAAGAGTGGAATGTGTGGATCCTGTGCTCCTGCTAAGTGAGAACACGGATCTTTACATTCCCCGAATAAAAGCACTTACCTCTCAGTTAGTAATCACTCCTAGGGAACAAAGTTAACCCTTTGATCACCCCCAAATGTTAACCCTTTCCCAGCCAGTGTCATTGGTACAGCGACAGTATATTTTTTAGCACTGATCACTGTATTAGGGTCACTGGTCCCCAAAATGTGTCAGTTAGGTGTCCGATTTGTCCGCCACAATATCGCAGTCCCACTACAAGTCCCTGATCGCCACCATTACTAGTAAAAAATGTAATCAATGATATACCATAGTTTGTAGACCCTATAACTTTTGCGCAAACCAATCAATATACACTTATTATTTTGTTTTTTTGTTACTAAAATCATGCAGCAGAATACATATTTCCCTAAATTGTTAAAGACATTTTTATTTATTTTTTAAACATTTTATTGGGAATGTTTTATAGCAGAAAGTAAAAAATATTGGATTTTTTCCCCAATGTTGTCTGTCTTATTTTGGGTATATAGCGCACACAAAAAAAGAATATAATCACAGAGGACACAAATTATATTTGGGTACAGTGTCACACGCCCGCTCAATTGTCAGTTAAAATAATGCATTACTGAATCACAAAAAAAAGCCAGGGTCATAAAAGGGGGTAAACCTTCCAGAGCTGAAGTGAGTAATGTATCGCAGGTTTGTCACCGTTCCACAGGCATGTAAAATTTCAAATATTGTAGAAGAAAAGAGAGATGCGCCAATCTAAGGGCAGTAAGCAAGGGATTTATTAAAGGAATACAAATGACAGACGGTCAAATGGCTACTCACAAACATGAGTGGTAACAAAGGCAAATAGAAGGTGATGCAAGCCCGGTGTCACTGTAGGTCAGGGGTGCCCAACCGCTGGCCCGCGGCAACATGTGGCCCGCGGCGTCCTCTGATGTGGCCCGCCATGTCTTGCTCTGAGATGGCGGGTCTGCAAGCCCAGATCGCGGGTTCCCGACCCACCATCTCTTAGCATTAGTGCAAAGAATCGGGTCAGGTGCGGCGGCCACGGCGGGGCTGGCCTATCCGTGATCGCGGCTGGGCTGGCCTATCCGTGATCGCGGCTGGGCTGGCCTATCCGTGATCGCGGCTGGGCTGGCCTATCCGTGATCGCGGCTGGGCTGGCCTATCCGTGATCGCGGCTGGGCTGGCCTATCCGTGATCGCGGCTGGGCTGGCCTATCCGTGATCGCGGCTGGGCTGGCCTATCCGTGATCGCGGCTGGGCTGGCCTATCCGTGATCGCGGCTGGGCTGGCCTATCCGTGATCGCGGCTGGGCTGGCCTATCCGTGATCGCGGCTGGGCTGGCCTATCCGTGATCGCGGCTGGGCTGGCCTATCCGTGATCGCGGCTGGGCTGGCCTATCCGTGATCGCGGCTGGGCTGGCCTATCCGTGATCGCGGCTGGGCTGGCCTATCCGTGATCGCGGCTGGGCTGGCCTATCCGTGATCGTGATGGCATAAAAAAATAAATAAACGCTCCACTAATACCTTTGTGACGAGAGGGAGAGGGAGAAAAAAAAACAAAAAGCCAGCACAATATATCCCAAATAAATGAAGCTCACAATAATGTTATTGTATTCTGGTAAAAGGTTTTAGAAGGACTGAGCTTCAGCACCTCACAAATGAACTCTGGGAATCCTCCTGTGACTTGCAAACAATCAAGTTAAAAAGCCTCCCCTGCTATGTGTCTTCAAGCAATATTATATAAACAAGACGAGTCAACAAAAGCAGGTTTAAATGGCAAGACAGCATGAAATGAAATCTCTCACAAACTTAGACAACTCAAGCTGGCTAAAGTCAAACAAGAAATGTGTAAGCAGAGGCTATGATCAGTGAAATGCTGTGTCAGAACAATCTGTAGAACCAAAGATACTGACAGTTACATTATATGTATAACTTTTTCTGTAAAAGCGGTCAGCAACTTAACCTCCTGCTTCTCCTTACTGCTCACAATAAAGAGCCAATAGGCAAGGTCAGAAATGGCTGGAGGTCCAAGATGTGGATAGAATTTTAGTTGCTGCGTGTCTGGAACTATCGATCATTTACTTAAAGTAGCCTCTGCTTGTACATTTGTCATCATATGCTCAGTGTGAATTGGTTAGATGTGCGACGGGTTTGCTTCACCATGATAATCCAGATAGAACATCGCCAAGTCACACCTCCCCAATAATATTGTACATCACAGGTCATGTCCAGCACCCAAGCAAACAACATCAGATGATGTGATTACAAACATTTATATCCAGCTGTAAGGCCCTTGCACATAAACACCCCAAAATATTTTTTTTTAGGCATTACTGTGTTTGTTTTTTCCAGAACTAAATGGAGCCCATTACTTTCAATGGGCCTGTGCACACAGGTGTGTAAACTTGCAAAAAAACAAAAAGTCTGCATTGCTGGATGTTATTTTACACATTCATGTTTGTATGACAGCGTGGCCCCCCTGCCAGACATGCTCATCATGACAGCGCGGCCCCCCTGCCAGACATGCTCATCATGACATCGCGGCCCCCCCTGCCAGACATGCTCATCATGACATCGCGGCCCCCCCTGCCAGCCGTGCTCATCATGACAGCGCGGCCCCCCCTGCCAGCCGTGCTCATCATGACAGCGCGGCCCCCCCTGCCAGCCGTGCTCATAATGACAGCGCGGCCCCCTCCACCAGCCGTGCTCACCCTGACAGCACTGCTCCCCTCCACCAGCCGTGCTCATCATGACAGCGCGGCCCCCCCTGCCAGCCATGCTCATCATGACAGTGCGGCCCCCCTGCCAGACGTGCTCATCATGACAGCGCGGCCCCCCTGCCAGACGTGCTCATCATGACAGCGCGGCCCCCCTGCCAGACGTGCTCATCATGACAGCGCGGCCCCCCCCTGCCAGCCGCGCTCATCATGACAGCGCGGGCCCCCCCCTGCCAGACGTGCTCATCATGACAGCGCGGGCCCCCCCCCTGCCAGCCGTGCTCATCATGACAGCGCGGCCCCCCCCCTTCCAGCCGCGCTCATCATGACAGCGCGGCCCCCCCCGCCAGCCGCTCTCATCATGACAGCGCAGCCCCCCCCCTGCCAGCTGTGCTCATCATGACAGCGCGCCCCCCCCTCTGCCAGCCGTGCTCAACATGACAGCGCGGCCCCCCCCTGCCAGCCGTGCTCTCCCCGACATTGCTTCCCCCCGCCAGACGTGCTCACCCGACATTGCTGCCCCCCCCCCCCCCGCCCCGCCAGACGTGCTCATCATGTAAACACTGCACCAGCCGTGCTCACCCTGACAGCGCTGCTCCCCTCCACCAGCCGTGCTCACCCTGACAGCACTGCTCCCCTCCACCAGCCGTGCTCACCCTGACAGCACTGCTCCCCTCTACCAGCCGTGCCCACCCTGACAGCGCTGCTCCCTTCCACCAGCCGTGCTCACCCTGACAGCGCTGCTCCCTTCCACCAGCCGTGCTCACCCTGACAGCGCTGCTCCCCTCCACCAGCCGTGCTCACCCTGACAGCGCTGCTCCCTTCCACCAGCCGTGCTCACCCTGACAGCGCTGCTCCCCTCCACCAGCCGTGCTCACCCTGACAGCGCTGCTCCCCTCCACCAGCCGTGCTCACCCTGACAGCGCTGCTCCCCTCCACCAGCCGTGCTCACCCTGACAGCGCTGCTCCCCTCCACCAGCCGTGCTCACCCTGACAGCGCTGCTCCCCTCCACCAGCCGTGCTCACCCTGACAGCGCTGCTCCCCTCCACCAGCCGTGCTCACCCTGACAGCGCTGCTCCCTTCCACCAGCCGTGCTCACCCTGACAGCGCTGCTCCCTTCCACCAGCCGTGCTCACCCTGACATCGCTGCTCCCTTCCACCAGCCGTGCTCACCCTGACAGCGCTGCTCCCCTCCACCAGCCGTGCTCACCCTGACAGCGCTGCTCCCCTCCACCAGCCGTGCTCACCCTGACAGCGCTGCTCCCCTCCACCAGCCGTGCTCACCCTGACAGCGCTGCTCCCCTCCACCAGCCGTGCTCACCCTGACAGCGCTGCTCCCCTCCACCAGCCGTGCTCACCCTGACAGCGCTGCTCCCCTCCACCAGCCGTGCTCACCCTGACAGCGCTGCTCCCTTCCACCAGCTGTGCTCACCCTGACAGCGCTGCCCTCCTGTCATCGGTGACCACCCTTCCAGCAATGCTCACAATGACAGCGCCCCCTGTCAACACTGCCCCCTCCTGGAAATGACTTGTGCCAGCCCTGCCACCTCCCACACTCAGCACATCATGAATGAACCTCCATGAGAGTGCCCCCTCCTGACCACACTGTAGACAACAGGCCCTGACTGGCAGCACTGTGCTGGAGATGACACTTGTGACCAGCCTGCCATGCCTGTCCCTTAGGTCAGGTTGTGGGCGTGCAGCGACATAGACCTCATGTCCCTCTGGTTGGGGGTGCAGTGCGATGGCCGGACCCCCCCCCCGGTGACAACGGGCTCCCCTCACAGGAAGACATGACAGCTCCTCACCTCAGTTCTTCCCCCAGGGAGGTGTACGCTCCCGGTTTCCTCCAGGGGAGGAGGACGATGTAGAGCCCTCTCCTTGTTTTCCCTCCTCCGGCGCCTGTTGCACATTGAATCCCCCCGGGTGACTGTTATGTGTGCAGACTCTCTGCTCCCCTCTATACGGAGAAGTACACAGCTCGTCCACTCTTCAACCTCCGCTCACTCAGCAGCGCCACCTACCTGGTGTAATGCCGCACACCGTCCTTACCACCACGCCCCCATCCGTCAGCCCGAGCCAGGGGGTGCGCGCGCACCCTGTCCCTGGACTCCCGGCCTGCAATGCAAGGCGCGCGCGCGCACCCTTCTCCTTACAGCGGCTCTGAGTGCGCTGTACCAGGCTCAGAGAGGTCTGATTAGTGGAGAACGCTCTAATATGACGCAGTGTGTGTGCGTATATATGAGAATATGTCACTTAGTACGCCTCTTTGTGTGTCAAACATTTCCTGTACCGACCATGGGGACTTTATTCTTTAGGAACGACAAGTAAGTTATAGAAGTAGAGTGCGGACGGATCACGTGAGCCAATGGGAGGACACACGCTTGTTGTCTTTTCAGTCAGTCCGCCTTTAGCGATCTATGAACGAATCAGTTCTTTTCAGTGAACTGAGTGAATCGATTCATGTGAGTGAGTGAACCGTTTGGAATGGTTCTCTGTGCACTCAATACGCATAGGAGAGCAGGCTGGTATATTCTATTGGTCCCTACAACCAATCAGAGTGAGGTCATCATCATGGTCACGTACACAGTACACTGAGGAAGAATCACGAGATGTAATAACAGTATAGAGGAGAGCTGGTCTGGGTCACCACCAGAAGAACAATACACTGAATGAGACCACTCCCTACAGAAAGACAGAGAGGACAAAGAGTCAGCTGCGCAATAGAGATATGTATGTTAAATAGGACATAAAAATAAATTTTATCCTGGGACTGTTCAGGCTGTGATTCATGCTTTACAGTATAGTAATATTTTTCAGTGTAGTCACTTTCTGTCACTGATAATGGGGCGAAGCCTCCGAGTGGTACGCCATAGGTACTCCAGTGCTTTAAAGTAGCAGCAACTCTGCACTGGTCGACTTGAGGCAGAAACCTCAAGATTACTACATAGGTATTGCTTCAAGTCGCATCAAAGTCACGGTAAAAATCGTGGCAAAAAATTGTGATATGATTGGAGTAAATATACGCATGCGATGTGAAGACTACAAAAAATGATGGCTACAGAAAAATTCTTCAAAATGAGATTCTCCACAAAACCTGCTTTTTATTTACACAGCTTTTGTGCATCACCAAAATTGATGACACTGGCTATCTGACAAATTGTGGTCTGACTATTGTGCTTGAGCAAGGAACTAAATACATGTAAATGTCCCCAGACCTGCAAACCTTCTGTGAAGAATCGTTCTTCTGATTCTAATCACTTAAGAGGTTGACTTTGGTTCACTTGCTTGTCAGTAGACTGCAAGTCTGAAGACATTCATCCCTTCCGATCATTTAAAAGAGTCTTCATCACTATTAGCCTAAAACTGCTGAAGCTGGAATTATTTCCCTGGCACGGCCAATCACAGATCAGTATAGAGGAGGCGGTCTGGGGCCCGTGAGACCCTGAAGTTAATGCTGCGCACAGCTGTTCAGGGGATTCATGGCAGAAAGTGTAACGTCACTGAGGGGGAAGCCTCCTCATAGGCTAGTGCTGGATCTGTGGCCTCATCCCTACCATCCCCCTCTGTGTGATATGAAGTAAATATACGCAACCAATGGCATTCTTCAAAACTCTCCAGTTTTCACTGAAGTGATCCTACAATGAATTATACGGTGACAGTACTGGCCCCAGCTGCAAGTCAAACTAATCCCTCCTCTCCTTCATAGCCAAAGAAGCTGCCATCTTAGCCATTAATTGACCTGCAGTTACCATGGTTCTGCACGTGTGATCAGTTATGACACAGCCATTAGATGGTTTCACAGTTTGGATGGGAAACAGTGACAGTTCTCATTCATGACATGCCTTCAATGTAACTGGGAAACCGTTAAATCAATGGGTTCAGTTCTGCGACTAAGACCCCTTTCACACTGGGGCATTTTTCAGGTGCTTTAGCGTTAAAGCGGAGTTCCACCCAAAAATGGAACTTCCGCTTAATCCACTGCTCGCCCCCTTACAAGCCACATTTGGTATGTCATTTTTTTTGGGGGGGGGGGAGGAGGAGTGGGACTTCCTATCCCACTTCCTCCTTCCGCCGAGGGGCTGATAAGGCGACTATCTTAATTGCCCTATTGCAGCCCCTCCCTGTAGACGATCACCTGTCCAATCGGAAGGTGCCGTTTGCGCATGCGCAGTGCCACTCGCGCATGCGCAGTGGGTGCCCGGCCGTGAAGCCGAAAGCTGTCACTGCCGGGTGCCCACACTAGGAATGAAGGAGGAGCGGAGCCCCGGCCAGTGCGTCGCTGGAACCGTGGAGCAGGTAAGTGTCTTTTTAATAAAAGCCAGCAGCTACACTTTTTGTAGCTGCTGACTTTTAAAAAACTTAAAAACAGGCTGGAACACCCCTTTAAAAAAAAAAAGCGCCTGATAAAAGTTGGATCTGCAATCCCAGTGTGAAAGCCCAAGTGCTTTTATACTGAGTCACTGCACTGGCACAGGGCGTCAAAAAAAGTCCTGCAAGCAGCTTCTTTGCAGTGCTTTAGGAGCGTTGAATACACTGCTCCTAAAGCCCCCTTCCTATTAAGGGAGCTTTTTTTTAACGCCAAAGTGCCCGAAAAACGCCCCAGTGTGAAAGGGGTCTTAGCGTTAAAAAAGCGCCTGAAAGAAGCTGCATCTGCAATCCCAGTGTGAAAGCCCGAGTGCTTTCACACTGAGGCGCTGCGCTGGCAGGGCGTCAAAAAAAAGTCCTGCAAGCAGCTCGTTTGCAGCGCTTTAGGAGCGCTCCTAAAGCCCCCTTCCCATTAATGGAGCTTTTTTTAATGTCAAAGCGCCTGAAAAACGCCCCAGTTTCAAAGAGGTCTTAGCGGCCGCTTTACCAGCGTTTTTTGGGCGCTGGCAGTGTGAAAGGGCTCTGAAAGCACTCTGGCTTTTACATTGGGATTGCAGATGAGGCTTCTTTCAGGCACTTTACAGGCTTTTTTTAACGCCAAAGCGTCTGAAAAACACCATAGTGTGAAGGGGTCACTTTTAAGGCGACACATTTTATTCCATTTTGGATAGAGTAAGGGAGGTTTTTTTTTGCCATCTGTGTCCCATTGGGACCACTTCACGTGAAACGCCAGCGCAATGTGTTCCGTTGCGCGTATAAAAGCGCTAGCGGAAACGCCATTCCGGCGCAAAAGTATATCCGTTTCCCCCCACCCCAGGGAAGATACTTTTGCACTGTCATGGCTGCTCCCGCTACCCCTAAAGAGAGGAGGAACCTCAACTTTAATGCCCAGGAGGTCTCTGTGGTCATCTCGGCTATGGAGACGTTTAATGATTTCCTCCACGGAAAAAAAGTAGGAAGACCAGCCGGGAGAGGAAGCAGGGCATCCTGGAGACCATTGCTGCCAGGGTCAATGTGTTGGGGTATTCCACCCGGACTGCTGGGGATATTAAAAAAAAAAAAAATGATCTGCGGCGCAAGGTCCGTGGCAAGGTGGCCACCTTTAGGAGCCATGAGAGGGGCACAGGTGGTGGTCCACCATGTCCGGTCAGCCTGACCGCAGAGGAGGAGGTGGTCGCCCGCTGCCTGGACAGGGAGCAGTTGGAGGGGGTACCAGGCTTTGATTCTGTGGAGGAAGGCTCCAGGACAGGTAAGTGTTTTTTATCCCCTATTTGGTGTTTTGCATGTGGGGGGAGGGGGGTACATGTGCCAAGTGTGTGGGACCACCAACATGTGTCTGCTTTGTGTCATCCACAGATGACGGAGCTGGGCCATCATCTGTCGGCGGCCAGTCCACCCCATCCTCCCATCGGCACCCAGTGCGTGTGCCCCTGGGTGGTGAAGACACCGAGGTGGAGGAGGAGAGTGCCCACACCACACATGCAGAGGTCGTTGAGGAGGAGCCTGTTGGGGCAGAGCAGGACTTTGTTTTATTGTTAGAGGAATCCTCCTCTTCTGCAGGACCCTCTCAGATCCCCTCCCCCATTATAGGAAGCCCCTCAAGGGCGACTCCATCCCCCCGGGGACAAACATCTACTGGCCCCAGGAAGGCCACCCATAAGACCAGGGGGGTGTCTGATCTGGTCCAGGACCAGGTGGCGAGGGATCACGCCAGACAGACCCAGCAAATGGGGGAGATTGCTGGGCACCTGGACAGAGTGGCTGACAGCCTGTGCTCCGTGGCCCAGATGTCTTCGGCAGTGCAGGATGTGAGCTGCAACTGCGCTGCAGTGGTGACCAGTCTGGGGGAGGTGCAGGGTGAGCTAAGGGACCTCACTGCAGCCGTCCAGGCAAACGGTGCTGCCATCCGGGACCAGGGGAGGCTGAGTCGGCGGGCCCAGCATTATCAGGTCACCCGGCAGCTCAGGATGCAGGCCCAGCAGCTCAGGGTGCAGGCCCAGACCAGTTCTTACCTTGGCCGGATTGCCGTGGCCTTGGAGGGCAGGCAGGCCACACCTGCCAGGAGTGGCCCACCCGGGGATCAGCCACCTCCAGATGCCCCCCCACCCCCACCCACTGCTTCCAGGCAGCTGAGGAGCCAGAGAGGGGCCGCCAGAAGAAGCCCCCGGCATCCCAGATAATTTTTCTTTTTTTTTTTTTTGTTTGATGCTCAGGACATGAGTTTTTTTTGTTTTGGGAATGCTCAGGTTATGAGATTTTTATTTTATTATTAATACTCAAGTTATGAGTTATTTTCTTTGTGATTATGCTCAGGTTATGAGATTTTTATTTTTTTATACTGCACACGTTGCAGTGTGAATGGTGTGTGAATGTGAGAGGGTGGCACTCCTGCCAGTAAGGGGTGTCACCCTCGGCCGTGGTGGTGAAGTTAACCCCACGGCTGTATGAATGACGTGTGAAAGGTGAATGAATGGACAGTGACATCATTGGGGCCTTGACGCTGGCGTTGCTGCTCCCAAGTCCTACATGCTGGACTTGGGCTAATCCAATGCGATGTGGATGTGGTGTGTGTGATCTAGGGACATCAGTGGTGTACACGCGTGCATTGTCCGTGTGATCAATGTTTTGGTTTATTGTCCAAAGATGCCTACGGCGAGGACCCTCCTGACTGCTCTTCCATCAGCAGACTGGGTCTCCTCTGGCAGGTGGGGACTGTGTGGGTCGGGGGTCAGGTCATCACGCATGTCAATCTGCAGGCCTTTTCTCATAGCAAAGTTGTGCAGAATGCAACATGTACCGATGATCTGACACACAAAGGTAGGGGAATACAATAGGGTCCCCCCGGACTTATCAAGGCAGCGGAAACGGGACTTCAGGAGCCCAAATGTTTGCTCCACCACTGCACGGGTTTTGATGTGTGCTTCATTGTATTTTCTCTCTCCTTTGGTTTGGGGGTTCCGGAAAGGAGTCATGAGATGGGGTCCCAGTGCATATGCAGAGTCACCTGTAAGGGAAAAGACAGGAGGATGTTAGTCATGCATGTGCCACTTCTGATGTGCATCACGGGAGGGGATAGTCATGCCTGCCACCCATGTCACTCACCAACCAGCCAGCTGTCCCCATACATGTTCTGCTCGAATTCTGCTGGGATGGGGCTCTGACGGTATATGAAGCTGTCATGGCTGGACCCGGGGTGTTTGGCACGGACGTGCCATATGAGGCGTTGGGCATCAGCTATCACCTGTACGTTGACGGAATGCCAATGCTTCCGATTGCGGTATATGTGCTCTGTGGCTCTGGGGGGCTGTAGGGCCACATGTGTGCAATCAATGGCCCCCACAGTGCGTGGGAATCTGGCAATGCTGTAGAAATCTGTCATTGCCTTCAGCCGCAGCTCCTCAGTGGTGGGTCTGATGAACTGGTTGGACATGCGTCTGAGGATTGCAGGGACAACCTGGTGCACACATCTGCTTATGGAGGACTGTGACATCCCAGCCACCACTCCACTTGTACGCTGGAATGATCCACTGGCAAGGAAATGAAGTGTTGCCAGTACCTTCACCAGTGGCTGCACTGCTTGTGAGCGGTGTGTCTTGCTGGTGATGTCACCCTGCAGGGTTGTGGTTAGTTCAAGTATTGCATCTGGGCTGAATCTGAAGAGGCGATACACCTCCTCATCCCCCATGCCAAAGAGGCTCATGCGCGTGCGGTATATCCTTTCACGTGCCCGCCTACTCCGTTCCGGGGGACCCAGTACTAGTGCTAGGACCGCGACTGCCCCTGGCATGTTGGCACACAGAGGTGTTGTCCTTGCAAGTGTGGTTGTTCAGCTTGCTAGTTTCGTCGGTAACGCTGCTGCTGTAGCTGCTCTCCTGCTGACCTGAGGCCGTCTGGAGTAAAGATAAAGCAGCTATTTGTAGAAATAACTTTGCGCCGGACGGACGAGATATGCGCGGCGCATGTAGCCAGCGTATGGTGCTAATCCGTTCGTGAATCGGGAAATCTCCCTCATTTGCATATTTGCAGGGGAAATCAATAGGCGCGACTGATGCGCCAAACGAAATTATGCGCTGACGAGACTCCGGCGTCGGAAAGTTAAGCCGATCGGAAATGGCCCGTTTTCTGTCGCATCTAGTTTGGTGGGTACGGCCACATAGAAACGACGGCGCATCTTCACAGTTCCGCGGCGCATATCGAATTACTCCAGCGCAACTCTACCTGAATCTGGCCCTATGTATTTTTCTTAATAGATTTTTATTTTTCTAAAACGTCCACATTGTTATTCCTGCCTGTAAAGTCTGACCCAATGGTGATCCTTCGAAGCACCGTTCTTTTTGTTTCCCTTCTAATATATACACATGTGGAAATGTGAGTGCTTTCCTCTTTTATTTTGCTTTCAGGCCCGGTTCACACTAATGCGATGCGAGAACCCTGCAATTCCGGTGTGAGTTCCTGCATTGCACCTATATCACACTGGTTCACACTGAGATCTGCAAACCACTGTGGATCGGTTCACAGATCGCAGGGAGAACTGTGAAACTATGTAGGAATCGGATCACATTAGTGTGACCACCCATGCAATCCGATTCCAGTGCAGAACAAAAAAAAGGGTCATGCACCCGCCTCCGCAAAGATCCGATTTTGCAGACGGAAGAATGTCCTATTTTTTCTTCCGTCATCGGATCGGATGGGAGATCGGAGAAAAGACAGGGCGGTCCCTGCACAGTGGGCGGAGACAGCCCTGTCACCCGACGGCTCAGCAGGGATTTACGGAGCGATCCTCGCTGAGCTTACGGACACACAGAGGCGGATAATTACTGATCCACCCCGTGTGAATGGGCCCTAAGAGCATATTGAAAGAAATCTCAAGTAACTTCCTGAAAGAGTTGATGCATAATACGATCTGTATTTTTGTTATTTTGCATGTTCCTGTATTGTTTAGGCAAATAATAATAAAACGTTATTTGAAAAAAATAAATAAAAGTGCAAATATAATAAATAAAATAATAATCAAAAAGTGGAAATGCAAAAATGTCTGATGTGCCAACCTAGGCACAAATACCAAGCAACAAGTGAAATGACATATATAAGTCTATAGTGGATAAATAAGTGATGATTTCCTTCACCTTGGACAGTGAATAAATGGCTGATGCCTAGCAAAACCAAAATGATGACACCTCAGTGTACACTAACCTCTCTCCATAGTGCTGTAAGGTAACAGCATATAACTACTGTAGGTCAGGTGCTCCAGACAGCCTCCATGGATCCTCTGGTGGTTCCTTATGATGAACACAGCCTCCTATATAGTTACCTCAGTGCCGATAATAGAGGTAATGAGATAATAGAGATAATAGAGGTGGAAGAAAGATCCCAGATGGTGTGATAATGTTTAAAAAAGGGTGTTTATTGAGATAAAACATAGAGCTGATACACTCACTTTTAAAAAAAAGCTCACATAAAAACTAGGGTTGTCCCGATACCACTTTTTTAGGAACGAGTACAAGTACCGATACCTTTTTTCAAGTAGCCGCCGATACCGAATACCGATACTTTTTTTAAATGTGTCCCCAAATGCAGCCATGTCCCCCACATATTGCAGCCATGTCCCCCCCACATATGTAGCCATGTCCCCCACATATTGCAGACATGTCCCCCACATATTGCAGCCATGTATGTCCCCCCCCAAATATTGCAAATATTGCAGACATGTCCCCCCCACACATATTGCAGCCATGTCCCCCCCACATATGTAGCCATGTCCCCCACATATTGCAGACATGTCCCCCACATATTGCAGACATGTCCCCCCCCCCACATATTGCAGCCATGCCCCCCCCACATATTGCAGCCATGTCCCCCCCCCCACATATTGCAGCCATGTTCCCCCCCCACATATTGCAGCCATGTCCCCCCCCACATATGTAGCCATGTCCCCCCCCCCCACATATGTAGCCATGTCCCCCCCCACATATGTAGCCATGTCCTGTCCCCACATATGTAGCCATGTCCTGTCCCCACATATGTAGCCATGTCCTGTCCCCACATATGTAGCCATGTCCCGCCCCCACATATGTAGCCATGTCCTGTCCCCCGTACCTGATGTGCCGCAAAGCCGCCGCTGCTGCCGTTAATCCCGGTGCATGACAACGGCGAGCATTACAAGCTTTCGCTTGTATACTTGTAAAGCCCGCGCTGCCATGTATAGACACTCCCCCTCTCGTGATTGGACGGATCCGTCCAATCACGAGAGGGGGAGTGTCTATACATGGCGGCGCCGGCTTTACAAGTATACAAGCGAAAGCTTGTAATGCTCGCCGCTGCGAGCATTTCAATGCTTAAAATGAAATATTCCATTAAATATCGTGCATGGGAGTCCCCTTCGTCTGCCTGTAAAGTAGTGCATCTTTCCCATGTTCATAACAGTCCCGCAGCAAAATGACATTTCTAAAGGAAAAAATTGCATTTAAGATTTCTGTAAAGTATTGCAGGATTACGGCACTATACAAAAGAAAACTGCGTAGGTCCCCCTAGTCCATTACCAGGCCCTTCGAGGGCTCTCTGCTGCGTGTGCAGCTGCTGCAGCATTGACAACGTTGAGTTCCACCTGGTGGGCATATCACAAGTGAGGTGGTTGGTAGGCAAGTTGCATTCCCTTTGAATGTCAGCCAGCCAAGCACTGGTATTGTATGACCTGCAGAAATGACCATAGACTTTTCTGGTCTGCCTCAGGATATCTTGTAAGCCTGGGTACCTGGTCAAGAAACATTGCACCACCAAATTCAGGACGTGTGCCAAACATGGGTAAAGTGTTCCTGTTGGAGGGCGGAGAGATGGTTGGTGCCATTGTCGCATACAACCATTCCTGGCTGAAGCTGGCATGGCGTCAAGCATCTATGAGCCTGCCTCTGCAGAGCTAACAAAAACTCTGCCCCAGTGTGTCTCCTGTCTCCTGGGCAGACCAACTCAAGCACTGCATGGTAGCTTTTAGCCTGACTGCTTGAGTGCTTAGGGAGCACTGCTGGTTCAGACTTCAGAGGACAATTCTGCAGATGAGGCCATAGAGCAGGGATATGCAATTAGCGGACCTCCAGCTGTTGCAAAACTACAAGTCCCATCATGCCTCTGCCTCTGAGTATCATGCTTGTGGCTGTCAGAGTATTGCTATGCCTCATGGGAAGTGTAGTTCTGCAACAGCTGGAGGTCCGCCAATTGCATATCCCTGCCATAGAGGAAGAAGAGGGAAGGGAGCATACAGATGTTGTAACAGAATCACCACCAGCTTTTTGTAGGCATGGTGGCGGAACAAGCTCCAATACTGAACCCTGTTGTCAGGGACTCACCTCCTCCATGCAGTCTTCCTCCTCCATGTCTATAGATCGCTGCCACGCGTCCCACTTCAGTGGCTCGCGAACCAGAGTCGTAAGAGAGGCTACCCTGCATCAGACTCTGGTAACCAGGTACGTGACCGTATCAGGCAGCCATGACAGAGTCTGCAAGAGTGGCCCCAGCAATGGAGGAGATATGCAAGCATTTATCATCCCTCACCCAAGCCGTTAAAAACCTGCAAGATGGTTACCTGAGATTGGAAGGACAGGTCCAGAACCTTGCCGCCCCTGGAGATGCCTCAACATCCTCTACTAGTTCTTCATCAACCGCTGCTGCTCCATCTGTGGTAATGCTACCACACAAACCCAGGGTTCCTATGCCCGAGCGATTCACGGGGGATCGCTCTAAATTCCAGGACTTTCGTAATGCCTGCCAATTATACTTTGCTCTGCAACCCCGCACATTCTCACTAGAGGCCACGAAAGTGGGGTTTGTCGTCTCATTACTTCAAGGAGAATGGCCCCTCCAACGACGATTTTCGTCGATGGAGTGCAGATACCCAATGGAACAGCGCGGCTCTGCGCCACCAATTCCACTTAGGTTTATCAGAACCCCTGAAGGATGAACTAGCCCGCATTGGAGTGCTTGAAACCCTAAAGGACCTGATCACTAAGGCTGTGCAAATTGATCGGTGACTAAGGGAACACCGGGCAGAGTGTTCTCCCCAACAAGGCCATTTACTCCTCCGAATTCTGCTGATCCGTCTATGGACACTTCCGAACCAATGCAATTAGGAGTGATGCGACCATCCCTGACTCCGGAAGAACGCACACGTCGTCGTCAGTTGAACCTGTGTCTCTACTGTGGCGAGGCCGGCTATTACGTGAATAATTGTCCTGTCAAGACACGTAAGTTCAGATCTTTCGCTCCTGTTAACATCTCAGCCATCTCTGCCAACACCACCCACCTTGTTCTCTCCCTTTCCTTACAGCTTCCGGAAAAGACGGTGTTGGTAAACGCTATCGTTGATTCGGGCGCATGCAGCTGTTTTATTGATTCCATTTTTGTTAATCTTCATAACATACCCTTACGTAAAAAAGACTTTAAACTTTCTGTTTTTTTGGCCGACGGCTCACACATCAAGTCTGGTCAGGTAACACAAGAGACGCTTCCACTACCTGCTATTTCTTCTCTCCAACACAAGGAACTATTAATTTTGGACGTTATCTCATCCCCTTTGTTTCCAGTAATGTTAGGCATACCTTGGCTTCGGGCACACAACCCCCAAGTTGATTGGATATCTGGAAGAATCACCTTCCCTTCTTACTACTGCCAGGAACACTGCCTGCCCAGACCGTCTAACTCATCTCCTACCCTGATGTGTTTGAATGCTGATCCCAATCTGCTCCAGTCCGTCCCAAAACCGTATCATGGATTCCTTGACGTGTTTAGCAAGAAAGGAGCTGATTCTCTTCCACCTCATTGGCCATATGACTGTCCGATTGAGCTCCTTCCTGGGGCTGAAATACCCTTTGGGCGGATTTTCCCACTATCTGAGAAGGAACAGGACGCCTTAAAAATTTATCTTGATGAGAACTTGGCTAAAGGATTCATCCGTCTGTCCACCTCGCCAGCAGGCGCCAGAATCTTCTTCGTCACAAAGAAAGACCAGACTCTCCGCCCCTGCGTTGACTTTAGGGAACTAAACAACATCACGGTAAAAAATCGCTACCCTCTGCCCCTAATACCCAAACTTTTTCAAAAATTACGATCGGCTGTTATTTTCACTAAACTGGACCTGAGGGGAGCGTATAACTTGATACGCATCAGAGATGGTGATGAATGGAAAACAGCGTTCCGCACCAGGTATGGACACTATGAGTGTTTGGTAATGCCCTTTGGCTTATGTAATGTGTTACGGAACTATGTATTTTGCCTGTACATCTATAATAATCATGCAGTGGGATATTACAAGGTATATATAAATATATGTAAATATCCTCTGCCTGGATGTAGATGTAGTTTAGAACTGAATCAGCCTGGCTCCTAAAACCTCGCTCTTTTAGGTATGCTAATGCACCTGTCTATCACAAAGGTTAATTGATCTATTGTGTGTGTGAAAGACCTGTGTTTATCCTTAAGTGATTGAGTATTGTTATGGGGGTTGATTGAAGTCTATTTAGAAAATAATGTGGCTTCTTTGACCTGGTGCCAGTGTGTCTAACTTGGGGCCCCCCTGTGGAGGGAGGGGGCAGAGAGTCCCATTGTTCATTGAGAATTAACAAGCTTGTAACTAGATTTAAACCAAGAGATGTGGCATTAAGCTGTTGATTTTGACCTTTCAAAACGTAGTCATGTCTCGTTCTTGAAAAGGGTATGCTATGGGATTATTATTCTACGCTTTTTACAACTGGACCTGACTCTCCCTTTGGCTCTCGTGGATGAGCTTATACTGGACTTACTTGCATAGCAACTTGCCAGGGAAAAGGACGTCTCCAACGGCTGATACCCTCTCACTACTTGGGTAGCCGTTACATAATGCACCTGCTACATTTTAACACTTTGTCAACGATATATTTGGAGACTTCTTAGACATCTTCGTCATTGTTTATCTGGATGATATACTGGTCTTTTCCGGTTACCTAGAAGAGCACCGAGTGCACGTCTGCAAAGTCCTAAACCGTCTCCGCTTGCACCACCTATACGCAAAAGTAGAAAAATGCGAACTCGCATTTTAACGCAATTAACTATTCAATTCTTAGGAATAGTGATTTCCCCAGCTGGAATTGAAATGGATCCGAAAAAAGTATCCGCCATTCTGGACTGGCCAATGCCCTTGGATAAAAAAGGGGTACAACGTTTTATCGGGTTCGCAAATTTCTATAGAAAATTCATCAAGAACTTTTCTACGATAGTGGCCCCCATTACTCAACTCACCAAGCAAAATCTTTGTTTGCGATGGAATCAGGAAGCTCAAGAAGCCTTTGATACCCTGAAAGGGCTCTTTACATCCGCTCCGATCCTCTGTCATCCCAATCCAGCGCTACCTTTTATTCTCGAAGTAGATGCCTCTGAAGTAGCGGTAGGGGCCGTTATCTCTCAGCGTTCAGGAGACAAAGATTTAATGCATCCAGTAGGATTCTTCTCCCGTAAACTCTCCCCCGCAGAGAGGAATTACGACGTGGGGGATCGAGAACTGTTAGCCATCAAGACTGCTTTAGAGGAGTGGAGATACTTACTCGAAGGCGCTGCTCATCCCGTACTTGTTATGTACTGGAACGTACCTTGTAGCCAGAGCCTAGTGTGCAGGAAGAGGCCTTTCTTACAGCCCCAGCTCTGGAGCTGCTGGAGTGGGGACAGCAAGCTCGGGAGCGCCTGGTGATGACAGCAGTTCGGCACGGTTGGTGGTCCTTCAGGAGAGTCGGTGCAGGAGACAGCGTCTCTGGAGCTGGCACAGGTACTGGATAGCAGGAGCTGGTGGAGCAAGCCAGGTTAAGAGCAGGACAAATGGCAGATATCAGGATCAACAAGGCCAGGCAGGCAGGTAATCAGGAAGTCACTCTTGATGAGTGCAAGCGTAGTCAGATTCAGGCACAGGGTCTGGTAACAGTGGGCAGGAGAGCAGAGCGGAGTCAGATCAAGCCTGGGGTCGGGTTGGAGAGGTTTGGATGGTCAGACAGAGCCGGGACGGTAGGGATTAGTGTTGAGCGGAATACGCCATATTCGATTTCGCAATATATCACGAATATATAGAAGAATATTAGAGAAATATTCGCTAAAATCGAATATTCGTGATATTTTGTCCAAATAACAATATTGCGAAATTTCGCTAATGCGAATGCGAAATTGATTGCGAAATTCTCGTCAACACGCGAAAACGGAGATAATTTCCTGGATTATAAACTAATATGCACTAAACACTAACTCTACTTACACAAACGTATATGACTAAACTAAAGCTAATTTTTATTTATTTTTTATACACAAAACACAGAAGGGCAGAGAAAGTATTAGCGAATATTCGTAATACGAATATTCGCATTGCGAATATTCGGCAACATAAAAGGATCGCCTCAGCTACTCGGCCCAGGGTCTCTAATCATACCAGCAATGCTTTTAGACGTCGATGGAGATCACTAGGATGTGATCTGTTTTAAAAATAAATTTGAAAAAATATGAATATTCGCAATATCGAATATTCACCGCGATATTCGATTTATTCGCGAATACTCGAATATGCAATATTCGTTACGAATATTCATGAGCAACACTAGTAGGGATAGCAAGTACAACAGGTAACAGGTTTTACAGATACAACGCTGCAGATCAAACAGCGAAGTGTCACTGCAGCTACTGGCTTTTTAAAAGCAGAATGGCGCCAATCGTGCCTAACAAGCACACGCGCGCTCCCGCTGCATGTGCGACCGCTGTGCCAGTGCGCGTGTAGTATGCGCGCGCACGTTTGGCACACAAACGCGTGCACTTGGCGCACAAACGCGCGCATTTGAGGCGCGCCTGTGCACAGGAACAGATGACTGCCCATTAGTATGTGTGCGCATGCGTGCTCGCCAAAGCCTACTGGCAGGTCCCTGACATTGCCCCCCCCCCAAAGGGCAGCCTCGGGTCCTTTTTTCAGGGTGAGCAGAAAAAAAAGCACGAATCAGTCTTTGTGCATGAATGTTGCTTTCAGGTTCCCAAGAATTGTCCTCTGGACCATACCCCTTCCATTTAACTAAAAATTGCGTTCGCCCTTGCCGTTTCCTACAGTCAAGGATGGCCTCCACCACGTATTCCTCGCACCCATCAACCAAAACTGGTTCCGGAGGGCTGTCCCCTCTGTCAGGAAAGGGATCAGTAACTGCAGGTTTCAACAATGAAACATGGAAAACTGGATGAACTTTAAGAGAATCGGGTAAATATAGTTCATACGATACCTCATTGATCCTTCTTTGTATTGGAAAGGACCCCATGAACTTCGGTCCCAACTTCTTGGAAGGACAGGCCAACCTGAGGTTAGTTGTAGATAGCCACACCTGGTCGTCCGGTTGATGATCCAGCTCACCTCTCTTCTTCCTGTCGAAGAACATCTTGCTGTCGACTTGGGCTTTAGTCACTGCTTCCCGCAACACCTGATTGTTGTGGCTGAGGAACTCCACCGTACTCTGCACTGCCAGAACTGGAGATTCTGGAAAAAAGTCAGGTAGAAATGTTAGGTTAAAGCCGTAATTGGCAAAGAAGGGGGACTGTCCAGTGGCTGAATGGTTGGCGTTGTTATAGGCAAACTCCGCTAGGGGCAACAGGGAGACCCAGTCGTCCTGAGAGGACGTGAAGCACCTAATGTATTGTTCAAGAGTCTGGTTGGTTCTCTCCGTTTGCCCGTTGGTTTGGGGGTGGTAGGCTGAGGAAAAGGGGAGTTCGATCTTCAAGGTCTCACATAGGGGTCTCCAAAAACGTGACGTGAACTGGACCCCCCTATCAGACACAATGTTAGCAGGGACTCGATGTAACCGGATGATCTCCTTGATGAAGACACGGGCAGTCTCTGCAGCTGTCGGGGTACCCTTTAACGGAAGGAAATGAGCCATCTTAGATAGACTGTCTACGACCACAAAAATTGCTGTGCACCCTTCAGAACATGAAAGGGTGCACGGCAATAAAATCCATGGCAATCATCTTCCAGGGTCTATCAGGTACAGGTAAGGGTTTCAGTAGTCCCCAGGCTCGGTTCCTTGTAGTTTTGTTCTGATTGCAGATGGGACACGTATTAACATATGACTTGCAGAAATCTTCTAAGTCTGGCCACCAGAAGGTACGACGTACCAGTTCGAGGGTTTTGCAAACCCCAAAGTGCCCTGCTAACAGGTGGTCGTGAAGAAGCTTTGAGGCCTCCACGCGATTACTTTCCGGAACAAAAATTTGGCTTCCTTTCCAGAACCAGGAGGCTTGGAAGCGTCCGTGGATGCCTCCCCAATTTGAGAGAGCAGATCAGTCAGGAGAAGTAAAAAATTACCTGCTGGTATGATGGTGTCGGGAACAGATACATCCTTAGGGTTATCATGCATCCGGGATAATGCATCCGGCTAAATGTTCTTTGAACCCGGTCGGTACGTAATGTGGAAACAGAAGCGTGAGAAAAACAGTGCCCAGCGGGCCTGCCGGGGTTTCAACCTCTTAGCGGATCTCAGGTATTCCAGATTTTTGTGATCAGTATAGATTAACACTGGATGGGCTCCGCCTTCTAACAGGTACCTCCATTCTTCCAAGGCGGTCTTGATGGCAAGTAATTCACGGTCACCGACATCACAATTTCTCTCCCCGGGAGAGAGCTTCCGGGAAAAGAACCCGACAGGATGCATTAGATCTTTATTTCCCTGGCGTTGGGAGATAACAGCCCCCACTGCAACTTCAGATGCGTCTACTTCGAGGAGATACGGTAGTGCCAGATCCGGGTAGCTGAGGATAGGGGCTGAGGTAAAAAGTTTTTTAAGTTTGTCGAAGGCCCTTTGGGCTTCTGGATTCCAGCGAAAAAGTAGGTTTTCTTTGGTTAGTTGTGTGATGGGAGAAATTATTGCAGAAAACCCCCTGATAAACCTCCTATAGAAGTTCGCAAACCCCACGAAGCGTTGCACTCTTTTCTTGTCCAGGGGTACCGGCCAATCAAGTATAGCAGACACCTTTTGAGGGTCCATTTTAATTCCTGTAGGGGAGATCACCAGACCCAGGAACTGGAGGGTTAGCTGCTCTAATTCACATTTCTCCGGCTTAGCATACAATCTGTGTAAACGGAGACGGCTGAGGACTTTACGGACGTGTTCCCGATGTTTGTCTAGTGATCCGGAAAAGACTAAAATGTCATCAAGATAGACAATCACAAAGATGTCGAGGAAGTCTCTGAACACGTCGTTAATGAAGTGTTGGAAGGTGGCAGGTGCGTTGCACAGACCGAAGGGCATGACTAGGTATTCGTAGTGACCGAATCGGGTACGAAAGGCTGTCTTCCATTCATCCCCCTCCCGAATACGGACCAGGTTGTAGGCTCCTCTCAGGTCCAACTTGGTGAAGACGATGGCTGATCTTAGCTTTTGGAAGAGCTTGGGTACCAAGGGTAGCGGGTATCGGTTCTTCACCGTGATGTTATTTAGCTCACGATAGTCCACACAAGGACGAAGGGACTGGTCCTTCTTGGTAACGAAGAATATTCCGGCGCCTACTGGAGAGGTAGAGGGCCGAATAAATCCCTTGTCCAAATTTTCATCAATATATATCCCAAGGGCCTCTTGCTCCTTTTCTGATAATGGGAAAATACGCCCAAAGGGAATTTCGGCCCTCGGAAGGAGCTCGATAGGACAGTCATAGGGGCGATGAGGTGGAAGGGAGTCGACCCCCCGTTTACTGAAAACGTCCAGGAATTTGTGATAGGGTTCAGGAATGGATTGAAGCACGCCTGGGTCGGAGTCCATGCATAGTAGGGTAGTAGGCGAGCAAGAGGGCCCAGGCATACAGTGTTGCTGACAGTAGGGGGACTGAAATGACACTTCTCCGGATACCCAGTTAATCAGAGGGTTGTGGGCCAGGGTAGGCCTAGGATCACCGGGAACAGAGGGGAGAAAATAACGTCCAGGATCAGCAGTTCCTTGTGTTGAGGGGCGATTAAAGCAGGCAGAGGGAGAGTCTTTTGGGTCACCTGCCCTGAACTAATGCGGGAGCCATCGGCCAGAAAAACAGAGAGTCCATGAGTCTTTCTTTGTAGAGGGATATTATGCAAGTTGACAAAGGCGGAGTCAATGAAGCAGCTACATGCACCGGAATCAATGATAGCGTTGACTGGAATCGTCCTTCCCAGGCACAACGAGAAAGGTAGAGCAAGGTGGGTTGCGTTGGCCGACAAAGCTGAAAAGTTAACTGGAGCTGAAAGAAGGCACTTACGTGTCTTAACAGGACAGTTGCGAACGTAGTGACCAGCCCCGCCGCAGTACAGGCAAAGGTTTAGTTGACGGCGGCGTGCCCGTTTTTCGGGTGGTAGTGTTGGTCGCATAAGGCCGAGTTGCATGGGCTCGGGAGTGTCCAGAGTGGTGCTGGGAGGATTACGGCAGGTGGGAGGCAGGTAGCGAGAAGCAGGCATTGGTACTCTTGCGGTCATCCAGGCGGGGCGACTTGGCTGAGAAGAACGCTCGGCCCGGCGTTCACGGAGTCTGCAGTCAATTTAGATGGCCTTGGTAATCAGATCTTCAAGGGTCTCAGGTACCCCTAACTCGGGAGAGCTCATCTTTTAAGCTTTCGGAAAGGCCCAGGCGAAACTGGTGCCGCAGAGCTGCGTCATTCCAATGGGTGTCTGCGCTCCAGCGTCTAAAGTCTGTGACGTAGTCCTCGGCTGCTCTGCGACCTTGCTGGAGCGCGAGCAGGGCAGACTCAGTGGTGGCAGCTCGTTGAGGGTCATCATACAGCTGAGCCATGGTCTCAAAGAAGGCGAACAGGGTCCGCGTCTGGTCACCATTCTCTTCGAGCAGCCAATGGGCCCAGGACTGGGGTTCACCCTGTAATAGGGAGATTACAAATCCCACTTTGGTGGCTCCTAAAGAAAAAGTCAGTGGTTGCAAGGCAAAGTAAAGCTCACAGGCATTACGGAAGGCCCGGAATTTAGCACGGTCTCCCGCGAATCTCTCTGGCACTGGAACTCTTCATTCGGGTGGGAGCATTACTACAGATGGAGCAGGGGTGGCAGATACGGTCCTGGCAGTGGATGTAGGAGCTGTATCGCTGGAAGCGGACAGATTGTGCACTTGTCCCTCTAGCCTCACGTAGTCTTCCTGTAGGTTTTTTACTGCTTCTGTGAGGGATGCCAGGTGTTTGCAGATCTCCTCTATGGCAGGGGCTATTCCTGCAGGCTCTGTCATGGCTGTTTGATACTGTTATGTACTGGAACGTACCTTGTAGCCAGAGCCTAGTGTGCAGGAAGAGGCCTTTCTTACAGCCCCGGCTCTGGAGCTGCTGGAATGGGGACAGCAAGCTCGGGAGCGCGGCGAGGTAGGAGTGCCTGGTGATGACAGCAGTCCGGCAAGGTTGGTGGTCCTTCAGGAGAGTCGGTGCAGGAGACAGCGTCTCTGGAACTGGCACAGGTACTGGATAGCAGGAGCTGGTGGAGCAAGCCAGGTTAAGAGCAGGACAAATGGCAGATATCAGGATCAACAAGGCCAGGCAGGCAGGTAATCAGGAAGTCACGCTTGATGAGTGAAAGCGTAGTCAGATTCAGGCACAGGGTCTGGTAACGGTGGGCAGGAGATCAGAACGGAGTCAGATCAAGCCTGGGGTTGGATGGTCAGACAGAGCCGGGTCGGTAGGGATAGCAAGTACAACAGGTCACAGGTTTTACAGATACAACACTGCAGATCAAACAGCGAAGTGTCACTGCAGCTACTGGCTTTTTAAAGGCAGAATGGTGGCAATCATGCCATAACGAGCACACGCGCACTCCCGCCGCGCGTGCGACCGACGTGCACGTGCGTGTGTAGTAGGCGCATGTGCGCGCACGTTTGGCGCACAGATGCGCACACTTGGCGCACAAACGCGCGCATTTGAGGCGCGCCTGTGCACAGGAACAGATGACTGGCTATTAGTATGTGTGCGCAAGCTTGCTTGCTGGAGCCTACTGGCAGGTCCCTGACAGTACTGATCTACACAGATCACAAGAACTTGGAGTATCTAAGGACAGCTAAACGGTTAAAACCACGACAAGCCCGTTGGGCTCTTTTCTTTTCTCGTTTTTGTTTTCATATTACCTATCGACCTGGATCCAAGAATGTCAAACCAGACACATTATCCCGGATGCATGACAATCCGAAAGACACATCCGTTCCAGACACCATTCTTCCGGATGGCAACTTCCTACTTTTGCATACTGACCTGCTATCCACGATCAGGGAAGCATCTTCCGAATCTTCCAAACCCCCCAACATCTTGTTAACTTTCAGAGACGGTTTATTCTGGAGAGGAAGTCTTTGTACCGGAGAATATCCGAGTGGAAGTTTTAAAACTTCTCCATGACCACCCATTGGCGGGGCACTTTGGAGTTCACAAGACCCTTGAATTAGTGCGACGCACTTTCTGGTGGCCTGATCTAGAGGACTTTTGTAAAACTTATATCAACTCTTGTCCCATCTGCAATCGGAACAAAACATCCAGAAAACAAGCCTGGGGCCTATTAAAACCTCTACCCGTAACCTATAGACCTTGGGAAATGATTGCAATGGACTTTATTGTAAAACTTCCCTGTTCCGAAGGGTGTACAGCAATCTTTGTGATCGTAGATCGTTTTACCAAGATGGCCCACTTCCTCCCTTTGATGAAAACACCTTCTGCTGCTGAAACTGCTCGTGTTTTCATTAAAGAGATCATCAGGCTACATGGAGTACCCTCCAATATTGTCTCCGACAGAGGGGTCCAGTTCACTTCTCGGTTCTGGAAAGTCCTTTGTGAGAAATTACAGATTAAACTTTCCCTGTCCTCAGCCTACCATCCCCAAACCAATGGGCAAACCGAAAGAACAAACCAAACCTTAGAAGAATACATCAGATGCTTTACAACTTTTTCTCAAGACGATTGGGTCTCGTTGCTACCTCTAGCAGAATTTGCATATAACAATGCCAAACATTCAGCCACGGGGGAATCCCCTTTCTTCTCTAATTATGGTTTTAATTTAACATTTTTGCCAGATTTCTTTTCAGAATCAACAGTCCCAGCAGTTCAAGATATCTTGGAGTTTCTTTAACGTAACAACCAGATACTACGTGAAGCAATAATCAAGGCTCAAACTGACGGTAAAAGATTCTTTGACAAAAAGAGAAGGGGGGAGTTCGATCTCAAACCAGATGATCAGGTATGGTTGTCCATGAATAACTTAAGACTACCTTGCTCTTCTAAGAAGTTGGCACCTACGTTTTTGGGACCCTTCCCAGTTAAGAGAAAGATTAATCTAGCATCATATGAACTGTCTCTACCTAATTCCCTGAAGATACATCCTGTATTTCATGTTTCTTTACTCAAACCTGCAGTTCCTGATCCCTTCCCTAACAGAGGATCCAAGCCTCCTGAACCTGTCCAGATCGATGGTTGTGAAGAGTACGTAGTGGAAGCCATATTGGACTGCAGGAAGCGACAAGGACAAGACCAGTTTCTGGTGAAATGGAAGGGGTATGGTCCAGAGGATAATTCTTGGGAGCCTAAAGGTAACATTCATGCCAAAAGATTGCTACGTGCTTTTTTCCTCGCTCACCCTGACAAAGCAGTCCGACTTGGCATCCGGAGGCTGCCCCTAGGGTGGGGCAATGTCAGGGACTCACCTCCTCCATGCAGTCTTCCTCCTCCATGTCTGTAGATCGCTGCCGCGCGTCCCACGCTCGTGCACGTGCTCCAACGGCGCAAGTGCGTGCACGGCGGGCAGGGGCGCGCGTGGGAGCGCACATGTGCATGTGAACCAGCATGGTGCCAAAGGACACTTTAAAAACCTGTTGCTGTTTGCAGCTCATTGCTGCCTGATCTGCAGTTTGTGACTGATCCATACCTGAGACCTGTACTCTGATTATCTGTCTGGAATATCTGATTGAACTCTGACTTTGGCTTGCCTGACCATCCGTACCTCTCCAACCCTTGACCCGGCTTCTGTTTGACCACCCGCCTGATTGAACTCTCGTTACCAGACCTACCTGCCTGCTTCACCGACTACTCTCCAGCCATATGCCTGCATCTTTCCTGCCTACCTGTTATGACCCGGCTTGTCTGACCCTGCTGTTCCAGTTGATGTCCATTACACTAACTTACCTTTCCAGCTTGTGCCGCAGTAGTCGCAGCTTCCGTACGGGTCGCTGACCCATTGTCAGGGCACCAATTCTGCGGACTTTGATCGCGCGCTGTAGAACGGCGCGGTCGCGCGTCTCTATACAGCGCATGCGCGCGCAATCCCGTCTGAGCCAATCACAGGGCTCACCGCCCTATTTAAACCTGCCTCTGACACATGGCAGGTTGCTGGTTTGTCATCAGCTCCTGTATGTGTCTCATTGCTGTGAACCTGTTTGTCCTGAACCTCCTGGCTTACCTGTTTGACTCCCTGATCTCGGCCTGCTTTGGACTCTGCTGACCTCTCCAATCCCTGACCCCGGCTTGCACCCCTGGACTCCGCTGACTTCTCCAATCCTTTGATACCGGCTCGCATCCTTGGACTTCCGCTGACCTCTCCGATCCTTTGACCCTGGCTTGCATTACTGGACTTCCGTTGATCTCTTTGACCCTTGGCCCACAGCCAGTACTTTGAACTTGTTTTGCCTGTTTGGTCCCCTGTTCCTGGTTGTGTCACGGACTGTCTTCTCAGCCTGTCTGCAGATCCTGTGTCTCGGATATCATACACATCCACCAAGCATCTCCAGGGTCTTCTGGTGCCTTCCTTGATCTACGCCTTGACTCAGTTTCCTGTTTCCGGTACCGGTGCCTCCTGGTGCTGTCACCCCTCTGTCTTCACCACCAGATGGCGGTCAGCACTGGTTCGCAAGGATGAGCCGTCCGCAGCATCTCGGCCTTGGTAAGTTCCTTAGACTCTGACACCCATCCTCCGCTTCAGCGTCTTTAGCATCTTCTACGTCTCCACATCAGAGGTATTCACCCACCTGCTTCTACTCTTCACCACCTCGGCACTCCTACCCCTCTGTGCTCCGAGTCCGCTGTTCCCTCTTCAGTGGCTCGCGAACCAGAGTCTTAAGAGAGGCTACCCTGCATCAGACTCTGGTAACCAGGTACGTGACACCTGTTCTGCATCCTTCCCAGCTGCCAGCAGAGTTACCCAGTGCCCTGTAAAGGAAAGGTAACGTCTCTGCCTATGCCTGCTGGACCATGAGACAGCAGTAATATGAACCTCCTGCTGACCGCCTGACCAATGAGACCAAAACACGTGAAAATAAATGTAGTTTTGGAACCTTCCACTGTGGTACAACACATTGCACAAATTCACAAAGGGGGCAGAGTCTATCAGCTAAAAAGGCAGCAGCTCTAGTACTATTAATTCGGCCAAGCTATTTTTTTTTTTTTTTACGGTTTAGCAACAGGGATAGAGAAATTTGCCTGCTGAAATCAATTGGTGGTGTACTGATAGCAGATTAATGCAAGTACTTGTGACACCTATTGCTATACCTTGATTACTCTCAGTGCAGGTTTTTTTAGAGGACAGGAGGTATAGTAGGGTTGGAGATCCTAGATAAGGAGGAAGGAGATGTGGGTCTTTCAAGTGCCGTTGCCAACGGACTGCATGGCAAGTCATCATAAGTCTGGTCAAGCATGTGGTGCCCAAGTTTTAGAAGTCAGCGGGGAGTCAGGAGAGCCCTGCACCTGCGGAGCTCTGCGGTGTGATGCATTAGGGTGGCAGCCCATAAGCTGCCCCCTAAAGGACATCCTGCCTTGCTGGAGTTGTGCCTCCTCCTCCTCACTTTTCCTCTCTTTTCTCTCAGGCACCCAAGTACAGTCAGTGACCTCATCATCTGGGGGAACATAACTGCCAGTTTCTTTTCCTTCTGTGGCACCCCCTCTCTCTAGGCTCACGTTACTCCTTTCTCAACATGGGAACCAACATCAGAGCCTTCAAATTGCTTTGTATCCTCCGGCAGCATATAACCAATAATTCTGGGGACTCCTCTGTGCATGATGGTAAGGCTATAGAAGGAGTGACTGTGCACAAGGAGACAATGGAATAGGCCGCTTTGGCAGCTGCGTTGGAAGGCAAACTACTCTAAGCCTGGGGGACAGAGGATGAGGACAGCTTTGTTATCCACTCCACCAACTCTTCTGCATGTTGTGGCTCAATAACACAGCCAGGAGCATAAAAAAAGGATAAGTGTCCCCCACGCCCACCTGCAGAGGATGCACCATGTCCACGACCACCATTGTTGACTGTATACACAGAGGCTGCTTGCCCTTTTTAGTGGCCTGTGAGCATCTGCCTCTCCTTGGTGACCTTCCGGACATAATTTTTTTTGTAACACCGCACTACACTGTACTATATCCTGTGTATAATTTAACCTTTTATAGTTAGAAAAATATAAAGTTGGGTAAGGGGTGTACCATCGTCCCTATGATCTAGTATAAATTTAGGGGACTCAGGGATTCCCCACAACCCTGAGACTCCAACAAAACAAGTGGGCGGGGAGGACTATACCGGGACAGTATGAGTTGGTTGAGAGCAACCAGAGTAATTCACATAAGGTAGATTATAAAAAAGGTTTATTCACATAAAAACATCAAATAAAGTAAAACATACAAAACATCTAGGAACGATACAGACACATTTAACCAAGATCTGAACACCGGTCATACAATCCCTTCTGTTAGAAAGGAGGGATCTCAATGTAGAAATTGGAGTCGTGAGACAGGCAGTCTCTGGTCTCAACTAGTTTCGCGAGTTGTTTCGCTTCGTCAGGAGACAATCTTAAATATAATACAAGAACTACAATCAAACATTTCAAAAAACACAGATACATTATTTGCCACCAGGGGGTATATAGGACAAAACCCCCTGGGTGTTAGAATAAACAACATAATAAGGGAATTTTGTCGATCATGTCGCCTACCTACCGGCACATCGTCCAATGACCCAATCATTCAAGGCAGGTAATATGTAAGTACCTAGCAGCTGGACCAAGAGAATTCTTGGGGTAGACCTAATGGTAAGGATATATATCACTTATGTGAAGGTAATATATTAAGAATACGGGATAGGGGGGGAAAGGGGAAAAAACAAAGGGGGGAGAAGAGAAGGGCGGGCAGGAGGGAATGGAAAAGTGGGGGGGGGGGAAAGGGAGTTGGGCAAAAGAGTGAAGGAGCGAGGGAAGGATTGGGGCGTGGGAAGGAGGGGGAGTCCATGTGGAAATAGTGCAGGGGGGGTGAACTATCCAAGGGGAGAAGAAGCAACCCTGGTTTGTTTGAAGGAAGGGGGGGGGGAGGAAGGGGGTAAAAGGGGGGAAGAAAAGGAGAGAAAAGGAAGAAAGGAAAGAGAGAAAAGAAGGGAGGGATAAGGGGAAGGGAAAAGAGGTTCTCACCCCTCCTTTTTTTTCTTATCCACTTTCTACTTTTTCTAGTCACCCACATATTTAGGATTAAGACACTATGGACTTTGCTGCTACAGTCGATACCTGAAGTCATCCCCATATCTAGTTATTTCAACTAGACCAACCTAAATCAGTGCCCTTGCGCGACTCCTAAATCGTTACCTCAATGCCTTTTATTGCTTCCTTTTTCTTTCACTGCGATCGTCAGACAACTCTGAATAATAGAGGTTAAATTGGAGTTTTGCCCTACAGTCATGGCGGCGCACACAGCGGCCTCAAACACCTTTAGCCCTGCTCTAGGCAGCACTCTCATTGACCAATCGCTGCGGCCCGACGCAGCTCTGTCACGCGGCGAGGGCCACCGCCCACCCGTGACGCGCATTGTGAGAGAGGCACCGATTGGCTGTCAGGGAACTGTAGCCAGGTCGGGGTTGACGCCCAATAAGGACGCGCCATATGAGCCAGGCACTGATTGGCTAAAATCCCGCCGCGTCAGCGTGTACATCCACAACACGCTTGACGACAAAGCGCCGCCCCCCATCACGCCCCGGCTTGCCCTATCATCTCCTGAATTCACAGGGGATTATGGGCACAAACATCACTAGACCAATGGAGATAACATATGGATAGCCACGCCCCCCCTTTTCCTGGACCCTCATACGCCCACCTGCTCATCAGGCATCCATTTAAACCCAGTTCACAGCACACTATGTGCACCGGACTGGGTCCCAGGACATGTGTATTACCATACACGTTTAAGTGAGTACACTGGTTCTCTCTTTATTGCGCCCAGACCTCTTTACTGTTTTGATTCTGTCTTCTCTTTTCCTTTTTGTGTTTTTTGAATGTTTGTTTTACACTGTACTCATACTATCTTTATACTTGTTTACTAGGAACCAGCGCTGCTACCGGCAGGAGTTTGGTAACTGCTTTACCCTTTGCTGCGCATAGACCTTAACATACATACTATGCAGGTCTAACCACAGTGTTATCCGAGTAACCCTTTTAAAGGGGACTGTTGTAGTCCTGGGACCCCCTTCTGTCCTCCATTACTTTTTGATACCCATTGGGACACATAGGTAATACATCTCTATGGTCATTAAGTCACGAGTTTACATGGTATAGCACTATATCCACGTTGGTGATCCCCCCTTCTCAGCTTTGTGGTGTTTATTCTGCTCACTTTATGGGGTTTCCGGCTGCATCCTGCCCCCCGTTTGTTTCCCCCCTCTTGTCCCCCCCCCTTTTCCCTCCCCCCTTAACTTCCTTTCTCCTTTTTCCCCCTTTCCTTTCTTTCCTTTTTCTCCCCCCCTTTTTACCTTCCTCCCCCCCCCCCTTCCTCAAACAAACCAGGGTTGCTTCTTCTCCCCTTGGATAGTTCACCCCACCTGCACTATTTCCACATGGGACTCCCCCTCCTTCCCACGCTCCAATCCCTTCCCCTCGCTCCTTCACTCTTTTTGCCCACTCCCCTCCCCCCCCCCCCCTTCCCCCCCCCACTTTTCCATTCCCTCCTGCCCGCCCTTCTCTTCTCCCCCCTTTGTTTTTTCCCCCTCCCCCATCCCGTATTCTTAATATATTACCTTCACATAAGTGATATATATCCTTACCATTAGGTCTACCCCAAGAATTCTCTTGGTCCAGCTGCTAGGTACTTACCTATTACCTGCCTTGAATGATTGGGTCATTGGACGATGTGCCGGTATGTAGGCGACATGATCGACAAAATTCCCTTATTATGTTTTTTATTCAACACCCAGGGGTTTTGTCCTATATACCCCCTGGTGGCAAATAATGTATCTGTGTTTTTTGAAATGTTTGATTGTAGTTCTTGTATTATATTTTAGATTGTCTCCTGACGAAGCGAAACAACTCGCGAAACTAGTTGAGACCAGAGACTGCCTGTCTCACGGCTCCAATTTCTACATTGAGATCCCTCCCTTTCTAACAGAAGGGATTGTATGACCGGTGTTCAGATCTTGGTTAAATGTGTCTGTATCGTTCCTAGATGTTTTGTATGTTTTACTTTATTTGATGTTTTTATGTGAATAAACCTTTTTTATAATCTACCTTATGTGAATTACTCTGGTTGCTCTCAACCAACTCATACTGTACCGGTATAGTCCTCCCCGCCCACTTGTTTTGTTGGAGTCTCAGGGTTGTGGGGAATCCCTGAGTCCCCTAAATTTATACTAGATCATAGGGACGATGGTACACCCCTTACCCAACTTTATATTTTTCTAACTATAAAAGGTTAAATTATATTCTGACTATAAGGCCCCGTACACACGGCCGAGGTTCTCGCTGAAAATCAGCGAGAACCTCGCTGTAATGCACATTCCAGCGAGGACCTCGGCCGTGTGTACGGTCTCAGCGAGCTTCCCGTCGGGAAGCCCGTCGAGCCGAAATAGAGAGCACGCTCTCTATTTCCTCGACGGCCCGCCTGGAAGAATGGCTGGTTGCCATTCCCGACGGGCGGGTCGCCGAATCCGACGGCCGGGAGAGAACCTCGACGGGCGGAACGATGTGTTCTGCCCGTCGAGGTTCTGGGTCGTGTGTACGCGGCCTAAGGTGGATAACACACCTGGGCACGGTGTCTGGACGGGTTTTGTCCCTCAGATCTCACTGTGGCTGTTACTGGCACGAACCGCTTATACAGTGATCAGGGAGACTCCCCTCCACACACCAGTTTGTGTAGCACAAAGAGAACAAATTCCCCCTTGTAGCTGCACTACCTTTTTTGTACTCTTTTTGTATATTTAAATTGTTATTGTTACCTTAGTTGTAAGTCAAGACAAATAGTTTACAATTTTCCAGAATGGATCTTTTAGGAACAGCTTGGACAGGCTTTATGAGCTCTTTCCATGCCAACTGCCTCACCAGCAATGCCAAATCAGAGGAGGAGATTGGAACATTCCTTGACAGGATGTTCAATCTCTTAAAACGGAAATCTCATTTACACTGGCATACAGAATATTTCAAACAATATATCAGGGAAGAGGTTTGTCCGATGGGACTCAGAGTCCAATTATTTCCCACGATCAAAGACCCATCTCCGAGTTTTAAATCAACCTGGGAAAAGGTCCTGACCCAATGTAGTTTGGACCTAATGAAGACGCTTATCAATCAGTACATACTTGATATGGTGCTACTCGACGGGGAGATTGAGCATCTCAGCGTCCAATACCACCATGTCATGGATGCCACCTCGTTCCCGAACAAATGGAAGGATATAAGGGCAAGATTAGAGGGACTCAATAAGGATATCATTGTTAAAAAACAAACAAAGTTTGTAAAAGATCAATTAGCATTTGCAGAAGGCTATGCCTACAAATGGGCGGATCGCCCGTCGGGTCGTAGGGGTCCCACAAGAGGGCCACCTCCCTCTAGACCCACCATTATTAACTCTGAATCTGATTCTTCTGTCTCTTCCTCCCGGTCTTCCAATTTAGGTGCTCGATCCCAAGGCCCTACATCGACCAACGCAACTCGCAAACGCCTACGACGAACAGGGGGTACTCCACCGACTGCACCTAGGAAGGGTAAACGTACATCCACATCACACAAGTCCGCCCACACACCGGGCGAACCCTCACCTGAAACCAACCCTACTGTAGGACTGACGACACCTGCAACAACTTTGCATCATGTAATTCCAAAAATATTGGGCTCTGCACTTACCAACCCCAAAAAAGCCCTACTTGATTTGGATTTTTTAGATTTGACCAAACAACTCAAGATAGACACATTCATACAGAAGGCACCCCCCACCCCTCTACCCGCCACACCCTTACCCAATCAATCCCCACTTCAACCAATTTAAATATTATCAACCTTACTTCGACCATACTGTCGACTGATGAAACATCAGTGTTACAATTGGGTTTGGGTTTCTGCCCAACTGATCCCATACATGTAACAGAGACAATTAAGGATCTTTATCTTTTTGCGCGTAATTTAACTTTTAAATTCATTTTTGACAAGGATCGCCACAGTATGTCCTTGGAGCGTGAATTAACTGAACGCACCAAGGATTTTACTATGGACGAATTTAGGGCACTGAGGGATCTAATGCTACTCTATGATGAGGGATGCACTGATGATCCCTCGATTTCCACCTCTATCGGAGATTCTGGGGATAGAGAGGTTCCCCCCAGAATACTGCCAGAGACTAGCCTTCCTGGTTCTACCAAACCTAGAAAATTCAAACCCAGTTCTCGCCGATTCCCTGACTTGATGACCTGTCCGGCCATCTGGGCCTTTCTACAACAGACGATTAAAGACCTAAAACAAAGTCGATGGCAATCTTTCCATCCAAATCTAACCATCAACCAACAGAAAGCTTTGTCTTCCCTACAGCGAAGGAATGACATTGTTATTAAAGCAGCCGATAAAGGCGGAAACATTGTCATCATGTCACACGAACAGTACCGTTCTATGTGTTACACTGTATTGGATAATCTAAATTGGTATCAGCCGATTCCATTTACATATATTCAATTATATATCAATGAATTTGTTGAGATTCGCACCCAAGCCTTTTGGAAAGGTTATATAGATCAAGACACATTGAGTTATCTTATCCCAAAACATCCCCGTACCCCTACATTCTATACGCTACCCAAAACTCACAAACAACTAACGCGACCACCTGGTCGACCCAGCGTGTCGGGAATAGGATCTCTGACAGATCGAGCCAGTAAATTTGTGGATCATTTCCTGATTTCACATGTTCAAAGTCTACCTTCCTATATTCGTGACACTTCTGACCTCCTACGTCATCTCGAGGGGATCCAGGTCCCTCCGGACTCCCTGCTCGTGGCTATCGATGTGGAGGCTTTGTACTCGAGCATCCCCCACGAGCAGGGAGTCCTGACGGCCCGATCATTCCTGATGGAGGAGGAACATACCTTATGGCCCTGTAATGAGTTCATCCTAAAATTATTATCATTTATCCTTACCAGAAATTATTTTTTATTTGAAGATCAATATTATTTACAAAGCCAGGGAGTGGCAATGGGCACCTCTTGTGCCCCCTCTTATGCCAATTTATTTTTAGGAGCATGGGAACGTAAAGTTTTTTCAAAGAAAATTATGATGTTTACCTTCAACACATTACATGTTGGTATCGCTTTATAGACGATATATTTATGATTTGGACAGGCCCTGTTGCGCTGCTTCATGAATTTATTGATCAACTCAATCACAATACTGATAACTTGTTTTTTACCTTCAGTTTTGATGATTCTCAGATCCCATATCTGGATCTGAAAATCATGAAAAACTTAGATGGCATGCTAGACACTGACCTTTTCCGCAAGCCCACTGCAGGAAACACCTTATTATACGCTTCAAGTGCTCATCCCCATTCCCTCATACAAAGTATTCTATATGCGCAATACCTACGCCTACGTAGAAATTGTTCTCTTGAGACAGACTTTTACAAACAGGCTGATGCCTTGCGTGAACGTCTACTCTCGAGAGGATATACTCGATCAACCCTGAGAAGGGCCTTCAACAAGGCCAAGGCACAAAGCCGATCTTCTCTGTTATTCACACAACCACGGGTGACCAGACCTACAGCTAAAGTCATCACCAAATATTCTGCATACCACGACCAGTTAAGGTCTATTTTGGGGAAACATTGGCACTTACTTAGTGACCACCACATACTCCAAAAACATGTACGGGCAACCCCTGAATATGGTGTTCCGTAGAGAGCCAACGCCTTTAAAAAAATCGATTGACTAGCAGTCATTACAAACCCATCCAGCCAAAAAGAGATGGACCCAGGGGCACCTCCAGATGTGGCTCCTGCCCTAGATGCCCCTGGATCCTTCCTGGTCAGAGACATGTCTTGCCCAATGGCGAGGAATTTGTTCCCCGCCTTTTCAGTAGATTGTGGCACTACCTACCGGAGTCATTTATCTCATGACCTGTGAGTGCCATGCTTTCTACGTGGGTAAGACGATTGAGAGAACTACGCCAACGGATAGGTGATCATCTTTTATTGTGCCACGAATGGCAAACTTACGACCATAGGTTCGACATATAGGTCTGTATCACAAGTTCCTCATGCCAATTAAATTCTTTGTTTTGGAGGTTCTACCCTCTGACCCCCGGGGGGGGGGGACAGAGACAGAACACTGCTGCTACAAACGAGAATGCCTGTGGATTGAACGATTGGGGGCCACCATACCCCACAGTCCCCGGGTCTCGAATGAGATGAATTCCTTTAATTTAAGCCCTTTTTATAATCTTCCTGATACCCTTAATGGGATACCCCCCCCTTCTTTTCCCTGTCCCTCCTCCCTCTCCCTTGAGGTTGATTTTCCTACAAAATATTGACACGCGGGGCGGGCCTATACTCAACCACCCCTATCGGGGCTCCAAAGATTATAGGTTTAGACCCCGATTCCCCGTGATACAATGTAGGCTTCATTCTGCTAAATGAAATGTACTATATGTCTTGCGACTAGCTTCCTGTATCACAGGAAGGAAGCGTTTATTTGTTTTATAGATTTTAATTGATTATCTTGTGGTTACATGTACCCAATTGCATTGTATACTTACTAAACTGTGTTCTATGCTATGGGTTTTTTTTTATGCATTCAGTACTTGCTATAAATTTGTCGATTGTGTCCCCTGACCTAAGTTGTCCAATTGACCCTATTTCCTTAGGCTACTATGTATTCATGTCCTCCATCCCTCCCTCCCTCCCCTTTCATCCTTCCCCCCCCATCTTTCTCCCCCCTCCTCCCCCCCCCCTTCTCACTTTTATCTTATCCCATCCATCGATTCTGCTTATGTGCCTGGTCTTTTACCCCTCCTCTTTTTTCTTTATCCACTTTCTACTTTTTTCTAGTCACCCCATTTAGGATTAGGACACTATGGACTTTGCTACAGTCGATACCTGAAGTCATCCCCATATCTAGTTATTTCAACTAGACCAACCTAAATCAGTGCCCTTGCGACTCCTAAATCGTACCTCAATGCCTTTTATTGCTTCCTTTTTTCTTTCACTGCGATCGTCAGACAACTCTGAATAATAGAGGCTCAATTGGAGTTTGCCCACAGTCATGGCGGCGCACACAGCGGCCTCACACCATAGCCCTGCTCTGGGCAGACTCTCATTGACCAATCGCTGCGGCCGACGCAGCTCTGTCACGCGGCGAGGGCCACCGCCCACCCGTGACACGCATTGTGACAGAGGCACCGATTGGCTGGCAGGGAACTGTAGCCAGGTCGGGGTTGACGCCCAATAAGGACGCGCCATATGAGCCAGGCACTGATTGGCTAACATCCCGCCGCGTCAGCGTGTACACCAACACGCTTGACGCAAGCGCCGCCCATCACCCCCGGCTTGCCCTATCATCTCCTGAATTCACAGGGGATTATGGGCACAAACATTACTAGACCAATGGAGATAACATATGGATAGCCACGCCCCCCTTTTTCCTGGACCCTCATACGCCCACCTGCTCATCAGGCATCCATTTAAACCCAGTTCACAGCACACTATGTGCACCCGGACTGGTCCCAGGACATGTGTATTACCCATACACGTTTAAGTGAGTACACTGGTTCTCTCTTTATTGCGCCCAAGACCTCTTTACTGTTTTGATTCTGTCTTCTCTTTTCCTTTTTGTGTTTTTTGAGTGTTTTGTTTTACACTGTACTCATACTATCTTTATACTTGTTTACTAGGAACCAGCGCTGCTACCCAGCAGGAGTTTGGTAACTGCTTTACCCTTTGCTGCGCATAGACCTTAACATACATACTATGCAGGTCTAACCACAGTGTTATCCGAGTAACCCTTTTAAAGGGGACTGTTGTAGTCCTGGGACCCCCCTTCTTCTGTCCCTCCATTACTTTTTGATACCCATTGGGACACATAGGTAATACATCTCTATGGTCATTAAGTCACGAGTTTACATGGTATAGCACTATATCCACGTTGGTGATCCCCCCTTCTCAGCTTTGTGGTGTTTATTCTGCTCACTTTATGGGGTTTCCGGCTGCATCCTGCCCCCCGTTTGTTTCCCCCCTCTTGACCATAGAGATGAACAGAAGACCGTTCAGGCACAAAAGTATTTCACTGGTCAGGGCAGGGCTGAAAACAGGTCCAGGAGACAAGCCGTGGTCAGGGGCTGGAGAAGACAGGGAAAGTCCAAAAATACAAGCCGGGGTCAAAGGGCAGGTGAAGATCGGGTATCCAAAGTCCAAGCCGGGGTCAGGGGTTCAGGCAAGCAGAAGTCCAAAAACGAGCCAAGGGTCAAAAGCCGGGGGTCAGTCTTGCAGCAGAAGATCAACATATAGGAGCTGTTGGCACAGACAGAATGATCTGATCAGAATGAACTGACAAGGCTGTCAGAGTGAGGCAGGGCTTTATACCCTGGATAATTTGGGTAAATTGCCTCAGCTGGACCAGAATATTTAGGTGCAGATTGCAATGAGATCAAGCAGTCAGCACCAGGCTTCAATGGACAGCTAAACTGGAAGGTGGCTCAGAGATAAGGAGTTGGAATAACAACAGAGCGGTCCTGGGTTCAGCGGTACTGACCCTGACAGTATATATCGGCTATACTGAATGCAGATATATGTATATACTAGACCAGGGCTCAAAATTTAAAGTCCTGTGCTTCTAGCCAGGTCTTAAGAGTTACTCGCCACCAGTTCCCCCACCCAAACCCTACCCTGCCCGCCCCTAATTCCACCCCTATACACGCCCTCGTAAATTATCTCATCAAATTACACTGTTAAATGCTTTTCAGTATTACGTTTTGTTTCACCTCCCCCAGTACGCCTTTACCTCCAACAGCTTCCCCCCAGTACACCTCTCTCTCCAACGCCTCCCCCCAGTACACCTCTACCTCCAACCCCTCCCCAGTACACCTCTACCTCCAACACCTCCCCCAGCACACCTCTACCTCCAATGCCTTCCCCCAGTATGCCTCTACCTCCAACGCCCCCCAGTACATCTCTACCTCCAACGCGCCTCCCCCAGTATACCTTAACCTCCAACGCCTCCCCCAGTACGCCTCTACCTTCAACGCCTCCCCTAGTACAGCACCTCTACCTCCAATGCCTCCCACAGTATGCCTCTACCTCCAACGCCTCCCCCAGTACACCTCTACCTCTAATTCCTCTTCCCAGTATATCTCTGCCTCCAATGCCCCCCTTCATCTGTGCTTTTAACGACCCCCCCCAGCACACCTCATCTTCTGACCTCCCCTCTCTAGAACACTTATGCCTCCAATCTTCCCCCCAAGCCAGCGCATCTATGCTTTCAATATTCTCCCCAATCCATCATACCTATGCCTCCTATTCCACCACCACTCCCCCAATCTATCATACGGAAGAGGGGGGGTGGTGAAG
This sequence comes from Rana kukunoris, assembly GCA_029574335.1. NCBI lineage: Eukaryota > Metazoa > Chordata > Amphibia > Anura > Ranidae > Rana > Rana kukunoris. The sequence goes on from CM056060.1 coordinate 80,093,591, forward strand.
GCATAGGTATGATGGATTAGGAACGGGGGTGGAATTGGAGGCACGGATATGATTCAGGCCTCCTAATTCCACCTACCCCCCATGAAATGACATCTATGCCTCCAATTAGCACACCCCCCCCAATCTAGCACATGCTTTCTCTCAATACTTCCCCCCAGCACACATCTTGTTTAATCCCCCAGTGTACCCTTGCCTAACAGCACACTGTCATATTTACAATTTTGCAGCCACGGGGTCAGTCATCACTGTGCCCACTGAGGTCAGACCGAGACAGTTTGAGCCTGCCCCAGGCGGATCTTTAATGCCTATTGAAGTGCATGGATTTTGTGCTTGGGTGGAGGTGTGCAGCAGAACAGAGGCGGAAAGGGGGCGGTCTGTGTGCCTGGGCGGGGACGTGCAGGAGGGAGGCGTAGAGGGGTGGTCCCAGGCAGCTCTTTAATGCCTATTGAAGTGCACAGACTTTGTGCCTGGGTGGGGGTGTGCAGCAGAACGGAGGCGGAGAAGGGGTGGTCCCGGGCGGCTCTTTTATGCCTATTAAACAGCATGGTCTGTGTGCCTGGGCAAGGATGTTTATGAGGGAGGTGGAGAGGGGTGGTCCCAGGTGGCTCTTAAATGTATATTGAAGTGCACGGTCTGGATGGGGATTGCAGCAGAATGGAGGCGGAGAGGGGGTGGTCCCGGGCGGCTCTTTCATCCCTATTAAACAGCATGGTATGTGTGTCTGGGCGGGGATGTTTAGAGGGACGGCCAGGTCTTCATAGATTTGCAGTGCTCTGATACTCCTTCCATTTCAATATTATCGCTTGCACAGTGCTCCTTGGGATGTTTAACCACTTCCTTACTGGGCACTTATAGCCCTTCCTGACCAGGTGAAATTTCAGCTTCTGGCACTGCGTCGCTTTAACTGACAATTGCGCGGTCGTGCGACGTGGCTCCCAAACAAAATTGGCGTCCTTTTTTCCCCACAAATAGAGCTTTCTTTTGATGGTATTTGATCATCTCTGCGGTTTTTATTTTTTACGCTATAAACAAAAAAAGAGCGACAATAATAAATAGCCAATTAAAAAAAAAACAAAAAAACGTTTTTTTTTCTCAGTTTAGGCTGATACGTACTATTCTACATATTTTTTGGTAAAAAATAAATAAAAAAAAATCGCAAAAGTTATAGCGCTTACAAAATAGGGGACAGAATTATTATTAATTTTTATTATTATTTTTTTTTACTAGTAATGGCGGCGATCTGCGATTTTTATTGAGACTGCGACGTTATGGCGGACACATCGGACACTTTTGACACATTTTTGGCGCCATTCACATTTATACTGCGATCAGTGATATAAAAATGCACCGATTACTGTATAAATGTGACTGGCAGTGAAGGGGTTAACGCTAGGGGGGCATGGAAGGGGTTAAATGTGTATCCTGGGTGTGTTCTAACTGTGTGGGGGGAGGGGGGTGACTGGGGGAGGTGACCGATGCTGTGTCCCTATGTACAAGGGACACAGATCGCTCTCCTCTCTCCCTGACAGGACGTGGAGCTCTGTGTTAAGTGAGTTATTCCTAAGAATTACAAGCCTACAGTATAAAACGCCAAATTTTCATGCAAAATAATTGTACCACTTTTGGTACAAAATTCCAGACATAATCATACTGCCAGGGAGGTTAATGTTTAACCATTTGAAGTAAAGCTGAAAGTCTGCACTTCAAATTCATTTTAATGTTTCATTTGAATGTAAGTCTGCTGTCATACAGAGCCATAGGTATGAAAATCGTGCAAATATATATGGACCTAACTGTATATAGCTGTATATAAAATGAACTACTTCTCATTCAAAAAGTATTTCCCATTGCTAAGCCTTTCATACAATTTCTAAATTTACGCATTTGTGCATTTCAAAAGCCAGTATAAAGGAATAGTAGTGATACAGAAAAAAAACTGTGCTGTGAACAAGGCTTAAAGCGGAGTTCCACCCTGAAAAAAATCTTTCCACCAAATATTTTTGGCACCGGGTTCCCCTTAATATCCATACCAGACCTGAAGGACCTGATAATGGAATTTGGGGGACTTTTAATGACTTTTATCTGTATTTCCGGGAACTGACATTTCATTATCGCCGCAAGTAGTTTTAAATTACTTTTTTTCCTTAAACACTGGAAACATGCGCTACTTTACAGGCATACTAAAACCACCCCCCAGGTACGAAATTTAAAAGGAATATTTCACTTTTATTGTTTTACTTTAACTGGTTGCCGTCCGCCCGCCGTCATTTTACTGCGGGAAGTCGGCACGCCTGGGCGAGAGCCCGTAGCTATACGTCCGCTCTTTTTGCGGCCACTAGGGCTGAGTCCCGCTTGTTACAGAGCGGGGACAGGGAGCTATGTGTGTAAACACAAAGCTCCCGGTCCTGTCAGGGAGAGAAGCGCCGATCTTCTGTTCATACAATGTATGAACGGAAGATCAGTGATTTCCCCTAGTAAGTCCACCCATACAGTTAGAACACACCCAGGAACACACTTAACCCCTTCCCCGCCCCTAGTGTTAACCCCTTCACTGCCAATGGCATTTTTATAGTAATCCAATGCATTTTTATAGCACTGATCGCTATAAAAATGCCAATGGTCCCAAAAATTTGTCAAAGTTGTCCGATGTGTCCGCCACAATGTCGCAGTACTGAAAAAAACCGCTGACCGCTGAAAAATGTAGAAGAATACGTATCGGCCTAAACTGAGGAAAAAAAAAGTTTTTTTATATATTTTTTGGGGATATTTATTATAGCAAAATGTAAAAAATATTGCATTTTTTTCAAAATAGTCGCTCTATTTTTGTTTATAGCGCAAAAAATAAAAACCACAGAGATTATCAAATACCACCAAAAGAAAGCTCTATTTGTGGGGAAAAAAGGACGCCAATTTTGTTTGGGAGCCATATCGCATGACTGCGCAATTGTCAGTTAAAGCGACGCAGTACCGAATCACAAAAAGTGCTCTGGTCATTGGGCAGCAATATGGTCCGGGGCTTAAGTGGTTAAGCATTATTAAAATCACTGCTCCCGAAAAAAACTGCCGTTTTTAAAACTTTTTTGTTGCATTGATACATGTCCCCTGGGGCAGGACCCAGGTCCACAAACACTTTTTATGACAATAACTTTCATATTAACCTTTAAAATTAGCACTTTAGATTTCTCCCTAAGGCCTCGTACACACGAGCAGACAGATTTGTTCAAATCTGTCTGTCCGACAGATTTGAACAAATCTGTCTGCTGGGATTTTGGTTTGCTCGCGTGTACACACGAGCAAACCAAAATCCCCGCCAGCAGACGGCGCGCTGACGTGTCGGTGACGTGGCGGTGACGTTGACGCCGCCACATCACCGCACCAGGAAGTAAAACACTTCCGCGCATGCGCCGAATCCATTCGGCAGCGGCGCGGCGGCGGTGCGGGACGACATGTCTGCTGGTAAATGTACTAACCAGCAGACATGTCGGGCGGACGGATTCCCACCCGATAGATTTCAAAGCATGCTTTGAAATCTGTCGGGTGGCCAAATCCGTCGGCTCGGCCGTACACACAATCGAATCTGTCTGCTGAAACGGTCCGTCGGACCGTTTCCAGCGGACAGATTTGATCGTGTGTACGAGGCCTTAGACTTTGAAAGGGTGTTCCGCAGCTTTTCAAATTTGCCGCGAACACCCCAAATTGTTCGCTGTTCGGCGAACGGCGAACAGCCAATGTTCGAGTCGAACTCATGTTCGACCCGAACATAAAGCTCATCCCTAATGTCCACTTATTACCCTCATAATCTCCCGACTACTGTACACCACTATCTATTACCCCCATAATCTCCCGACTGCTGTCCCACCACCATCTATTAATCTCATCATCTCTATTACCCTCATCATCTCCCTACTACTGTACACCACCATCTATTACCCTCATCATCCCAATCCATTAACCTCATCATCTCCATATATTACCCCCATAATTTCCATCTATTACCCCCATCATCTCTCGACTACTTTTCACCACCATCTATTACCTCCATCATCTCCTGATCACTGTCAAACCACCATCTATTAATCTCTTCATCTCCATCTATTACCCCCATCGTCTGAAGACTACTGTACACCACCATCTATTACCCCCATCATCGACCCCATTACCTCCCGACTACTGTCCCACCACCATCTATTAACCTAATCATTTCCATCTATTACCCCAATAATCTCCCGACTACTGTCCCACCACCATATATTACCGTATTTGCCGGCGTATAAGACGACCCCATATTTTTCCAGGAAAAATGTTGGTTTTGGGATATACTCACCATATAAGACTACCCCCTTCCTAATAATCTTTCTGGAAGCTGAGGGGTAGCAAGAACAACCGCTGACAGGATCAACTGCTGACAGAAACAGGCTTTTTTTCAAATCTCACTGTGCCATTACATTACATGCCCCACTGTGCCATTACATTACATGCCCCACTGTGCCATTACATTACATGCCCCACTATGCCATTACATTACATGCCCCACTGTGCCATTACATTACTTGCCCCCACTGTGCCATCACTTGCCCCCCACTGTGCCGGCCAAGACGATCTTCCTACCTTATTTCTCGCTTTCAGGCTGCGGGCATCCATAAATCAAAAGCCGCGCTTCTCCTCAGACTGTTCCGTGATAGGCAGAACACAAATTTTCCCAGCAGGGCCTCTGTTCAGTGTTCCGCCTATCACGGAGGTCCTCTCGTGTGAGGATGAGAAGGCATCCGTGATAGGCGGAACACAGAACGGAGGCCCTGCTGGGAAAATTGGTGTTCCGCCTATCACAAAACAATCTGAGGAGGAGGCGCGGCTTTTATGGATGCCCGCAGCCTGGAATCCAGAAATAAGGTAGGAAGATCATGCCCGCAGCCTAACCGGAGTCAGACCCGGCGTATGAGACGACCCCCCGACTTTGGATGCATTTTTTTGCATCCAAAAGGTCATCTTATACGCCGGAAAATACGGTAATCTTATAATTTCCATCTATTACCCTCATAATCTCCCAACTACTGTACACCACCATCTATTACCCCCATCATCTCCATCTTTTACCCCCATCATCTGCAGACTACTACACACCACCACCACCTATTAACCTCATCATCTCCATCTATTGCCCTCATCAGCCCCCGACTACTGTCCACCACCATTTTTTAACCTCATCATCTCCCGACTACTGTCCCACGACCATTTATCACCCTCATCATCTCCTGACTACTGTCCCACCATCTATTACCCTTATCTCCAAACTACTGTACACCACCATCTATTACCCGTGATGGGTGACTCCACCCCCACCTGATGCTATGGGAAACCGCAGGAAACCCTCTGTGGTGTCCCAGCTATTTAAGAGCTGTCATGACAGGTGTAGTGTCATTTAACGGGAACCACCTATGAGGCATCAGTAGCATTTTTTTTTTTTTTTTAAATAAAGGACTTGTCCCAAGCTGTCTCTTGTGTTTTTGTGACACTTTTTGTGAAATGGTAGGGGTACAATGTACCCTGTTACCAATTCACATGAGGGGGCGGGATCTGGGGTTCACCTTCTTAAAGGGGGCTTCCAGATTCTGATAAGCCCCCCGCCCGCAGACCCCCACAACTACTGGGCAAGGGTTGTGGGGATGAGGCCCTTGTCCCCATCAACATGGGGACATCCTCCCCATGTTGAGGGCCTGTGGCCTGCTACGGTTTAGGAGGGGGGCGCTCTCTTGTCCCCTCCTCTTTTCCTGTGGCCTGCCAGGTTCTATGCTCGGATAAGGGTCTGGTATGGATTTTGAGGGGGAACCGTACGCCATTTTTTTCTATTTGGCGCAGGGTTCCCCTTAACCCCATGCAATTTTTATTTTATTTATTTATTTTAATTTTGGTTCGGTTTAATATTCCTACCAGACCCAAAGAACGTAGTAATGGACTGGGGGGATGCTGTTTTTTTTTTTGTATTTGCCGCAGGGTTCCCCTTAACCACTTAAGGACCGGACCAATAAGCTGCTAAATGACCCAAGGTGTTTTTACAATTCGGCACTGCGTCGCTTTAACAGACAATTGCGCGGTCGTGTGACGTGGCTCCCAAACAAAATTTGCGTCCTTTTCTTCCCACAAATAGAGCTTTCTTTTGGTGGTATTTGATCGCCTCTGCGATTTTTATTTTTTGCGCTATATACAAAAATAGAGCGACATTTTTGAAAAAAAAAACAATATTTTTTACTTTTTGTTATAAGAAAAATCAAATAAACTACATTTTAGTCAAACATTTAGGCCAAAATGTATTCAGCCACATGTCTTTAGTAAAAAAAAAATAGCTACCTAGCGGGAACAGTGACACTAATACTGCGATCAGAAAAATGATCGCTTAGTGACACTGGCAATAGGGAGTGAAAGAGTTAACTAGGGCGGTGATCAATGGGGTTAAAACTTTATTAGGGGGGGTACGGGGGCTACCCTGGACCTAACACTAACTGCCTGTCACACTGACACTAAATGCAGTGATCAGTACATATATGATCACTGCATTCAGTCACACTGTGATCGCAAGGGGTTAATGTGCCTGCGTGTACTGGTGTCAGTGTAGTGTTGTGCAGACTTATGCCGCGTACACACGATCACTTTTTGTGATGAAAAAAAACGACGTTTTCAAAAACGTCATTTAAAATCCCTGTGTGTGAGCAAAACGTCGTTTTATGTCTTCAAAATAACGACAAAAAAAAAAATTCAAACATGCTTGAATTTTTTGTGTCGTTTTTCAAAACGTAGTTTTTTGTGTCATAAAAAGTGATGGTGTGTGGGCAAAACGATGTTGAAAACGACGTTTTTAAACCCGCGCATGCTCAGAAGCAAGTTATGAGACGGAGCTTCAATGGAACAGAGTGCCGTCGAATGTGGTGTACGTCACCACGTTTTGCTAGAGCTTTGTTGAAAAACGATGGTGTGTATGCAACGTCGTTTTGGAAAATGAAGTTTGAAAAACGTTGTTTTGTTTCGTGAGATAAAATGACGTTTTTTTTCATCACAAAAAGTGATCGTGTGTACGCGGCATTACTGTGTGATGTGATCTCTCCTCAGCGGCGCTTGAAAATACCGCCGAGAGCAGAGATCCCATCACTTCCCTCTTCCTATGTTTACACAGGAGGAGGAAGTGAGACACGGGGGAGGACGTGCATTGGCTGGGAGCGATCATCCCGGATTGCTCGCACAGCAAACTGGACCGCCGCATGTACCGGGGGGGTCCCGATCGGACCCCTGACCCACGTCAAGGCAGCCACGTACAGGTACGTTGATGTGCCTGTCCGTGCCATTCTGCCGACGTAAATGTACATGCGGCGGTCCTTAAGTGGTTAATATCCATACCAGACCTGAAGGGCCTGATATGGAATTTGGGGTACCCCACACATTTTTTTTAAAATATTGGTAATATTCATACCAGACCCAAAGGACGTAGTAATGGACTAGGGGGGGGGGATCATGCCGTTTTTTCTTTATCTGTATTTTATCTTATATAGTGTGGGGTGTGGACTTGGTCCCCCTGAGCCAATTATGGCTCTCTTAGCAGAGGGCGCTGGGATATGCCAAAACATGCAGGTCATGGTGCATGCTTCGGCCAATCATCACACGGCAATGCACTGTGGTCTCGCAGTGCATTATGGGGCATTCCGCGGCGCTCAAATTTTCTGCGAACGCCTCATCATGTTCTTTTTTCGATTAACAGGAAAAAACCTGGTGTTTGACCTGAACATCAAGCTCATCGCTACTGGCCAGGCCTGTAAAATACAAACCAGATGACAAACTTGCAAAGTGATGTAAAAAGGTGAAATTTTTGTAATAATTATAAAGTAATATAATGCTGGAAGGATAAACAGCTAACACTTGTTTTAAAAAAATCATATATGAAAAATAAAAATACAGTTTTGATTAACTTTTTAAATAGGACCCAAAGTGCTTTAATTAATTTCCTATGAAATTGGCTGGATCCCATCCTTCCCTATTTTAATCTATTATTCCTGAAGGCTTTGTCCTTCATTTTATCTGCTGCAGCTATATAAATATAGACAGAGGGGTTACATCTTATCTTGGCTTTTGTGTTGTTTTTATTTCTCTGAAGGCTTTCATATGATTATTAGACTATTTGCTTGGCTGTATCAGAAGGTTCTTAACGATTGAGGGTAGACTCAGATTATAGAAGTAATTCTGTGATTTATGATTGTTTGTGTATTTATTGATCATGCCAAGGTAAATTCACAGAATGATTAACAAAGCAAGTACAATCAGCAAACTTCTGTTGGGGCTAGTTTACACTAGAAAACATGCAATTTGACAAACAATTTTTTTCAATGAGCTGTCAAATGCACGGGAACAAACAAAAAGTAGTGCAGGTACTACTTTTACAAATTGCGATGCACCAAACCACATGGTACTGGGTACCATGCAGTTTGGTGGTCTCAAACATGCTGCCTTTGCTAGATGCATTTGGGGTTCCACTAACAAGGACAAGGGTTAAAGTAACAGAGCTAAGAGATTAAACTCTTGATATCTCTATATTCATTTTTACCTAAATCATTTTCCATAGGCCCTTGTGAAATACTGAGATAATCACCTGCACTGCTCCCTGAAGTGGACGCGGCTTTCTCTAATATAGATATGAAAGAGGTATGCAATGACTTTTTGGGATCCCCCCGTGTTATATGTATATACCATTGATATTATAGGACATGCTAAGATACACTCTGTGACAGTTTGCTTCTACATTTACGCAAGGTGATCCTTATGTACATCCTTTGGATCCTGCTGAGTGACTGAGCACTCTCAGGGGAAGGGGGGATTTCCTGCCCTTTATCCCCCCTCCCTGCAATCAAGGAGGGGAGTTAACTTGAGGAGAGCAGACAACGGTCTATCCTTTCCAAAAAAATTCAAAAAACTGTTTCTCTATTCTGCTAATAAGGAGTATTTTTGTGAGTATATCACTACTGCCCATGCATTTCTTGTGATTCCTTAATTTTTTAATATATGTTATTGTTCTAAGATGTTTGATTTTGTACCATAGATTATACTTCATTATTTGCAGTGTCTTCCCTGAAGAAGGAGCTACCTGGACTCTGAAACGTGTTGGATATTTTATCTGCATGTATAATTCACATGTAATGCCTAAGGAACTGTACTGTATAATTGTATGCATATTTCAACTTTCTATTTTATGCATGAACACTTTTTTAATAATGATACGTAAATAAAACAACATTTTATGATATTTATGAGCCACTAAAGTCCCACTACATGGGAGGTTTCCTATTTTCTGTATAACAAGGGCAAGGGCAGCATGTTCACATGTGGTGTGGGAAACATACACAGAAATGCACTTTATCCACACCATATTCTGATGTGAACAGGCCCTTATTCAGGAACCATTGCTAAAATCACAAGTCTTCTGATTGTAACCTTAAGAGCTAATTTACACCACAATCTTTGTGTTCACTGTGCATTTTTGCCTGCACAGTGATGAATTTCAGCGCATTTGCAGTGCTTTTTCATGCATTTTGAGTGCATTTTCAGTGAGTTACTTGGAACAAGTATTTTCTTAACAATGTATTTTCTTAACTAAGTTGTGTTACCTGTGTTTGCACACATCCATGCATGTTTATGGTGCATATTTATACAAATTTGCAGTGCAATTCAAAGCAGAGGAATGCTGCATGCTGTACTTTTTTTTAAATGCATGTGTAAGCACTGCAGTAGTGTAATCGAGGCTCACTGGAACACTTTTAATTTTTTTTTTGCATTTGTACTGCAATTATGCTTTGTTTAAAAATACACCTGACTGCATCTGGTGTAAGTGAGCCATAACGGGTAATTTTGTATTTTCATGAAAAAATAAAAGGTGAACAAACTCAAAATATCCTGGCCTCCCCTCCGGAATCCACTGCACATAACGGCCAGGGTGACCCCTGCTGTCAGTGTTAGGTCGCGTACACACGAGCAGACAGATTTGTTCAAATCGGTCGGGCCGACCGATTTGAACAAATCTGTCTGCTGGGGACATATTGGTTTGATCGTGTACACACGATCAAACTAAAATCCCCCCTGCCAGACGGCGCGGTGACGTGGCGGTGACGTTGACGCCGCCACGTCACCGCACCAGGAAGTAAAACACTTCCGCGCATGCGCCGAAACCATTCGGCGCATGTGCGAGAAGACATGTCTGCTGGTTAGCGTACTAACCAGCAGACATGTCGGGCGGACGGGTTCCCATGCCGACAGATTTCAAAGCATGCTTTGAAATCTGTCGGGTGGCCTAATCCGTCGGCTCGCCCGTACACACGGTCGAATCTGTCTGCTGGGACGGTCGGGCCGGGTGTACACTATACACCATAATACACAATCCTTAGGCCTTGTACACACGATCGGACATATCCCTTTCCATCGGATATGTCCGATCTGGAGTTTGGTCCGATGGCGTGTACACACCATCGGATCAAATTCCCCGCCGGCGGACGGCGCGCTGACGTGGCAGTGACGCGGCGGTGACGTTGACGCCGCCACGTCACCGCTACGTCACGCACCAGGAAGTAAACACTTCCGCGCGCATGCGTCGGATCCATTCACAGGATACGACGCATGTGCGGGAGGATATGTCCGCTGGTTTCCCGTACTAACCAGCGGACATATCCGACGGACAGGTTTGTAGCGGACAAATTTCGAAGCATGCTTTGAAATTTGTCTGATGGACAAATCTGTCCGCTAGCCCATACACACGATCGGAGATGTCTGCTGAAACGGTCCATCGGACCGTTTTCAGCGGACATATCCTCTCGTGTGTACGAGGCCTTAGAGTATCAATCATAATGCTCACAATGGCAAGCGCTCATTGGTCAGTCCAGTGACCATGCTGACCAGTGAGAAGCACCTCTTATGCCCCATACAGATGATCGTTTTTTTCTGTCGGCATAAACTCCAACGGGTTTTTCCGACGGAATTCTGCTCAAGCTGTCTTGCATACTTGTGGACACACCAAATTCCGACCGTCCAAAACGCGTTGACGTACAACACTATGACGAGCCTGAAAAAATTAAGTTCAATGCTTCTGAGCATGTCTCGACTTGTTTCCGAGCATGCATGTTTTTTTCTCCGGTTAAGCCCCACTATCTGTGGATATTGCCTCAGATAGTGGGGCTTAACCCCGCCTCCCACTCACTTGTCATAGGATTTGACTGACAGCAGCAGGAGCCAATGGTTATTAATAAAGGAAACAGAGAGGACAGGGATTATACATTTTTATTAAAATTTAAATTGCGGAAAACGGAGGACATTTACTATTGGCTGGGAAAGGTGTTGGCCTATTATGATTGCGGGTCAGGTCTTTCCTACATGTTTTACCAAGACATTGGCTTCTTACAGCTCTACAAAAGAAAAATGCAGAACATAGCATAAGTTAAGTATAAAGAGTTACAGATTAACACAATCGAGACATGGTGCATGATAGTGGAAATTGGGGCGACAGGGTACTAAAAATCTCACCCCCCTCCCACCACTTAGTGGGAATCAACACTCCGAATGCCCCAAAAGATCCCCACACCTAAGCCCATTGTCACCCAATGGCTAGGTCGGCACGAGGTCCGCCCCAAGGATAGTGAACCAACACTACCATAGGCTGCAGGGTGCAGAAGGGAACCAGTTTATACAAAAAAAAAGAAAGAATATTGAATACAGACAAATAACTCTCACAGAGCCAATGTTTGTCCCATATATAGGGTTAACATAGCCTCAACATAGCCTTAACATATGTACCAACATTTTATGTAAATGAGGTTTACATAAAAGGAAAGGAAAGACATTTTGAATTTAGACTGAAATAGGATGGCTGGATATGAGACAAAAAAAAACAGTCATGAAAAATCAAAAATAAATCAAGCTTCACTCAAAAGGAAGGGTATATCAGATAGATAATGGCTCTAGCTTACCCATTATAGGTACGGTATGTTCCTGAACTTCAAGATCTAATTCAGATAAACAATAAATAGCGCACACAGTAAGGTGCCTAAACAGGATGCCAAGCTCTTCCCAGAGGTGTCCAGCCACAGAAATCCTGCAGCAAAGAGAGTGATTAAAGGAAGGGCGAAAGGGAAAGGGATAACGGAATTTTAAAAACGGCCACCACGCCTGCGCAATACCCGCATTCAGCAGCCGATGTGCGGCGCGAAAAGATGTGGGCGGAACACAGAGACACTCTTCAGTAGGATGGATTGAAAGTATAGGACCCGCACCAATAAGGGTAGATGTAAATAAAGGCAGATGACACAAGGTGGGGATAGGGGTCGAAGGATGACCAATAGGTGGCCCTTGGGTGACCATACAGCCACAGGTAGTGATCAAGTCACCCCCAAAAAAGGCAAACCCCATGCATTCCACAGCCAAAAGGAACACAAGGAAGGATGGGAAAAATGGGTAGATGGAAAAAGGAGTGGATAAGGGGGAGGGGGGGGTTTGATAGTGGGCAGTGGAATACCATGCAGAGCTAGAATGCAGGCATGACCCATCCCATTCATATCATGTTGTATCTCCAAAACATGCAGCATGTATACAATTGAGAGTAACAATATTGCACAAAATATAAACACAAAAAGATGAGAGAAGTAAATAAATGTAAACAAAAACAAATTAATAAGGTTGAATATATACATTGTATTTGTGTATGTGTATATATATATATATATATATATATATATATATATATATATATATATATATATATATATGTAGCGCCCCCCTTTACTTTCAGTCTAAATTTAGCAAGAATGGGAGAGTTACCTTGCTCCCATTCACACAATTGTTAGGATGGTAACCCCTGTTATTTCAGAAGTGTTCTCTGGGCCAGTCTGCACTGTAGGGATGTGTCGTTAGCAGTTGACGACAGAGGGGGTTCTGACAGCAGCCTTAGAGCCAGGTCTGAGATAGAGAGACCTGTTCCTCTCAGCGATCCGAAGTGACACCTCGGCTGCCAGGTTAGTGTGGGGAACCTGCCCGTGGGCACTTTACCCACTCCACTCGGGAGTGGCGATGAGTTCAACTATTGCTATTGTCGAGGGCAAGTCTGCCCTGTTCACATCCAGGCCTCATACCACAAGGTTATCTTATCCTTCCTTCATCAGCTTTCCTTTCCTTAAACTTAAAGAGGAGGTTCACCCTAAAAAAACTACTTTTTACCATGCCATTCAGCATACTAGCGTCAGCTACAGTATGCCTTTATTTTTATTTTTTTGTGCTGTACTTACAGTGTAATCTATTGGTTTGTTTCAGGCTACCACGGGGTAATAGGCATTCCTATCAAGAGGGGAACATGATTGACGGCCGGCTATGGCGCGTCACGCGTTCCAAAAATAGCCGGAGTAGGACTCGGCTCTTCACGGCGCGTGCGCACAGACTAGGAGCTGACTGCGCAGGCGCCATGAAGAGCAGAGTCCTACTTCGGCTATTTTCGGAACGCGTGACGCGCCATAGCCAGTCGTCAATCATGTTTCCCTCTTGATAGGAACGCCTATTTCCTGGCCGGCGTCTGAAACGAAAGTAAAGGATTTAACTGTAAGTACAGCACAAAAAAATAAAATAAAGGCATACTGTAGCTCACGCTAGTATGCTGAATGGCACTGGAGACAAAGACATTTTTTTTTTTAGGGTGAACCCCCGCTTTAAGATGATGTTTGCCTTGGTGGCTGCAAAATAAAAAAGGCATTGAAGGAAACTTTATTGACTGTCTGGACATTTGCTGATTGCTCCGCCACTGGCATTTCACCCCTAGACATCACCAGGGTAACTTGGTGTGCCAATCCCAGTATTTAACCAGCGGCTCCTTCGGTGGTAGCGCTACATCGAAAGTAAGGAGGGGGGTTAATTTTGGGCCAAAGGGTTATCAATGGTTATCAATCTGCCCAGTGAGGAGGGACAGAGTTGGAAGAATCAGTGTCACTCATTTCTGCAGTGACACTGTTTTCCTCTAGTGGAAGCAAAGACCGTGGCATCACAACCTGCCAGCAGAGTTAATACCAGGAAGCAAAGCATACAGGGAATCGTAGTTCTAGGGCTCAAGTTTCACATTGAAATTTCACTGTTTTAGGACTACAAATTCTAGACTGCCGATCAGAGAACAGACTGCTGGGAAAGGATATACAAAGGCGGGTCTAGGCCTAGATTGCTCTCTTGGGACCCCTGCCTGGACCTATGATCAGAGATCCCATGCTGAGTCTATGTTACAGTGAAGTCTACAAAAGTGGAATCACCCAGCAGAGATACAGAGGGACACCTGCGGACAGCATCCCCTTCCCTGTCTGGTGGCAGCCTGGAAGCCGCTCCTGTTCTATCTGTCCTGAATTTACATCAGATTCGTGTGAGTCGTAGTGCAGTGCAGGACGCTAACCCTTGAGTCAGGTTCCCGAGGAAGAGCTTACCAAGTCATCATCATCATCACCGTCATCATCCACATTCTCAGATTGGTGAGCGGGCATCAGCCCGTTCTTCTGTAATAGACACGCCCTCATAAGGCGGTGGAAATTTTAAGGATGTGTTTAGAACTGTCATTGAGGTTAGCACAACCACTAAAAAAAGGTATTCATAAAATATAGATTTATTACAAAAGTTAACAAATTTAAAAAATTACAGTAATGATATATGGTTACCAAAGGGAGATCCGATAATCAATATTACAGTAACAATTGGTCATAAACTATTTGATCATCATTTATACTCAATACACAGGTTAGATGTAGATGCTTGTACATGCGGAAACTGACGCGTTTTGCAGACTTGTTATCTGCTTCTTCAAGGTAGCTCTGTATACATCTGTAACATTATGTAAATTAGAATATAAAGAGTACTATTAATACCAATAATAGTTATCACATTTATAAGGAATTGTACATTCCTCACTATGGCAATATATGCATACATATCCAGCGGTGGCAGGTAAAGAAGTTAATACATACATAAAACATGGATGTGAAACATTCACTAATTCCATCTTCCCCTCCTTTCCCCCACAACAACAAGCCCTAGTTCTCCACCCCCCAGAGATTAGAGAAGTGGAGACAGGGCAGGAGTTTTTTTTTTATAAAGGTTAAAACAATGAGGATAATTACCCTAGTCAATCACTAAGGTTAACATGGGCATTACACTACAAGTAGACCAAAGATATAAAGCATGAGGGTTTATGTGTCTGGCATTAAAATTTCCATAGTACATATATTTGCCAAAGGGAGAACCAAAGCCCAGGTGTCACTAGATATATAAGAAGGCCAGTATGGTGGCCTGAGTTTATGGGAGGAGCCCGGAGGGTATTTAAGCAGCCCACTCACACATGCTCTTTGTCGGTTCGGTTCAGTGTGCAGTACTACACGTCACTGGGCCGACTCTTCCCAGCTCACCTCATGTCCGTGAGTCTGCGCATTCAATCGCATTCGACATCGCAATCGCTTTGTGGCTTCTCCCTTCATGGTCTTCGCCGGCGGTTCCCGCTTACTGTCGCAGGTAGGATTCAAACCTTTTCGTATCTTGTGCAATCTTGCAAATCCTGCATCTCTTTTGGAAAAAAAATCTGCCTCTGAGTTATTGTTGCTCATGTTCCAACATCATTTGGCTCAGTTGTAGTACATTTGTAACTTCCTTCTGCCAAACATACGATTCATTTGTAAATCCATTTGGAGATTAGCAGGTGTTTGTATGGGTTCTTTGGCAGATTGAGGTGGTAATTGGACTCACATGGTGCCTTGTCTGCACTTGATTAGCCTGGGGGGATGGGTGGTTGGTAGGTGTTCGGTTTCAAAGCAAGGGGTAGCATACACTCTACAACCAAATCGTATCAGATTCGTTCAATACTCCTTACTACCGATTCGTATCAAATTTGTTTCATGCATTTTTACAACCGTTTTGTATCAGATACATTGCATGCTTTCTACCGTTGTCATTCATTGTTCCCCCATGCCGTGTGTTTTTAGTTCCCGCAGCGGAACTTACGAATTGTTTGTACACGGTTCTTCTCTCTCATTTATTTACCAAAGTTATTGCCTGTGCGTCATGCATGGCGCCACACCACACTCTTCGTATGTGTTGCACATCCACTCCAGTCCAAAGCAAACCCTGTCACACGTTCACTGTCCCAGGTAGGATTTGTTAGCTTGTTTGTCACGTCAAATTTGTGGCCACTCATGGTGTCACCCGTACCATATGTTTGGTTCCCGCAGTGGAGCTTACAAAGCATTGATACGCACTTCTCGTGTTCTATTTTCTACACCAAATCTCATTGTTTTGCCCCATGCACGGCATCACGCTACACCTTCCCGACATGTTTCACTCCAGCCACAGTCCGCCGCAAACTCACTTGCATGGCCCACTGTCGCAAGTAAGATTTGTTATTACATTCTTTATGTCCTATCAATTTGCTACCATTTGTTGTCTCCCATATCGTTCATTAGTGGCCCCTACGGAACCACGATTCAAACAGGCGTTGTCCTTCTACCTTATACTGCTTGCTTAAGGTACAAACAAACCAGGTGTTTCTATCCTTTATCAGTAACCCAATTCTTATTGATTAAGACCTTGCAACCATGCAAATCATCTCAGCAGCCTGACACCCTTGTTAAGACCCTTGCAACACATGACCCTTACAAAACGCAAAAAAAAAAAATATAAAAACACACAAAAAAAAACGCAAAAAAAAAAACGCAAAAAAAAAAAAACCTTTGCCACCTCGCAATCTCAGCCCCTCGGCAACCTGACACCTGTTGAGACCATTTGCAACCACGCAAAATCGTCTCAGCAGCCTGACACCCTTGTTGAGACCCTTGCAAACGCAATATCGTCTCAGCAGCCCTCACACTCATTGAGATCCTTGCAACCACGCAAAATCAGCAGCCTGACACCCTTGTTAGACCCTTGCAACACATGACCTTTACAAGACGCAAAATAAAAAAATAAATAAATATAAAAACGCAAAAAAATAAATAAACGCAAAAAAATTAAAAAAAACCTTTGCCACCACGCAATCTCAGCCCCTCGGCAACCTGACACCTGTTGAGACCATTTGCAACCACGCAAAATCGTCTCAGCAGCCTGACACCCTTGTTGAGACCCTTGCAAACGCAATATCGTCTCAGCAGCCCTCACACTCATTGAGATCCTTGCAACCACGCAAAATCAGCAGCCTGACACCCTTGTTAGACCCTTGTAACACATGACCTTTACAAGACGCAAAATAAAATAAAAAATAAATATAAAAACGCAAAAAAAAAAACGCAAAAAAAAAAAAACCTTTGCCACCACGCAATCTCAGCCCCTTGGCAACCTGACACCTGTTGAGACAGTTGCAACCACGCAAAATCGTCTCAGCAGCCTGACACCCTTGTTGAGACCCTTGCAAACGCAATATCGTCTCAGCAGCCCTCACACTCATTGACATCCTTGCAACCACTCGTATATCGTCTCAGCAGCCTGACACCCTTAAGACCCTTGCAACACATGACCCTTACAAAAGGCAAAAAAAAATATATATATATATAAAAACGCAAAAAAAAAGGAAAATTAAACATTAAAGTGCAAAAAAAATAAATACATTTTTTTGCCACCACACAATCTCAGCCCAGCAACCTGACACCTGTTTAGACCATTGCAACCAAGCAAAATCGTCTCAGCAGCCTGACACCTTTGTTGAGACCCTTGCAAACGCAATACCGTCTCAGCAGATCCACACTCATCGAGACCCTTGAAACCACACAAAATCATCTCAGCAGCCTGACACCCTTGTTAAGACCCTTGCAACACAAGGCCCTTACAAAAACGCAAAGAAAAATATATATATATAAAAAAAAACGCAAAAAAAAAAAACGTTGCCACCACGCAATCTCGGCCCAGCAACCTGACACCTGTTGAGACCATTGCAACCACGCAAAATTGTCCCAGCAGCCCTACATTCATCAAGGCCCTTGCAACCACGCAAAACCGTCTCAGCAGCTTGACACCCTTGTTGAGATCCTTGCAAACGCAATACCATCTCAGCAGCCCCACATTCATCAAGGCCCTTGCAACCACGCAATACCGTCTCGGCAGCCTCACACCATTGTTGAGACCCTTGCAAACGCAATACCGTCTCAGCAGCCCCACATTTATCAAGGCCCTTGCAACCACGCAATACCGTCTCGGCAGCCTCACACCATTGTTGAGACCCTTGCAAACGCAATACCGTCTCAGCAGCCCCACACTCATAGAGAGCCTTGCAACCACGCAATAACGTCTCGAGCAACCTCCCACTCATCAAAGACCTTTGCGACCACGCAGTCTCGCCCCAGCAACATGGCATTCATTGAGACCCTTGCAGCCAGAAAAATGGGTGTTTTTCAGCCACCCCTGATCCCTCCTCTATGTTATCTTACCAGTACGTCTACACAGGATCCCCAATCACTCCTCTATGTTATCTTATCAGTACATGTACACAGGATCATTTATAGTAATTTCTAGGCAGTTGAGTTCAGAAACCTTCTCGAAAAAAAAAAAGAAAAAAAAGAAAAAAAAAATTGGGTTCAGACGGCATTCGAAACGCTGATGCCTGTAACAGCTTGTAAACACAGCCACATGTGGTAACTCATGTTTACCAGCGTTTCATTTACAGTCGTTTTTATAAAAAAAAAAAAAAAAGGGGGGAATATTGTCTCAGCAACTTGACACTCATTTGAGACCCTTGCAAAATGTAATATCATCTCAGCTACCTCACACTCGTCTAGACCTTTGCAACCACACAATCTTGTCTCAGCAACCTAACGCCCGTTCAGACCTTTGCAGCCATACAAAGTCGTCTTAGCAAACTGACACTCATTTGACACCATTGCAAACGCAATATCGTCTCAGCAACCTGACACCCGTTCAGACCTTTGCAGCCATACATAGTCATCTCAGCAGCCCGACACTCACTTGAGACCATTGCAAACGCAACATCGTCTCAGCAACCCCTCACTTGTTGAGACCCATGCAACCACACAAGGCCATCTAAAAACAAACCTCATAATCATCGAGACCTTTGCAACCACGCAATATCGTCTCAGCAAACCAGACTGAGACTCTTGCAACCACACAATATTGTCTGCAGCAGTATAAAACACTTTGCAGCACGCACCTACGTGCAAACCCGAATAGAAACTAAACTTGCAAACACACCTCAGTGACAATCAGCCAAACAAACACACAGTGGCACCCAGTTGGCCATTCATCTTTAGTGGCACGTGGGCCACTCATCTTTTCCCTGTTTTTTTCCCTGCAGTTAGTTCAGGTTTCCATCCAGCACCAGCGAGTGCACGTTGGTCAGCGAGTGCACGTTGGTCAGCGAGTGCACGTTGGTCAGCGAGTGCACGTTGGTCAGCGGGTGCACGTTGGTCAGCGAGTGCACGTTGGTCAGTGAGTGCACTTATATCATCTAGTTGAGCACCTGTGTATTGTCTTGATTTTCTCACACCAATGCAAGATCCAGTCCAAGTTCTTAAACTAGACCAAGCATCAGTAGCAGACTTAGCTATGTGGGACAACTTCCCCACCTGATAGAACAGCATTTCAATCTTCATCCCGGCAGTGTCAGCCGAGCCACCACAGGCTTTTGCGTGCATTTTTCGTCCGCCACTGGTTCTCCAAACCTTGGCCCCCAGAAATTCTCTTAAATTTCTGCTTCACCCAGTCTTCATCACGTCTCGTGCTGTACCCCATTGTGGCAGCTGCCCAGGTTTGGGGCCACACTTGAACTGGACAGACAGTGTTCTTCATCACAGACAATCAGGCCACAGCCGACTTCATCAATTAAGGTAGATCAAGCCTCTCCCCTCACGTCCTTCCTGCGCAGGCTCGCGCAGCTGTCACTCCGTCACCAGTTTTTTTTTTTTTTTTTTGAACAAAAGTTTTATTGAGAAAGAAACATTGGCATGTATACAGAAGCAATTACAGCAACGATGGTTATAAAAGAAGCAGATAAAAAATATTATAACAATGTATAGTACAAGTTAGAGTACACCATCATGGGTCAGGCTCCGCAGTGCATTCAGAAGTGATACCGCATGTCAACTTTGTAAACAGAGTAGGAGGCACATATCACCACTTATCCCTAAAGTGATGGAGGTTGTTTGGTTCGGGAATATATTTCAGATAAACAATGTCAATATTGCAAATATAGAAGTAGTGGTTACAACATAGGGATAGAGAAAAGAGGAAGGAAGGGGAGGCACGCACATACAAGAATAAAATAATACACCTCAGAACTCGGTACAGTACATTAAGAGATTGGCCCCACGGTATACCAGGGATGGTGTCGTACATTGACATTATAGATACTGTGGAGGGGTCAAAGTGTCTAACGATTCCCTGGATTAAGATAAATATTATATGAGCAGGAGTCAGATATCACAGTGAGGGGGCAAACCTTGCCCATCTCATTTACGTGCATGTTTCAGGGTCATCTAGCCATCTGTCCCAAACTTTGTTAAATTTCTCCGGACAACCTCTATTTATGTATAAGAATTTCTTATACGGTAACATTCCGTTTATCTCTTTTTTCCACTCCGTCCATGTGGGTGGAGTGGGCCTCATCCATCTCCTCGCAATGATCTTTCTGGCCAAAAACAGTGACTCCTGTAAGAAGGTTTTGGTATGCCTATCCATTAGGGTAGGGAAGACTCCAAGGAGACACTGTTTGGGGTCCAGAGTGACCGGGGAGCCCATGTCATCATGCAGGAAGTTGACAATCTGGGTCCAATAGCCCTGGAGTATAGGACAAGACCATAGGAGGTGGAAAAAGGTGCCCGTTCCCATTGTGCACATTGGGCATAAGGTTGACTGTTCCCTGTTGTATCTAGCTACTCTAACTGGAGTCAGGTATGATCGATGGAGAATGTAGACCTGGGTGAGTCTATCTGAGAGCTTCGGGGATACCTCTTTGCATGAGTCCATAGCCTCTTCCCACTCCTCATTATCCATTGGACCCACCTCCCTCTCCCACCGGGGTTTAAGAGCGTAAGCCACTCTACCAAATCCAGGGGCGGACAACAGAGAGTAAAATGAAGAAATAAGGCCTTTTGGGTCTGGACTCCTAGCTATTGCAATGATAGGATTGGGGGTGGGTGGCGGGGTCGTCTGTGAGAACTGTGCCCTGAAAGCATGACGCACCTGTAGGAATCTAAAGTACATGTGGTCAGGGAGTGAGAGTTCCTCCCGGAGGATGTTGTACGGTTTAAGTTCACCATTCAGCACCAATTGGTGAAGATACAATAGGCCCCGTGAGCCCCAACCCCCGGGGTCCGGAACCGTACAAAATTCTGTCAGGTGTTTATTATGCCATAGTGGGGAGTAGTCATTATAAATGGGTATGCCTATCTTAGTGGACGCCAGGTTCCACACCCGCCTGTAGTGGTATAGAAGGGGTTTGACCTCTCCATCCAATACATTGGTACCCGTCCCCACCGCTATCGCATACAATGGATCACCAGTACACCGTGTCCATCTAGGACATATCAAGGTCCTGAAGCGGTCACTATCCGTCTTATCAAGGTGAAAGAGGTGGGAGAGCTGGGCTGCAATGTAGTAGTGGTTGAAATCAGGCAAGGCTAGTCCCCCCATATCCGTCGGGTTCTTGAGTGATCTCCAAGCCAATTTGTGTCTGGTCTTACCCCATACAAAAGGTCTAAGGAGGGCCTCTATTGATTTAAAATATCTAAGCGGGAGGTACGAGGGGGAATGCCACAGGGCATATAAAATTTTAGGCAAGAGGACCATTTTTATAAGACTTACCCTCCCCCAGACACCCAACGGCAGGCGGGCCCATGCGCTTAATTTGGTTCTGATTATGGAGAAGAGCGGGTCAATGTTAAGGGTGGTATAGTCAGAAGGGTTTCGAGATACATGTATCCCCAGGTATTTGATCCTCTCCACCCTCTGTAGCAGAAGGCCAGCCTGGGACTCCTGTGGGGGAAAACTGTCCAATGGCAGAATCTGGGATTTGTCCCAGTTGATCTTTAGGCCGGAAAAAATGCCAAATCGTTCTATGGTATTGAGAGCTTTAGTGAGTGATAGGCCAGAGTCCGCCAAGTATAGCAACGCGTCATCCGCATACAAGCTGATTTTTTCATCAAGGGAGTCCACCCTAAATCCCCTAATCTCGGAGTCTGCTCGGATAGCCATGGCCAGGGGTTCTGCCGCCAGGGCATACAAGAGTGGGGAAAGTGGACACCCCTGCCTTGTGCCTCTGCTGAGGGCAAAGGCCTCCGAGGGCCATCCATTAGCAACCACCCGGGCCGAAGGGGCCTGATAGAGGAGTCGTGTCCATTTAATAAAATTTGGCCCGAAGCCATAGCATCCGAGACAGCTCCATAGGTATTCCCATTCCACAGAGTCAAATGCTTTGGCGGTGTCAAGTGACACCACCACTCGCGTACCCACTTCTTCGTGTTCTGCCTGAAGATTCATAAACAATCTGCGGAGGTTAAAAGAGGTGTTACGGCCCGGCATAAACCCGGCTTGGTCCGGGTGGATGAGGGAGAGTATGACCTGATTAAGGCGCATGGACAGGATTTTGGCTAGAATTTTCACATCTACCTGTAACAGTGAGATGGGGCGGTAGGACTCAGGGAGTCCTGTGTCTTTCCCCGGTTTGGGAATCAAGACTATCGTTGCCTCTCTCATAGAGGGTGGGAGTGTTTGGGTCTGGAAAAGGTCGTTGTAGAGTGCAAGGAGTCTGGAGGTGAGCATCTCTCCATAGTGTGAATAAAATTCTATCGGTAGCCCATCAGACCCAGGGGTTTTGGAGCGGGCAAAGCCCGCCAAGGCAGCCCCTATCTCTTCTACAGTAATGGGAGATTCTAGGAGATCCGCCTGGTCAGTCTTTAGTTGAGGGAAAGCTATCATCTCCAAAAAACTATTCATGGGTTCCTTATCTATCGGGGCCGTGGACTTGTACAAATCTGAGAAAAAATCCCTAAATCTAGAGCTTACTATTTGTGGGTCCGATACTGTCGTTCCCCCCGGGTCCCGTAGGGTTATAACAACTGGCGGCCTATCTTCGCAGTGAACCAAGTATGCTAACATTTTGCCTGCCTTTTCCCCTAATTCAAACAGTTTTTGTCTGGAGAAGAATAATTTCTGCCTAGCCTTTGCATAATGAATTTGATCTACTACCCTGGAGCGCTGTTTCAGCACCGCCGCAGCCGCATCCGATGGAGCGGCTATGTAGGCACGTTCAGCAGCAGATTTTCTGTGGTCGCTAAATCTAGCACCGCCAAGGAGTCAACTTTAATACGGTTAATGCGGGCTGTGAGACGAGTTCGGACATGAATTTTAAATGTCTCCCAGACCACGGAGGGGGGCGCAGATCCGTCATTGTCTTCAAAGAATACCCTCCATTCATCAGTGAGATCGTTGTCCTCTGGAAGGAGGGATAACCAAAAAGGGTTTAATCTCCATGCCCGAGGAGGCCCTTCCCGGGGTACGCTCAGGGTGATCATGTATGGGCAATGGTCCGATAATAATCTGGGGCCGAAGGTCGCATCCAACAGACGCGACCGGAGACCACCAGAAAGGAGGATATAGTCAAGTCTGGAGAGCGTTCCATGTGTAGCTGAATGGCAAGAGTATGCCCTGGTCAGGGGAAACCTAAATCTCCAGGAGTCAGTCAGGTGTAGGGTGTCAACTAATTTAGAGAATTTGGATGTCGGTGGTGGACGGGTAAGGGGTTGGGAGGGGGACCATCTGTCAAGTGTGTCGTCCATCGTAGCATTAAAGTCGCCCAGCCATACCGCCTGTATCGAGGGATGTTGGGCCATGAAGGCAAGGCCCTCAGTCAGAGCGGACATAGTAAATGGTGGGGGTATGTAGAAGGCCAAAATAAGAAATGGTTCTCCAAACAGCCTGACTGAGAGGAAAACATAGCGACCCTGGGGGTCCGTGCGAACCTCTTCAAGAGAAAAGTGGACGGACTTGGCAACGAGTACCGACACCCCCCTGGAGTGGGAAGTATGGGTTGAGTGATAAGACCATCCCACCCACGGACGACGGAGCGCCATCTGCAACCTCCCCTCCACATGAGTTTCTACGAGCACCAGTATATCAGCCCTCTGTTTTTTAAGGAATGCCAGGACAGCAGTGCGCTTCACCTTATTGCGCAGCCCCCTGACATTCCACGTCAAAAACTTTACAGACGCCATGGACCTATGACCCAATATGAGGCTGACCCAATCAGAGCGATAGATATCTCTTTCCACACCAGGAGCCCAACCCCCACAGTATACAGGTGTAATAATATCGATAGTAGGAGGATACACATTATCCAGTGAAACCATACATTGCTATTTCTGCACCGCAGTTTAAGTACCATACATGCCAATATATACAAACATTTATAACCTTCCCCTCCCCCCTCCCCGCCCTGCACCTCCCAAACATGGTGCGGGCATTAGCCCAAAACTGAACAAACATCCCCATCCCGTGGTAAAAAATGACATTAGAAATAAAAAAAGAAGAAAAAAAAGGAAAAAATGTATATGCGGAAGTAGGCAGCCTCCAGCACCAGGACCGCAGGGCCTGGGCCATCCCAGCAGACAGAACAAATGTGAAAAAGTTGAAGAGCGTACATCCTATAAGGAAACAGGCATCTGGAGCCGGGATGTGAGTAGATCGGGCAGTGCCTTCGCCATCACCCGCACATAAGTCCAGAGACCGGGATGGGCATGGGGGGTATCCACGCTGTACCGTGCACGCAGCTGGTAGGCTCCAGGCTCTCGCTACGAGTGCAGCACAGAGTATACACGGGCCCTGTAAGTGGCCTCATAGGTAATGTCATAAACAGAACAGAAAACGTTTCTCAAGCTCCAAATCAACCCATTGCAGTCAAATTCAAGGATAGGTCACGTCTCGCCCAGCCCCAGGCGGCGGGCAGTACAAAAAGAGCATAAAAAAGAACCCCCAGAACACTAGTGGGATTCAGGGGAGTCCGCTAGACCAACTGGACATATGGCAGTCAAGTGTTATTGATAGTCAGTATGTCAGAGGATACAAGCTGTGTATACTAAAGGGGTTGCGGTCATGTACTCACAAACATCTCAGTCCCCGCCACCCGGGGGGGAGCGACGCTCCAGCCAGGCAATCGCGTCTTCTGGAATTTCAAAGAAGGAGGCTCTCCCATCATGTTCCACCCGGAGCCTGGCAGGAAAAAGCATGGCATATTTGTAGTTGTGAATCCTCAGCCGGCGTTTAACTTCCATGAAGTTGCGACGGCGGCGCTGTACTTCTGCCGAAAAATCTGGGAACACAGCCACCTTGACGTTCTCATAGTCTATATTTCCCCGCAACCTGGCCATACGGAGGGCAGCGTCCCGATCCTTAAAGTGGAGCATTTTAGCTATAAACGTGCGTGGTGGGGCTCCCTGCGGCGGTGGCTTGGCCGGCATGCGGTGGGCACGTTCCACTGACAGCATGGGGGTGAAGGCCTCCCTCCCGTAGGCCTTGATAAGCATCTGCTCCAGAAACGCGGCGGGGTCTTGTCCTTCAGCACCCTCCGGAAGGCCGATCAAACGAATGTTGCATCTCCGGAGTCTGTTCTCCATTTCATCTTGCTTGGCGAACAGCTGCTGTATCTGATGTTGCATGCGTTCGGTGTCTGACTGTAATGGCGGCAAGGCATCCTCCACCACACTGAGACGGTTCTCCGCGGTCTTCACCCGGTCCCGGATGGCATTCACATCCTGCCGAAGGAGGGAGATGTCAACCTTAACCTCCTCTATCTGTGTGGCCAAAGTGGTGCGACACAGGTTGATGGCTTCTAGCAGTTTGGCAGTGTCTCCCGCCGACCGCGTCTCCCCCGCCATGGCTGCCCCGCCATCTTCCACAGACTCCCCCGAATCATGGCGATATTGTGCCAACTTCGCCTGGGTGGATTTTTGAGATTTAGGTGGCGACATGATGGCCCGACTCTGAGGGATCCAGCTAGGTAGGTTTGGTGGGTCGATTCCGATCGTGAGAGGCAGGATGATAGGGATAGCAGGATCAACGGTCAGAGCTCTGGAAAACACGTCCTACTCCATGCACCTTCAGGCCACGCCCCCCCTCCGTCACCAGTTTAATATCTTCTGTAGTCATATTCCAGGCAAATGCAAAATCGCAGCTGATGCTCTGTCCCATTCTAACCTTATTTGTTTTTCCAGCAAGAGCCTGGAGCTGACCCAATAACCATCCCTGTCCCACCCTGGTCATTGCTGACGATGGACTGAAGTAGCACTTATTAACCACTCCTTGGCACGCAACACACTGAAGGCCTATCACACTGCTTGGAATACTAACTGCTAATTTTTGGCCACTTGCCTCGGAGCAGCAATAGGCAACGTTAGACACGTCCTAGCCTTCATATCGTATTGCCACACGCAGCTGACCCTTTCTCACAATACTATCACGCCATATCTAGATGGCGTCCAGCATTTCCTGTCCCTGCAGGACCCCAGTAAACTGTCAGTATTCTCGAGCCCATGCAGTCAAGTCCCTCCTACAGAGCATACAGAAGCACCAACCTGTAGTCAGTAGCAAGCGCCTAACTTTCAAGAGTGCCCTCTTTAGGCACATGTCTGAAATCCTTACTCGTTCCCCATTTAGGGCCTTGCCCAGTATAGTCATCCTAGCAGCCATCTACCAGGCCTTCTACGGTTCCCTACGACCTAGTGAATTTACAATCAGTGGCTCCGGCAGTCAGACACTGCTCCGACGCCACCCGACTCGCTTTCGAACCCCTACACTCTCAGTCTGCAAACGCAACAAACCAGCCCCGGGGGTTGACATCAACCTGTTTTAGACTAACAATGCCTGACGCCCAGTGACGGTGCTTGACCGACTACTGCTCCATCTACCCAGCCAATCTGATTGTAGCTCGTTGCTACCCTTTCTAAACCAGCTTCCAGAGTGGCAGCCAGTTTGTCAAGCATGTCAGAATCCTAAGCAACTTGGGCTTCAAATCCCAGTCTGTTCTCAGGACATTCTTTCCGAATTAGAGCAGCCTCAACTGCCTCACAACAGGGAGTACCAGACCACGTAATCAAGACACCAGGCTGATGGGAAGTCTCCTTGTTTTGCCACATACATCCCAAATCCTCAGGAAGAAATGGCACAAGCCTTTACCAAGCTGGCTCAATAAATACAAGAAATCAATATAAGCTATTTCCCTATCTGAGTCTTTTGCCCCCTTTTCTTGGCATACTGACCAGACCACCAAGGCACACTTCAGGTCTATTTATGTTGTAAGTCTTGTCGCGTGTTTATGTGATCCACATCACTCTCGGTCAGAGGGCCTGTCCTGCCCTGCCTGTGTCAGCTCCGAGGTAGATGGCTGCAGATATGAGCTATGTCTCGTCTTGTCTCACTCAGCTCAGCCTCAGCACACACCAGCGCTGACATCTCCTTCTCTCTCTGCACAGACACGAGGACTCTGATGTAAGGGGGGCCTCTGTGCGGACACTGATGTAAGGGGAGGCTCTGTGCGGACTCTGATGTAAGGGGGCCTCTTTGTGGACTCTGATGTAAGGGGGGCCTCTGTGTGGACACTGATGTAAGGGGGGCCTCTGCGCGGACACTGATGTAAGGGGAGGCTCTGTGCGGACTCTGATGTAAGGGGAGGCTCTGTGCGGACTCTGATGTAAGGGGGGCCTCTGTGCGGACTCTGATGTAAGGGGGGCCTCTGTGCGGACTCTTGTGATCATGAAAAATCTAAGACTGTTTTCCTCGATCTTTATCACTCTATGGGCCACTTGACTGGACTTGCCCCCCCGGCCTAAGGCTGCCAGCCCTCCCCTGGTGACATGTGCCCTGATGTGTGCTGGATTCCCTGTGTGACATGTACCCTGATGTGTGCTGGATTCCCTGTGTGACATGTACCCTGATGTGTGCTCCATTCCCTGCTGTGTGACCTGTAATTGGCTATGTAACCTGTACCATGTTGAGTCACCTGTACCATACCCGGTTGTGTGCCCTGTACTGTGGTGTGTGTGTTTCAGAAGAAAAACCACACATTTCACATAAAATAGGTAAGTCCTAATATTTCTATTATTTAATGCTATTTCTTAAAATAATTGTTTGTTCTATGACAGCTCGCTATTCACTTCGATGTTCCGTGAGCTGTAGATCTGAACGCTATTTTCTGGGTTCCCTGAAATCTCAAACCTTTTGCCAGGGGTTCCTCAATGGTAAAAAGGTTGAGAAACACTGATATAGGTACATAACCTTACCTATAAATGGCCATAAAGACGGGTATTCCAAAAAGACCAGCATATAGAGTGCAAATGCACCAAGATCCCCAGGCGCTCCATGAACCGTCACCGCGATGTGCATTTTGACAGTTCAACTGTGTCAGCGCTGTGTTTAAATACATGGTCTCAACTGGAGGTGATGAACCGGAAATTGCTCACTGACCTCACTTTCGGTGTGGGTGCCCCTGCAACTGTGCATGCGCAGAGCCCCCGGTCACCCGTTTGCGCTCAATCCCAGGAACTCAACCTGATAGATGGAACAATAGGATGGCAACCGAGAAGCGGCAAACCTCCTTTTCCAGCAGGGGCACCCGAATGTCGAAACAATAACCAACACTGCAGGGGTGTCAATTCGGCCTCAATTATGAATATGACGTCTGCTTAATACCCACCATTAAGTTCATTATACTAGACTAGACATCCCTTATCTAGAATACAAAAAAATGAGAAACAAATAACAAAAGACAACAAAAAACAATATAAGAGATTCAATGATATTATCAATTGGCTATGTGGAAGATGTTATTTTGTACATGCAATAACTGTGATGTTATAGTATGAATTTAATGGGATAATATCTATACTTAGGGTAAGATTACTAAAGGAAGGGTTTGAAAGAGAGTGCTGTATTCATACCAGGCGGGCTGGTTGCTCTTTGATTATAGATCCATTAAGCTTCTTGTTTGAAGGATTTTCTGATCAAAATCCCCTATCCTTTCCATTTTCAAAATTACTTCAAGCACAAAGAAGGAAATAAATCCAGGGTCATAGCTACTGATGCCTATGCGTTTGCAAATAGGTGTTGTAGCAGAGCATCCCAGAGAGAGAATGGGAAAGTCCTGTTCGGGGTTTATACACCTCCCAGGCTCCTCTCATATACATTCAGGGATCTCTGATCCAGGATCCAGTTCAGATGTTGGCCCTCTTCCCCAGGCCAATTTAAGCGCACCTGAGCAGACAGCCTTTGCTCTGCCTGGGAAACACAGTCCATGCTTGTCTGTGAGAGTAAGAAGGTTGGTGAGTACTTTTGGAGCAGTTGATGTGGAAGCTGACAGGCTGTAGGCTTGTTCAGCCTGGTAGTGAGGGTAGTATAGTTAGAGCCGAGACATGGCTAGGTTTTGATTTAACTATTTTTGTTTTTCTGCACACTGTACAGCACCTGTAAATAGACTTTGTTTATTGCACCTGTCATGGACCATGAATTCTGAAGTGTTTCTACGTGAAATCCTAATTCATGTATTACAGAAGATGGGACATTACGGATAGTTCATATTCCAGGATGTCTTGAGATATTACAGGAGATTTTATTCTGAACCCCAACCAGGTCAATAGACTCAGAAGATATACTCATTGTCCATTGTGTGATAACCCTATCTAAAGCCTTTTGATTATCAGGTGTAAATGTCTTCTGCCCTGTCTCAACTCTCCAGAAGGTTCCATTGTTCTGTGGCTGGCTATTGTGTACATTGATTGCCCCCTGGGGCTTTTGTCTCAATACACATAAGTCTTTCTATTCAAACCTTTCTGACCAATCTCTGCTGTGTCATTTTCAAGTCCTCATTTGCATGGTTAAGGAGGACCTGATTGGAGACTGCCTGGACTTTAAAAGGGACCAATAAGAAAGCGGTTGTTGGGGGCGGGATGTTCCAAATCCTGTATAAAAGTGTGCTGTGTACTTTCAATAAAGGGTGTCCTGTTTACATCCAGCATTAAGCTTTGGCTCATGTGTGGATTATTTGGCGATTCCAGGGATATTCCTACTCGGAATATTGGGTGATTTTCTTTTATTAGAGAAGAAGGGAATGGATGACGAAGATATTTTCTACTACCGTCACACCTGCATCCCCCAATATCTCTTTGCCACTACTTTGTACCACCTCTCCACAACTGGACCCCTTTACATTACACAGCCCCCCCCCCCTGCATCTCTGGACCCCCTTACATTACACAGCACCCTGCATCTTTGGATCCCTTGACATTACACAGCACCCTGCATCTCTGGACCCCTTTACATTACACAACCCTCTGGACCCCTTTTACATTACACAGCACTGCATCTCTGGATCCCTTTACATTACAGAGCCCCCTGCACCTCTGGATCCCTTTACCTTACACAACCCTCTGGACCCCTTTACATTACACACCCCCTGCACCTCTGGACCCCTTTACATTGCACAGCCTTCCACCCTGCAGCTCTGACCCCTTTACATTACACAACCCTCTGCACCCCTTTACATTATACAGCACCCTGCACATATGGACCCCTTTACATTGCACAGAACCCTGCACCTCTGGACCCCTTTACATTACACAACCCCTTTACATTACACAACCCTCTGCACCCCTTTACATTGCACAGCACCCTGCACCTATGGACCCCTTTACATTGCACAGCACCCTGCACCTCTGGACCCCTTTACACTACACAACCCTCTGCACCCCTTTACATTGCATAGCACCCTGCACCTATGGACCCCTTTACATTACACAACCCCCTGCACCTCTGGACCCCTTTACATTACACAACCCTCTGCACCTATGGACCCCTTTACATTGCACAGCACCCTGCACCTCTGGACCCCTTTACATTACACAACCCCCTGCACCTCTGGACCCCTTTACATTGCACAGCACCTCTGGACCCCTTTACATTACACAACCCTCTGGACCTCTTGGCCCCTTTACATTGCACAGCACCCTGTACCCCTTTACATTACACAGCACCCTGTACCCCTTTACATTACACAGCACCCTGCACCCCTTTACATTTCACAACCCCCTGCACCTCTAGACCCTTTTACATTGCACAGCACCCTGCACCTCTGGACCCCTTTACATTACACAGCACCCTGCACCTCTGGACCCCTTTACATTGCACAGAACCCTGCACTACTGGACCCCTTTACATTGCACTGCACTGCACCTCTGGACCCCTTTACATTACACCGCACCTTGCACCTCTGGACCCTTTTACATTTCACAGCACCCTGCACCTCTGGACCCTTTTACATTGCACAACACCACACCTCTGGACCTCTTTACATTACACAGCACCTTGCACCTCTGGACCCCCTGCACATTACCCCCCCCCCACAGCCCTGACTGGACCCCCTGCACATTACCCCCCCCCCACAGCCCCCTCTCCTGCTCTGGTGGCACCCGAGTAGCAGTACAGTCTGCACCCAGCTCGGGCAACCCCACACCCCACTCCACTGGACTAGCCTCTCACTGCGCGGTCAGCATGTCATATTGCGCTGCGGTACCAAGCCTGGCCACCACCCTGTCATTTTTTAATACAGAGGAGGATGGGGGCGCCACCTGACAGCCCCTCTGATGTGTGTCACCCAGTGCAGAACTCCCCCCAACCCATCTAGTTAGTACGGCACTGCAGGGTTGCAAAAGTTTGTAAAAATCTGTGATTTTTTTATACATCTGCCAGTAAATATCAGGGGCTGACTTTTTAAGTGTAAATCAACCAAATTGCTTTGTTATAGGTATTGATAGGCGGCCGAGGTTCTCGGTCGTGTGTACACTTCCGACGAGCGTCCCGTCGGGAAGCTCGTCAAGCCAAAAAAGAGAGCACGCTCTATTTTTCCTCGTTGTTCAATGAGGACTTTGGCTCGACGAGCTTTTCCAACCGCTCATCGGGAACCTCGTCGGGCGGAACGATTGGTTTAGCCCGACAAGGTTCTCGTACGTGTGTACGCGGCCTCAGTGTTTCCATATCATGTTTATACTGTTCAAATATTCACTGTGTTCGTTTTCAATAGGAGTTCTGTAATTTCTCAGGTTGCCAGTAAAAAATGTGCTTTGCCAGTAAATCTTCCATATTTTGTCAGTAAAAAATGCTGCGGGAGGTTGGCAATCCTGATGGCTGTATGGGGAATATGAATTGACCCTAAAGGGGCTGAATCTGGGTTGGCAGTGGATTTATTTTGGCTATTTTTTGGGGTTGCTCCGAGATCCTTTAGTACGTTTGTATCATTCTGTTCCTCGCCCAACATTGAAATTTGGGCAATGCCCACCACCAAATCACCACGAGTGTCTACTGGTGTTCTCGTCCTTTCTCCCTGTTGGGGTCCTGGGTGTCGTGCCTGGGATGAGGAGATATGCTTTTTATTGCTGCCCCCTGTGTATCATACCCACCACCATTACCACATTGCGGTGCACGTCCTTATCCTGAAGTTCCTTTATGGGTCTTATTTTGTGATCTCTGTGAGGAATCAGAAAAAGAAACAGAAATATCAGAATCAGATTTATACATAGATGTCTCATACTGGGCGTTCTGTCAAGCTGATTTTCTTCTTCTGTTAGAGAATCCCTTCTGCCATCTGTATGCATACTTGCCTGAAAAGGCTAGTTTATCTTTATAGAATTTTTTTCTTTTTTAGTATTACATTTTTATCATATTTTTCTAAATACTGTATTAGATCATGTTCTTTCTGTTTAAACTCTGTACTTTGGGCAAAATTGATTCCCATTGATATGTAAGGTTTTAGTCTCTCTGTCCATATCTGCCAGATCTAGCCTATGTTTATCCCTTAGTAGTTTCATCATGGTGACAGAACATTGTGTCAAATTACATACAGTAGTTACATAGTTAGTCAGGTTGAAAAAAGACACAGTCCATTTCTAGAGGAGAAAAAAAACACCTGCGCATGCTCCAGTACGCACGCAATGCAGGCGGGACTCCTGGCGTCAGTGCTCTATTTAAACCTTGCTGCAGCAGTGACTTCAGCCCTGGATGTGATCCTGAGTTCTTGTTCCTGTTTCCTTGTGTTCCCGTTGACGACCCGGCTTGCCTGACCAGACTTCTCCGTGCATGACCCCCGGCTTCTTTCTCAGCTTATCCTTTGTCCTGTTCCTGTCTGCTGGTTCCTGTGTATGACCTTGGCTTGCCTTCTGACCTGTTCCAGTCTCTTCCTGCTTCCTGTATATGACTACCGGGTTGGCTCCTGACTCCACCCCTGGGTTTAATGCCAGTCTACCTCATCTGGTACTTCCGTGGTACCCCTGCCGGACTACGTATCCTGGTACACATCTGGTCCCCAACATCGCTCCAGCAAGTCGCAGCCGGCAACTCCTGCACCCCTGGGCATAGCGTCCCCTGCCTCACCTCCAGGGGGCGTTCTGCACTTGAGTCGCAAGGGAAGCCCTCTCAGCACTTCGGCCTCTGGTAAGGTACGTGACATTCTCTGTCTGGTTAGCAGTATCAGGTCAGCATTCGGGCTCGAATGCTTTAGGACACTGGGGACAGTGTCGTTTCAAGTGGGAGGAGTATGTAGCGCCCCCTTGCTTTCAGTATGGGCACTACGCTAAAGTTAGTGGGTGAATGGGAGAGTTAATTTGCTCCCTTTCATAATTTGTTAAAATTGATGGGCTGCTGTCATTCCAGAACTGTCCTGTAGGTCAGACTGCGTTCCAGGGGTGCGATCCCACCCCTGGGCGACAGGTGGCGCTAGAGGGGTTCGGGCAGAGCCGCCAATTGGAGGAGTTGAACCTCGCGGGGCATGCTGGGGGAGGGTATATTTGTGACAAGGGCCATCTTTCCGGTCTCTTCGTCTTCTTCTCTGCGCGGGGTCCACATTCCAGGTGCGGCCTCCACCTTTAGAGTGGGCACATCCACGGACCCTGCCCGCATGGCCAACCTGGCCGGAGCTGCATGCTCCATGGAGACCCATTCAGATGTTGGAGGGGGCCCCAGTGACTTACTGGGTCCCCACCCCTACTGAGAAGATCCTAGGCTGTATGCCGTTCGGTGGGGGATCAGCTTGAGGAGAACCCGGAGGCAGGTCACCAGGATTTGACAGGTACATGACAGCCGTCAGTCTGTGACCCTGCATTGCATTTACTGGGAGTATTCGCTCAAATCTAATTTGTCCTTTGAAGTACTAAGCCTGTGGCAGAGGCCCGAGCCAGGCTTGTAACAGAGGCCTGTTCCTGGAAGGCAGACTAACCCACAGGACAGTTCTGGAATAACAGCAACCTGTAATTTAACAAATTATGAATGGGAGCAAAATAACTCTCCCATTCACCCACTAACTTTAGCGTAGTGCCCGTACTGAAAGTAAGGGGGCGCTACACCGGTTCCAGTATACTAGGGAAAAAAAACAAGAAAAGGGGCGCCTCTTGAGTATGTATCATAAGAATAATTTAATGAACAATAATATCCACTCACATGGAGAACAGGTAAGTTGCATTCAAATCCGGTTGCTGGGCTGAAGAGATGAAAGTGGGACTGCAAGTCCTGTAAATAGTGGAAAAATGGGGTAGTGGCGCTACCTAGAAAATCGCATTAGAAACCATATGTACTCAAACAATAGAACAATCTAGGAGTGTAGGTCGAGTACAGTATGGGGCGTGGGCCCAATGTGTGGCTGGGTGTACCTCGGGCAGACTAGGTATCAATATGCCGTAGTGTGCTGTGCACAGTACAGTACAGCTGGTAGTGAAACAGGGGAGGGGCTAGAAGCTACCCTCTATCACCTGTAGCCACACTAAGTGTGTGTAGTGAGTGTGTGGGGCTCTGACACACGCCCAGAAGTGAGTAACAAACCACAAAAATGTATGGCAATCACCATGGAATAATACAATATATCAGCATCAGTACAGTATCACAGCCAAGCAGAATAATATTAATAATATTGATAATAGTCCAGTGATAGTAAAAGAATATAATGTGATGCTATAAAGTAAAAGC
Organism: Rana kukunoris; assembly: GCA_029574335.1. Taxonomy (NCBI): domain Eukaryota; kingdom Metazoa; phylum Chordata; class Amphibia; order Anura; family Ranidae; genus Rana; species Rana kukunoris. The sequence continues at coordinate 80,128,607 of CM056060.1, forward strand.
TGACACAGAGCTGCACAAAAGTCAATCATATGCAGGTAATGTTCAATGGTATGATAATCCAACTGTAAATGGAGGGGGGGGTGTGGATCTTGCTGTGGAGGGGGTGCTTCTAACTGCCAAACAGCCAACGAGGTGGTCCCGGTGCTCCCCTCAGGGTTCCCCACTCACCAGACGGCCAACCCCACCAGGGGTCACAGGCATATGTCACAGAATCCTCCGATCACAGCTGATGTTCACTCCTCCCCAGGACTACAGCTCTCCAATAGTTGATCCGGCCGATTTTCTCCTTGTGGGTAAATGATGAAAGTTCCTCCGTTCCTCTCCCTGCGTCACACTGCACGCAGGGAGAGGAACGGAGGAACTTTCATCATTTACCCACAAGGAGAAAATCGGCCGGATCAACTATTGGAGAGCTGTAGTCCTGGGGAGGAGTGAACATCAGCTGTGATCGGAGGATTCTGTGACATATGCCTGTGACCCCTGGTGGGGTTGGCCGTCTGGTGAGTGGGGAACCCTGAGGGGAGCACCGGGACCACCTCGTTGGCTGTTTGGCAGTTAGAAGCACCCCCTCCACAGCAAGATCCACACCCCCCCCCCCCCCTCCATTTACAGTTGGATTATCATACCATTGAACATTACCTGCATATGATTGACTTTTGTGCAGCTCTGTGTCAGCTTTTACTTTATAGCATCACATTATATTCTTTTACTATCACTGGATTATTATCAATATTATTAATATTATTCTGCTTGGCTGTGATACTGTACTGATGCTGATATATTGTATTATTCCATGGTGATTGCCATACATTTTTGTGGTTTGTTACTCACTTCTGGGCGTGTGTCAGAGCCCCACACACTCACTACACACACTTAGTGTGGCTACAGGTGATAGAGGGTAGCTTCTAGCCCCTCCCCTGTTTCACTACCAGCTGTACTGTACTGTGCACAGCACACTACGGCATATTGATACCTAGTCTGCCCGAGGTACACCCAGCCACACATTGGGCCCACGCCCCATACTGTACTTGACCTACACTCCTAGATTGTTCTATTGTTTGAGTACATATGGTTTCTAATGCGATTTTCTAGGTAGCGCCACCACCCCATTTTTCCACTATTTATCTATCCTACCTCCTCTCAGAGGTGTTAGACTTTAGGGGGGCAGCAGCCTAGGCTTTCAGTCCTAGCGCAGGTTCCTATCTTACATCTGCAAGTCCTGTAAAGCTGGCACCACATCAGATCCCTGCAGGATGGAGTGGGATGGCTGAGCACAGCGTGGTTTTCTTCAGTGATCCAGGCTTGGGCATATCTCATGCCGCGTACACACGATCACTTTTTGTGATGAAAAAAAACGACGTTTTCAAAACGTCATTTAAAATGATCGTGTGTGGACAAAATGTCGTTTTATGTCTTCAAAAAAACGACCAAAAAATGTTTCTGTCAATTTTCGAAATGTCATTTTTTGTGTCATAAAAAGTGATGGTGTGTGGGCAAAAAGACGTTGACAACGACGTTTTTAAACCCGCGCATGCTCAGAAGCAAGTTATGAGACGGAGCTTCAATGGAATAGAGTGCCGTCGAACGTGGTGTACGTCACCACGCTTTGCTAGAGTATTTTGGAAAAACGATGGTGTGTATGCAACGTCGTTTTGGAAAATTAAGTTTGAAAAACGTCGTTTTGTTTCGTCACATAAAAGTGATCGTGTGTACGCGGCATCAGTCTATCAGAAAAAGTCCATCTGATAAGAATATGGGTTCCAGGTAAAAGGTGTAGTGGAGAGTGACAAGAGTCAGTGGTTATGGCAAGCCGCACTGTGGCTTTAGTGTCCACTCTGTCACTCTGTCTCTGTAGATTGGAAAGTAAAAAAGGCCGCACCTCTTTTTCAAGCATCAAGATGCTTGAAAAAGAGGTGTGGCCTTTTTTCCATCAATGGCTTGCTAGCTTCGAAACATGTGTGTGATGTCATTGCCGGGCGCCGTGCTGTGATGCTCCCCTAGCCTCACTCTGAATACACGGCCGTGTTTACTTTCCAACACCACAAAGTTCTCTATATGGACCCCTTATATATTTGTACATGTTGATCATATCCCTCCTTAATTCGAACATGCTGCATTTTTTAACGTTGTTTTAAACTATGTCGTTTTTCAGGTTGTAAAAAAATTTCAAGTGTGGGCTAAAACGATGTTAAAGGCCCACGCATGCTCAGAAGCAAGTTATGAGACGGGAGCGCTCGTTCTGGTAAAACTACCATTCATAATGGTGTAAGCACATTCATCATGCTGTAACAGACAAAAAATGTCTTTACTCACACGGATTCACCTAAAGCAGCCCAAAGGCGAATGGAACTTCCTCTTTATAGTGCCGTCCAGGGGCGGACTGACCATTCGGTCAGTCGGGCACTGCCCGAGGGCCCGTGGTGGGAGGGGGCCCGGGTCGGCTCAGTCTGCCCCTGGAGGTTCCCCCCCGAAAATCTGACTGCAGTCCGACTCCCGAGTCCCGACCAACTCTGGTCATTACGCCGCGCTGGAGGGAGGAGGTGGGTGGAGCTGCGCTGCTGGCTAGTCTTCGCCTGCCCTGGTTGCTAACGCCTGTGCCGCTTGGCGTGTAGCAACCAGTGACGTCACGGCTGCAACCCACTACAATACATGGTCAGCGTTGAAAGCGAGGCTTTCACTTCCTCCTCCGCGCTACTGCTCCTGGGAGCCGAGTCAAGTATGAGGCTGGCTTGAAGGTACAGCGCGAGAGGGAGTGGGAGAATCGCCACCCTGGTTGACCTGAGGCTAAGCAGCAGTAAGTGCGGCTGTATTCCCGGCACCTCCCAGAGCATGTACACCATCTCCAACGTCGGCTCCCAGTCCCAGCTGTGACAGGCTGTCAGCAAGAAGGAAGATGGTCTGGCCGAGTGCCCAGGGGATGAGGATGGGCGTGAGGTAGGTGCATCACACACACCTACCCACCACAGACAGGGGCTGGGACAGGAAGGACCGCAGGCCAGGCTAGGGGGTCAATTTCACTCACCCTCTCTCTCTCTTATCCATCCCCCCTCTCTCTCTCTCTCTCTCTTTTACATCCACCTCTTTTACATCCCCCTCTCTCCCATCCATGCTCCTCTCTCCCATCCATGCCCCTCTCTCCCATCCATGCCTCTCTCCCATCCATGCCCCTCTCTCCCTCTCTCCCATCCATGCCCCTCTCTCCCATCCATGCCCCTCTCTCCCTCTCTCCCATCCATGCCCCTCTCTCCCATCCATGCCCCTCTCTCCCTCTCTCCCATCCATGCCCCTCTCTCCCTCTCTCCCATCCATGCCCCTCTCTCCCATCCATGCCTCTCTCCCATCCATGCCCCTCTCTCCCTCTCTCCCATCCATGCCCCTCTCTCCCATCCATGCCCCTCTCTCCCATCCATGCCTCTCTCCCATCCATGCCCCTCTCTCCCTCTCTTCCATCCATGCCCCTCTCTCCCATCCATGCCCCTCTCTCCCATCCATGCCTCTCTCCCATCCATGCCCCTCTCTCCCTCTCTCCCATCCATGCCCCTCTCTCCCATCCATGCCCCTCTCTCCCTCTCTCCCATCCATGCCCCTCTCTCCCATCCATGCCCCTCTCTCCCTCTCCCATCTCATGCCCATCTCCCTCTCTCCCATCCATGCCCCTCTCTCCCATCCATGCTCCCCCATCCATGCCCCTCTCTCCCTCTCTCCCATCCATGCCCCTCTCTCCCATCCATGCCCCTCTCTCCCTCTCTCCCTCTCTCCCCATCCATGCCCCTCTCTCCCATCCATGCCCCTCTCTCCCATCCATGCCCCTCTCTCCCATCCATGCCCCTCTCTCCCTCTCTCTCCCATCCATGCCCCTCTCTCCCATCCATGCCCCTCTCTCCCATCCATGCCCCTCTCTCCCTCTCTCCCATCCATGCCCCTCTCTCCCTCTCTCCCCCATCCATGCCCCTCTCTCCCATCCATCCATGCCCCTCTCTCCCATCCATGCCCCTCTCTCCCTCTCTCCCATCCATGCCCCTCTCTCCCTCTCTCCCATCCATGCCCCTCTCTCCCATCCATGCCCCTCTCTCCCATCCATGCCCCTCTCTCCCTCTCTCCCATCCATGCCCCTCTCTCCCATCCATGCCCCTCTCTCCCTCTCTCCCATCCATGCCCCTCTCTCCCTCTCACCCATTCCATCCATGCCCCTCTCTCCCATCCATGCCCCTCTCTCCCATCCATGCCCCTCTCTCCCATCCATGCCCCTCTCTCCCTCTCTCCATGCCCCTCTCTCCCATCCATGCCCCTCTCTCCCATCCATGCCCCTCTCTCCCTCTCTCCATGCCCCTCTCTCCCATCCATGCCCCTCTCTCCCATCCATGCCCCTCTCTCCCTCTCTCCATGCCCCCCTCTCTCCCATCCATGCCCCTCTCTCCCATCCATGCCCCTCTCTCCCTCTCTCCATGCCCCTCTCTCCCATCCATGCCCCTCTCTCCCATCCATGCCCCTCTCTCCCATCCATGCCCCTCTCTCCCATCCATGCCCCTCTCTCCCTCTCTCCCATCCCATCCATGCCCCTCTCTCCCATCCATGCCCCTCTCTCCCATCCATGCCCCTCTCTCCCATCCATGCCCCTCTCTCCCTCTCTCCATGCCCCTCTCTCCCATCCATGCCCCTCTCTCCCATCCATGCCCCTCTCTCCCTCTCTCCATGCCCCTCTCTCCCATCCATGCCCCTCTCTCCCATCCATGCCCCTCTCTCCCTCTCTCCATGCCCCCCTCTCTCCCATCCATGCCCCTCTCTCCCATCCATGCCCCTCTCTCCCTCTCTCCATGCCATGCCCCTCTCTCCCATCCATGCCCCTCTCTCCCATCCATGCCCCTCTCTCCCTCTCTCCATGCCCCTCTCTCCCATCCATGCCCCTCTCTCCCATCCATGCCCCTCTCTCCCTCTCTCCTCTCTGCCCCTCTCTCCCATCCATGCCCCTCTCTCCCATCCATGCCCCTCTCTCCCTCTCTCCATCCATGCCCCTCTCTCCCTCTCTCCATGCCCCTCTCTCCCATCCATGCCCCTCTCTCCCTCTCTCCCATCCATGCCCCTCTCTCCCTCTCTCCCATCCATGCCCCTCTCTCCCATCCATGCCCCTCTCTCCCATCCATGCCCCTCTCTCCCATCCCCTCTCCATCCATGCCCCTCTCTCCCATCCATGCCCCTCTCTCCCATCCATGCCCCTCTCTCCCTCTCTCCCATCCATGCCCCTCTCTCCCATCCATGCCCCTCTCTCCCATCCATGCCCCTCTCTCCCATCCATGCCCCTCTCTCCCCTCTCTCTCTCATCCATGCCCCTCTCTCCCTCTCTCTCCATCCATGCCCCTCTCTCCCATCCATGCCCCTCTCTCCCTCTCTCCCATCCATGCCCCTCTCTCCCATCCATGCCCCTCTCTCCCTCTCTCCCATCCATGCCCCTCTCTCCCATCCATGCCTCTCTCACATCCATGCCCCTCTCTCCCTCTCTCCCATCCATGCCCCTCTCACATCCATGCCCCTCTCTCCCATCCATGCCCCTCTCTCCCATCCATGCCCCTCTCTCCCATCCATGCCCCTCTCTCCCTCTCTCCCATCCATGCCCCTCTCTCCCTCTCTCCCATCCATGCCCCTCTCTCCCATCCATGCCCCTCTCTCCCTCTCTCTCATCCATGCCCCTCTCTCCCTCTCTCTCATCCATCTCCCTCTCTCCCTCTCATCCATCTCCCTCTCTCCCATCCACCCCCTCTCTCTCCCATCCACCCCCCTCTCTCCCATCCACCCCCCTCTCTCCCATCCATCTCCCTCTCTCCCATCCATCTCCCTCTCTCATCCATCCCCCCTCTCTCTCACTCTCTCTCTCTCTCATCCACCCCGTCTCTCTCTCTCTCACCCACCCGTCTCTCTCTCATCCAACCCGTCTCTCTCTCTCTCTCATCCACCCCGTCTCTCTCTCTCTCTCTCTCATCCACCCCGTCTCTCTCTCTCTCATCCACCCTGTCTCTCTCTCATCCACCCCGTCTCTCTCTCTCTCTCTTATCCACCCCGTCTCTCTCTCTCTCTCATCCACCCGGTCTCTCTCTCTCTCATCCACCCCATCTCTCTCTCTCTCATCCACCCCGTCTCTCTCTCTCTCTCTCTTATCCACCCCGTCTCTCTCTCTCTCTCATCCACCCCGTCTCTCTCTCATCCACCCCGTCTCCCTCTCTCTCTCTCATCCACCCCGTCTCCCTCGCTCTCTCTCTCTCTCTCATCCACCCCGTCTCCATCTCTCTCTCATCCACCCCGTCTCTCTCTACCACCCTCTCTCACCCACACCCCTTCTCTCTCATCCACCCCCCTCGCTCGCCACCCTGGTTGACCTGAGGCTAAGCAGCAGTAAGTGCGGCTGTATTCCCGGCACCTCCCAGAGCATGTACACCATCTCCAACGTCGGCTCCCAGTCCCAGCTGTGACAGGCTGTCAGCAAGAAGGAAGATGGTCTGGCCGAGTGCCCAGGGGATGAGGATGGGCGTGAGGTAGGTGCATCACACACACCTACCCACCACAGACAGGGGCTGGGACAGGAAGGACCGCAGGCCAGGCTAGGGGGTCAATTTCACTCACCCTCTCTCTCTCTTATCCATCCCCCCTCTCTCTCTCTCTCTCTTTTACATCCACCTCTTTTACATCCCCCTCTCTCCCATCCATGCTCCTCTCTCCCATCCATGCCCCTCTCTCCCATCCATGCCTCTCTCCCATCCATGCCCCTCTCTCCCTCTCTCCCATCCATGCCCCTCTCTCCCATCCATGCCCCTCTCTCCCTCTCTCCCATCCATGCCCCTCTCTCCCATCCATGCCCCTCTCTCCCTCTCTCCCATCCATGCCCCTCTCTCCCATCCATGCCTCTCTCCCATCCATGCCCCTCTCTCCCTCTCTCCCATCCATGCCCCTCTCTCCCATCCATGCCTCTCTCCCATCCATGCCCCTCTCTCCCTCTCTCCCATCCATGCCCCTCTCTCCCATCCATGCCCCTCTCTCCCATCCATGCCCCTCTCTCCCACCCATGCCCCTCTCTCCCTCTCTCCCATCCATGCCCCTCTCTCCCATCCATGCCCCTCTCTCCCATCCATGCCTCTCTCCCATCCATGCCCCTCTCTCCCTCTCTCCCATCCATGCCCCTCTCTCCCATCCATGCCCCTCTCTCCCTCCTC